>JAVDOI010000056.1:87500-577500 GCA_032191485.1 Leptoclinus maculatus | reverse complement strand
CATCCTTCCCTCCTGCCGGCCCAGTGTGTGATTCAGCGGTATTTATTCTTCCTCCTTCATGATTGTATTCATGAGGTATATCTATGAATGTTGGATAAGACCAGCCTGCTCATGTTGGTTCTTTATGCTCATAATGATCGTTTTGGAGGAGTGGCTTTGGAGAGAGGCCTGAAGGGACAAGCAGCTGACTTGGCGACTTCCTCTCTAGATTTAGCACATTTGTGAGCTACTTTCATTGTAAAAAGAGTTGGCAGCACTGAGCTGGTTTCTTAGTGGGATGGTTTTCAAATCTATCGTACTGATAGATTTGATACTACCGATACTACCGAACCTAGCTCTGAGCTTCGTGTGGGTGCGATACCTTCTTCTGCCAGCTCGGTGATGAGTGTTTCCATGTCTGTAATGCCGTTGGCCTCAAAGTAACTCCACAGCTGGAACAGCGTCACCATCACTCCGTCTCTGCTGTCACCCCGCCGCGGTAACCTCTGATCCAGCACTCTCTCGACCAGTCTCAGGAGCACTGGACAAACACACACAGACAGCTGTTAACATCGCACACGCACTAACACGTACCGCACATGTCCAGATGCGGTCGTACCTGTGTCGGCCACGATGCCGGCCCTCTCAGGCAGAATCCCGGAGTAGAGCGCCGACAGTGTAACCAGGAAGCTCTCAGCAGACACGCTGTACACGCTGCCCTGCCCCACACACTGCTGCCACAGGGACTCAGCACCCAGGCACAGGCCCAGCTGTGGGATCACTGTGAGGACGACAGGACGGAGAAACACAAGAGCAAAGGTAAGAGGGACTCTTTCATCTGTGGATCAACTGACTGAAGTTTCACCTTTGCAGACGGAGACGTCACAGAAACACTAACACGGACATCAGGGAGAAGTTTCAGAAGCTGTTTGACCAACCGACAAGGGATTCGGTTGGTCAAACAGAAAGCATTCCTTCTTCTCACTTTTACAACATGTAGTCTATCAATCCACATTCCTGCTGTTTGATCCAACCCTGACCAGGGTAGCAGATGTACTCCATGACTATAATGACCACTGATACTGTGTGTGTGGTCCTGGAGACACCTACTGTGGACAGATGTTCCAACACGATAGAGTCCAAAGCACACAAGACGCACTCACCAAACTTTACAGGTGTGTATTTGAGATGAAGGCCGAGTTCAAAGATGGGTGTGGTCCGAGAGAGGGCGACGGAAGTATGGGGGTCGGAAGTCTAGATTGATTTAGACGATGTGTGCAAACATCAACTCTGAGTGATCCTGTAAAGCCCTGGTGCTACAGCACCACCATACATGGAAACAGTTACTTACAAAGCCGACTATTCTCAGGATTCAGCACCACTGTCCATCACTAGTGTTTCATCCAGTTGTCAAGTTGAATTTTAAGCAAACAATGTTTTGTGGAATTCGTTTCAATGAGTCAAGTTGTAATTGTCCTTCCATGTCAGCTAGTATTGTTTCATGCTGTCCTGAGACAAAGACAAACCTGTGAATCATGTGACTTAGGTCAGCACGAAGAGATGAGTCACAAGTTATTTGGTAAAGGTGTTTCCATAATCTGTTAAGCACATCAACATACAGTTTTTTATAATGCGAAACTTCAAATGCGTTACTTAGTGTATTTTGAGTAAAGAAACGGTGAAAAGTGTCCGTTATTAAGTATCACGTTCAGTGGACGTGTGCTCTCCTGGTTTCTGTGTTTTCTTGTAGTTTAATGTGTTTTGATCAGCTTCATATTTGATCTGACAGCCTATGTTCAGCAGTGACCAACAGAACAATACTATGTGGCTCAGTGGCAAAGAGACATGAAGGTCAGGGTTTGTCTTGTGTGACACTATTGTGATCGATCTGATCAGAGGTCCAGACACAGTAGACACCAGCTCTACCTTCAGCAGGCGGTCGGAGGCGTCTCGGGTTGTCCTTGGCGATGCCTCGGATCATTTCCAGGACCCGAGCCTCCCTCAGCAGTCTGTCCAAGGCGTACATCTCCCCACAGCGCAGCGGACCAAACATACCCAGACACTGCAGACGAGATGTCACATATCACTGGTGTGCTCCACCGTTTTAGTGATTACACGGTTCGTTTATCAGAGAACCAGTCTGATGTAGCACCTTGATGACTAACACTGCTACCACCTTCCTGCTGCCGCAGCAGGAAAACTACAAGTAGAACTGCTAAAGATACTTAAAAAATGTATTACTATGACTTACTATGGATTTCCACAGGCTACAAAAGCATTTAACCTTCTTTTAAAAATGAATGCCAACCACTTATAATCAGAAATAATAAGACTTCTACTTTAATACTTGAACTATTGTAAACACAGCCGTAACAAGTACCTATTCAACTACTACAGCTCCTTTTTCTTCACTACAGAGCTTGAATAGTGTGATGATGAATAAGATGACTCTCCTCTCCTGCTCATGTCTAAGATGGATTGACAGATCAAGGATCTCTGCTAAGCTGGAAGCTTGACATTCTGAAATCAAGCAGCTTTTACTTTGAAGGCGAGCTGTCTCTGTTTCAGACTCTCGACTTCCTTTACTCAAGTGTCATTAAAGTTGGATAATGGAACAAGCTGACGTTTTGGTGTGCTGAATTACATTGCACGTGTTCATTCAATGCGACAATAACACAAAGCGTGAATCGTGTTTAAGCAGCATCGGCTATGAACAACGAACTCACACGTAGCAGAGTAACATGAACACAAGTAGACCAATGAGACGAGGGAATACCCCGAAACTGACATTGTTCATTATACAACGTGAACAATGGAAAATGAATTATACTTCATGCACGGACCTTGTTACTCAAGAGAAGAGCAACAGTAAGAAAACGTTGGTGAATCCCAGAAATCATTGGGTACTAACAAAATAAGAGAGAATTTGTTCTTATGGCTTCCTGCATGAGGCCCTTTGTCCCATGAGCATGTGCACTGAGCAGCTAGAGACCTGCAATGACAGAAGAACAGTGTCCTACCAACAGCTGAGTGCTGCAGTTCTCCAGGTGGACCACCAGGGAGCGGTCTAAAGTGGTGCAGCCTGTGGTGAGGGGGGAGGTGGGGCTGTCCCAGCCTCTGTCCTGCAGAGACCTGCAGACACACAAGAGGCACTTTCAATGACATGATCAGTGATTGATTACGTCAACACCGTTAGTGTCAGGATTTAAGTTCGCTTCAGTTTATTCATGCTTTTGTGTCCCTCAGTGGGGAATTAGTCACTCAGCATAGCAAATACAGACACATAGGACAACAGACAACACATAATCAATTAACAGTGTTACAGTAGTGGCACAAATTGAACATTATCACACACACTTCAGCCTTGGTTATATTCCCAAACAGACACGTAGTAATTCTGTTTGTCCTGTCCACTTGGAGGACACCGTCCACACATGAGCAGTACATCGCTAGGCTCCCATTTGTAGAGTCCGCATAGAGCCGACGTGCACAACCTTTGACCATATGTACGTCACGCTTACCCTAGTAGACCCTTGCATACTTGCAAATGCTTAAAGTATGACTTTGGCTTAAAGCGACAATCCGTAAGATTTCAGTCCGGTAGAATTTCTGTTAGAGTGAAAACAAAGATGTTGAGCTCAGCGTTTAGCTGTCTGGATTCCATACCAACATGCTATTTTAAGAATGTTGTGTGTAGTTCCATTTTTTTGTCTGTATGTACCACGGAGGCAAAAAAAGAGAAGTCAAAGCTTCATGTGTTAAAGCTGCATTCTCTCTAGTGTCCACCAGGGGGCGACTCCTCTGGTTCTATAGACGTCTATGAGAAAATGACTCTACTTCTCTCTTGATTTATTACCTCAGTAAACATTGTAAACATGAGTTTATGGTCTCAATCTCTAGTTTCAAGTCTTCTTCAATACAGCATGATGTTCATTTAGTACATGATGGTCCATTTCGAGTCAAACAGACCATAAAGCAGGGGATGCTTTAGGGCGGGGCTACACGGTGATTGACAGGTCTCTATACAGCATCTCTACGTTACTCCTCCTCAGTCCAAATATGGTCACTTACATTCACTGGTTGCAAAAAAAACACGATAGCGACGGACAAAACGCTGACACAAGGCTTCAAAACATCAGTCCACAAGCCAATGGGCGACGTCACGACGTCTACGTCCACTTCTTATATACAGACTGTGTTTATACAGCACAAAGTGTCACCACAGTTCATAATACTGTTCATAGTGGGCCATATAGGCTCAATCACATTTATGTTACTGCCTTCAGTGAAAGATGATGAATGAAATCACTTTAAAACTGAATGTTTGTATGCATTATAGATGAGCATCCTGTAGCTCTGTCCTTAGGGCAGCAGCTCCAGTAAATATGCCTTTACTCACAACTGTTCTTGATTGGCCAGCTGTGCAGAGTTAGTCTACTCCTAACCCATACTACCACAACCTTATTTAAATGTATTAGTGAAGCCAGCGGCATGGCTCGAGGTCTGTCGGTCAGTCTGCCCACCACTTTGGTTTGGGCTGAAATGTCATTGGATGGATTAAGATGAAGTTTTGTACAGACGTTCATGGTCCCCTGAAGACCGTTTTTTAAGGGCCACCATGAGGGTCCCAATTGTGATTTTGAGTGAAATATCCCAACATGTAACTTTTCCTCTAGCGCCGTCATCAGGTCAGGTTTTAACATGATCAATACTTTGGTTTATGAATACATAAATTAAATTCCCATCAGCCTCAGCTGTAGTCCGTGTTTAGTGCCAGTTAGCAAGTGTTAGCATGCTACAAATGTGTTAGCATTTTGCTCCCTGCACTACTGTGCAGAAGTGCAGATCAGCATGGCTGAATCTTAGTCTTGTTGAATTTACATTGACCATATTGATGTTTAAAAAGACTTTAAGGCATTACTAATGGTGATGAAATGATCCAGTGAACTGGGTTAGAACTTATACTTATTAAAAAGAGTGAGTGAAGTGAACAATAATGAATACTGTTTCTTAGTAGGTGTCATTATAAAATTGTATCTAAACAACTTTCTAAAACAATTTTTTAGCAAGAAATGATATGAAATGTTTAGCTTGAGATTAGGGCTGCAACAACGAATCGATAAAATCGATAAAATTCGATTATTAAAAGAGTTGGCAACGAATTTCATTATCGATTCGTTGTGTCGCGCAACTATTACGCTGTTTGACGGTGCGCGATCCGTAGGCGGGGCGTATCCGGCGCGCATGGCCGAACCGAGTGCGACAGTACGGCGGATCAGCCGCCCCGGAGTCGACTGCTATCAGGGACGTAACGTCCCTCCAGTAGCTCTTCTGGTGCTGGTGTTTACTCGTTATCCAGTTTGACAAGCATGACAAGTTAGCGTTAGCTCGTTAATAACAGTAGTAAAGCAGGACTAAAGACACGTTTTTATTCACTCGCCTTTTTTGGCCCATTCATTTTTCAATCTGTTGTCATGTATATATATTCTGTGCTTTGTCCCATATCGGTTATTGTTGACAAATATATTTGTGTGTGTTGTACTTTTACATTTTTTTTATAGCACTTGGTCATCTTAAACTGTGTTTAAATGTGGTGTATAAATTAACTTAACTTGCACTTACTACAATGATGGTAATAATTTAATGAATAAGCTTCAAGTGAACTTGAGTGTGTGTGTGTCTGAGTGTGAGAGTCTGTGCATCTGTGAGTCTGAGTTTGTGAGTGTGTGCGTCTGTGAGTGTCTGAGTTTGTGAGTGTGTGCGTCTGTGAGTGTGAGAGTTTGTGAGTGTGTGCGTCTGTGAGTGTGAGTTTGTGAGTGTGTGTGTCTGAGTGTGTGCGTCTGTGAGTGTGAGTTTGTGAGTGTGTGCGTCTGAGTGTGTGCGTCTGTGAGTCTGAGTTTGTGAGTGTGTGCATCTGTGAGTCTGAGTTTGTGAGTGTGTGCGTCTGTGAGTGTGAGTTTGTGAGTGTGTGCGTCTGTGAGTGTCTGAGTTTGTGAGTGTGTGCGTCTGTGAGTGTGAGAGTTTGTGAGTGTGTGCGTCTGTGAGTGTGAGTTTGTGAGTGTGTGTGTCTGAGTGTGTGCGTCTGTGAGTGTGAGTTTGTGAGTGTGTGCGTCTGAGTGTGTGCGTCTGTGAGTGTGAGTTTGTGAGTGTGTGCGTCTGTGAGTGTGAGTTTGTGAGTGTGTGCGTCTGTGAGTGTGTGTTTGTGAGTGTGTGCGTCTGTGAGTGTGAGAGTTTGTGAGTGTGTGCGTCTGTGAGTGTGAGTTTGTGAGTGTGTGTGTCTGAGTGTGTGCGTCTGTGAGTGTGAGTTTGTGAGTGTGTGTGTCTGAGTGTGTGCGTCTGTGAGTGTGAGTTTGTGAGTGTGTGCGTCTGTGAGTGTGAGTTTGTGAGTGTGTGCGTCTGAGTGTGTGCGTCTGTGAGTGTGAGTTTGTGAGTGTGTGCGTCTGTGAGTGTGAGTTTGTGAGTGTGTGCGTCTGTGAGTGTGAGTTTGTGAGTGTGTGCGTCTGAGTGTGTGCGTCTGTGAGTGTGTGTTTGTGAGTGTGTGCGTCTGTGAGTGTGAGAGTTTGTGAGTGTGTGCGTCTGTGAGTGTGAGTTTGTGAGTGTGTGTGTCTGAGTGTGTGCGTCTGTGAGTGTGAGTTTGTGAGTGTGTGCGTCTGTGAGTGTGAGTTTGTGAGTGTGTGCGTCTGTGAGTGTGTGTTTGTGAGTGTGTGCGTCTGTGAGTGTGAGAGTTTGTGAGTGTGTGCGTCTGTGAGTGTGAGTTTGTGAGTGTGTGCGTCTGTGAGTGTGTGTTTGTGAGTGTGTGCGTCTGTGAGTGTGAGTTTGTGAGTGTGTGCGTCTGTGAGTGTGAGTTTGTGAGTGTGTGCGTCTGTGAGTGTGAGTTTGTGAGTGTGTGCGTCTGTGAGTGTGAGTGTGTGAGTGTGTGCGTCTGTGAGTGTGAGTTTGTGAGTGTGTGCGTCTGTGAGTGTGAGTTTGTGAGTGTGTGCGTCTGTGAGTGTGAGTTTGTGAGTGTGTGCGTCTGTGAGTGTGAGTTTGTGAGTCTGTGCATCTGTGAGTGTAGTGTAGAGAACAAGTTCTGACGTTCAAACAAATCCTGTTAAGTTTTCTGATTTGTATTTTTCTTTATTTTTTATAAATGATTTATTGTTCTGACAGCTCAGGTCCCTTTAAACAAAAATATACATATTTTTGTGCACTTTATTTAAAAAAAAACGATATAATTGGCAGATGTAAAGCATAAAGCATACTGTTTTTGAATAAAGGGTTGGAAATTAATGCTTTTTTGTTTTTTGTTTTTTGATCCGATTCATCGATTAATCGTAAAAATAATCGACAGATTAAACGATTATTAAAACAATCGTTAGTTGCAGCCCTACTTGAGATATCATAACCTACACAGGGGTACGACACTATATACAACAACAAGACAAGCCAAGAAAAATGAATCCTCCTGTTTCGAGGAAGTTATGAAAACATGTTTTTTGCAGCCTACTCTCAGTTTAATGAACAGAGCCGTGTCGTACCATCACGCTCCACTAGATGGCAGCAAGACTCTTCAACAACAGGAGCTCGATGAGACTGGACGTCTTACTGGGAACAAATGAAACTGTGAATATATATATATATATATATATATATATTGATATAGGAACAAATCTTAAATCATTCACACGTATAGAAAATATTCAGAAAATGACGTTTAGTATTGAAGTAATGAAGTTTAGTAACTTCAGTATTTATCAACCTGGAAACTATTTTCACATATTTTGTTTCAAAGTGAAAAATAGGGACAATATTTTTTGGAAATTGGTCAACTTGGTGATAACAAAGAGTCCTGGGCCCTATTCCTCGTACGTCGCTCAACTAAGTCGCTCAAATGTCCTACGGCAAATAAAGTCAAAAAGAGCGTCTTTGTTCTCCGCTGGCGAGCAGGAGATGATCATGAACGCTTATGAGGAAGTCAAGACCATAATCATGACTAAATCTAACACCGCCACCGCTGAGAAATATATATATAATATAAAATATCAGACAAGTTAAATCGTAAGTGTTGGGAAAATGTATCGGCTCATTTTAAGTGCCTCATCACCCCAATCAATCAGATTTTATGTCTTTAAATGTGCGGCAGTAGGCTTAATGGAATGCATCATCAATGAGATATATGTACTGTATGTACGTGCATCATCAAGAGGATATATGTACTGTATGCGCTCATGTATCATACTATACATGTGTATATACATGTATGTGTAGATTACATATAGAACTAGGAGTTTGAATACGACATGCAGCGGCATCGCCCACACTGTACAATAATGTACCACTCGCTCACAGCTCACGGCTCTGATCCAGTCTGTGAGACGCTCAATGCTCGGCTGTGTGTTCACCATGTATGACTCCAGAAGGTCTTGTTCATCAATGATTCCTTGTCAGAATCGATAGTGCTCGTATAGGAAGTCATCGTGATGTGATAACGGATCTTGGCGATCTCGAAGAACTCTCTCCTATAAAACACTAATCTAACTAATATCGCTCCTTCATCACTGGGATGATGAAGGAGATGACATGTTCCCGGGGGAGTGGTGAACTTATCCATCTTCCTTCAGTGAGCTGCTCTGGAGCAGGTTCACGCTTATGGATGTGTTGCTATGGTGATTTTGCCAAACTTGCTTCGTGGAACCGAAAAGCCTGAAGTATGTGATCTCATCCTCAAAGTGATCCGGCGAACTCAGTTAGAGACGTACGAGGAACGGGGCCCAGGTCAAGCAAAAGGTAAAGAAACAGCAGCAGTGTTTAATATCTCTGGAGGGTTCATATGTGTTCATATGTATTCATATATGTTCCATAATGTAGTCAGACACTTCTAATTACAATCTGAGCCTTCAGTGGCTACAACACTGGAAGTGGACATATATTGACGGTGAGGAGTTGCCCCGAGTGATGACATTGACACCTGTTTCTCCCTCAATAGTATACTGGTATATCCCCATTAATAAACATGAAAACATGTGAACATAGTGTTAGAAGTTACCTTCTAAGGACATTTGTACTGACTGATGAAGAGTGTGCAGTGGTTTTGGATAAATCACACATTTGGTTGGGTTTCAGTATTTTACAGTTGCAGTTCATTTGTCAGCACTGACCTTCCACTTCTACTCCTCTTGTCGCCCTTCTCCTCCTCTTCCTCCTCCCAGTCAGATGTGTTGAGGAAATCGAAGCTGCCCAGAGCCGTTTCCACTGTGAGGCTGACCGCGCTGGGCGACCGGCTGTGCCTACCGCCCTACACACACACACACACACACACACACACACACACAGATCCATAGTCAGACCATACGTCAATAGTCAGGTATGTCTTTGATGCCCACAGCAGTACAGATGAACACTCCTCATGACTCTCAGAGCAGAGTAACCGCTGAACTGCTGAAGCTACAGCAGCAGATAAACAAGAGCATTCTTTCACATAACTCTAGTGGCTGATACTAACAGACCACAGGGCAGACTGTGATTGTCAGGTCTCTACCAGAGACGTACACGGCGTCTCTAAGTCACTCCTACGCATTGCAAATATGGTAACTTCTGTTCATTGGCTGCCAAAAAAACAACACAGCAACGGCCGTAATCCAAGATGGCGACGGCAAAATCACCGAACTCGAGGCTTAAAAAGTGAGTCTGCAAACCAATGGGTGACATCACAATGACTACGTCCACTTCTTATATACAGACTATGCCTAAACCTAACCTGTGAAGACGGAAGTTTATTCTGAAAAGACTGCATGCATCGACACGTGTTGCAGGACTTTCGTAGGAAAACAGTCAGGATACGCTGCATGCCAGACTCATTCCTCAAAATGAGTACTACTCCTGCTCTCTGACTGAGCAGCACTCATTCCTGCACCGGTGAGGTGAGAGTGCTGCAAAGGGATTCTTATTGGGACAAAGTACAGTACAAACTCTTTGTGAGTTTGAGTTTACATGCCAGGCTTTGCTATGTGTATCCCAGCAATCAGCATTATCGCTAGCTATGTGTTTGCTAGCAATTAACATACGTGACTAACAGGCTAATTGAAAGGATGATGGCTTCTCTGCACTAATAACCCTCTCTCTGACGTAAATATTTGCGCTAACAGCGTGCATCTTTGCGACTGTATGTATGAAGCCTGATTAAGAGGCACAGAAAAGTAGCCGGCAAATTATGCACGTAAAAAAAAGACTACTGTTATTTATATATGGATATAACTGATACAAAGTTTCAACCACTGATGGTCATGATGAAACCCCACATCATTATCCCCTAATTAACTGTAATTAGTTATCTGATAGTGGACATTTTCTTTGATTGAGATTAATTGAGCAACTTGTGTAATCTTATCGCCTGATGTGATTTACATCATACTGTATGTTGATACTCTTTACTTTCAGACAACAAGCAAATAATGTAATTAAAACAATATTGTTACTTATTGTCCAAAATATTCACATGGGATCTTTGTGATCACACAGATTATGTAATCAGGAGATGATGACGTGACAATTCAACACATACCAAGCATGAATCACTTCTTCACCTTTACCTGAGGAGCACCATCTGGGGTTGAAATTATGTAATTCATATCCACATTAAATAAACAAAGTGGGAAAACGAAAGTTACGAATGTAACTACGGTTCTATGAATCCTGGATGACCGCCAGAGGCAGTGTTTAACACTGGATATCTCCTGTCTCGCGCCTGTGCAGGTCGAATATTTATACCAACAAAGTCACCTGTGACCTCGGATGACCCCCGTTGTCTATAAGTTCCGGTGTCATCCTGAGCTCAGTCCTTTTTCATCTTCTCGCTACGCAGGCTAGCTACCATGGTAGCATAAGCTTAAAACAAAGATGTGTCTATGATCAAGACATATTGGAGCTTGTCGCTGTAGCCTTGTGACCACCGGTCGGAGTTGCGGATCTCTCGCCCTCCAAAGGCTGCGACAAGCTGTCCCTCTTAGGAGGGAGTGGCGTGTTTTCGCCGTTCGGACCATCGAGCCCCGGACTGGTGGACGCCCCTGTCATCGGTCATCACCAGTCTGATAAGGGCCACCTAAGTCGTGAAGACGGCAATCGGTGATTTCGATTAACATTGCTTTCTATAACCGTTATTCGTTTCCACGGTTCGCAGAGCGCTTCCGCACTGCCTCTGGCGGTCAGTAAGGATGAAATAGAAAGAGAGTGGCGTTACTTCTACTTGACAACTTGTTTTTACAAAGTAACAGTTACCTCTACTTGAAAACTTGTTTTTACAAAGTAACAGTTACTTCTACTTGACAACTTGTTTTTACAAAGTAACAGTTACCTCTACTTGAAAACTTGTTTTTACAAAGTAACAGTTACTTCTACTTGAAAACTTGTTTTTACAAAGTAACAGTTACTTTTACTTGACAACTTGTTTTTACAAAGTAACAGTTACTTCTACTTGACAACTTGTTTTTACAAAGTAACAGTTACTTCTACTTGACAACTTGTTTTTACAAAGTAACAGTTACTTCTACTTGACAATGTGTTTTTACAAAGTAACAGTTACTTCTACTTGACAATGTGTTTGTACAAAGTAACAGTTACCTCTACTTGAAAACTTGTTTTTACAAAGTAACAGTTACTTTTACTTGACAACTTGTTTTTACAAAGTAACAGTTACTTCTACTTGACAACTTGTTTTTACAAAGTAACAGTTACTTCTACTTGACAACTTGTTTTTACAAAGTAACAGTTACTTCTACTTGACAATGTGTTTTTACAAAGTAACAGTTACTTCTACTTGACAATGTGTTTGTACAAAGTAACAGTTACTTCTACTTGAAAACTTGTTTTTACAAAGTAACAGTTACTTTTACTTGACAACTTGTTTTTACAAAGTAACAGTTACTTCTACTTGACAACTTGTTTTTACAAAGTAACAGTTACTTCTACTTGACAACTTGTTTTTACAAAGTAACAGTTACTTCTACTTGACAATGTGTTTTTACAAAGTAACAGTTACTTCTACTTGACAACTTGTTTTTACAAAGTAACAGTTACTTCTACTTGACAACTTGTTTTTACAAAGTAACAGTTACTTCTACTTGACAACTTGTTTTTACAAAGTAACAGTTACTTCTACTTGACAATGTGTTTTTACAAAGTAACAGTTACTTCTACTTGACAACTTGTTTTTACAAAGTAACAGTTACTTTTACTTGAAAACTTGTTTTTACAAAGTAACAGTTACTTTTACTTGACAACTTGTTTTTACAAAGTAACAGTTACTTCTACTTGACAACTTGTTTTTACAAAGTAACAGTTACTTCTACTTGACAACTTGTTTTTACAAAGTAACAGTTACTTCTACTTGACAATGTGTTTTTACAAAGTAACAGTTACTTCTACTTGACAATGTGTTTGTACAAAGTAACAGTTACTTCTACTTGAAAACTTGTTTTTACAAAGTAACAGTTACTTTTACTTGACAACTTGTTTTTACAAAGTAACATCTACTTCTACTTGACAACTTGTTTTTACAAAGTAACAGTTACTTTTGTTGTTTTTGTTTTTTTCCCACGTGGACCGCCTGACGCTGGAAATTATGTTTTGCAAATAGTCCACCACTTCCTGTATCCGCTGTGTGGCACTACAGAACACGCTCTATATCAAGTGTAAACCACATTGTGTAAAAGTCATGTAAATCGGATGCTGTTTGTCACAAAAACGCAGATTTCCTTTCGCCAGCAGGTGGCGCTGTGAGTATTAGTGAAAATAAATTAGGTTGTAGACATCCTCAGGCTATGAGTGTTATCAAGCATGGGAAGTTTGGGACCGTTTGGAACAAGTCCAGCTGAGTTACACCAGCTTTTTTGATGGGGAATCACGTAATTTGGCCGCCCGCTACGGCTAAGCCATTCAACCAAACGTAAAGTTTTTCATAACTTCTAATCACAAAGGTCTTGAGATTGTACGGACCAAATTTGAAGAGGATCAGATAAATTCCCTAGGAGGAGTTCGTTAAAGTATAGCGACTACAAATATGCAAAAATCGATCGAAAAATGACACAAAAATCGAAATGGCGGACTTCCGGTACAGTTTAGAGCATGGTCCCAAGATACTTTTTTTTAAGTCTCTCTGGGATACATATGCTTACCATGTGCTCATACATCTACCTGAAACGTAGTGCTGGGGCTGCTCTTTTGAAATATTGTAGGAGGCACTATGGAGGCAATTAAAAACGGCCAAGCCAAAATCCCATATAAAATATGTTTTCCCATCACCTATGACACAAACTTCCATGACTTTTTGAGCATCCCAAGCTACTGAACCATCAGCCTCCTTTTTCATGGCGAATGATGCGTTGCCACGGCAACAGCGTTCAACAAAAACAATATTCATGATGAAGCATCTTCAATGTCTTAAGGCTTTCCTTACTAAATTTGAGACTGATCTGGTCAACTGGCTAGGAGGAGTAAATAAAAGTATGAAATGTGACATTTCCTTTTGCCAGTAGGTGGCGCTATGAGTTATTGAAAATGTTGGCATTGATATATGCTCATACTTGAAGTGGCATCATGCGTATGTCATTTTTTGCAGATTGAATAAAGTACCTTGGAGTTATAACAACTTTATTGTTCATGCCGAATGAGGCAAAATGGCCGCCACGCCACGTCAAGGTTCTTCCATGAAAACTCAGAAATTTGATAACTTTTCATCACAAAGGTCTGAAGAGCATCCTGACCAAATTTGAGGTTGATCGCATTAATTCTGTAGGAGGAGTTCGTTAAAGTACGAAGGCTGAAAACTGCGAAAAGTGACAAAAAAGCACAACAATGGCGGGTTTACTGTAGCGCCCCCTAGTGGTTGAATGAAATGAAAATGTCAGGGTATATTACAGGATGCAATATGCTGAAAATCTGGTGATTTTGAGAAGTTATGTGTATTGATAAATAAGCCACGCCCCTAAGAAGTTTATTGGTCCATATCTTGTAAACGCAAAGAGATATCAAAAAGCTTTTAATACATTTTGATGATGTAGATCCAATAATGATCCAGAGCAAATTTGGTAGCAATCGGACACAGCGTGCAGGAGGAGTTTGCAAAAATGTGTTTTTCACAAAATTCAAAATGGCGGAAAATCTAAGTAGGCGGAGTTCAAGGGTCTGAGAGGCATACTGGCCGAAGGGCGTCGCCGGTCCAACTTCTAGGGGGCGCTAGAGAGCCATTTTTTTACACACAAATATGCAACCTATATCAGATGGCTATATTCACCAGGCCTGACAAGTGTGCAACATTTGGTGAGTTTTCGAGTATGGCAAGTCCCCCAAATATGCGCACGATGTACTATGTGTATTCAAATTTCAATAGGGCCTTCGCTGGCCCGACGTTGTCGGTTGCTCGGGCCCTAATTACAATTACTACACACCTCGAAAAGCAACTTTTCTTGTTTCCCACACATGCTCCGTCCTCACCTTTAGTGTGACCTGCAGCAGCTTCAGCTCTTGCTCCAGTAGTTGTAACTCAGGGAACTGTCCTCTATAATCATCCAGAGAGGAAACCACAGCTGCCAGGGCATCTTCAAGCCCACTGTCCACAGGATCATCACCCTCCCTGGAGAGACAATCTGCTCCTTCACCTGGCGTCTCCTCCTCCACCGACACCCGGCGGGCTACATACGTCACGTCCACGCTCTCTGAGCACGTGTTGCATTCTGGCGGTGGGTTTGTGTTCATTTGTGACGGAGTGTTAGAGTCCACTACTTCAGTCCTGGGAGGAGAGGATGATAGAACAGAGCCGGACGGGTCCAGTTCCTCCCTGTGTATACCTGTGACGTCGTCAGGTGTTGTGTTTTCTTTGAAGACAGCGAGCCTGGTTGGCGACATGTCAGCGTCTGAGGCAGCACAGCTGGGTGGCTCAGGAGTTCTGCTGGGCAGCTCCATTTCGATGTCATTGACAGAGAGCCCTGAAGCCAAAGACATCACCTCTCCGGATTCGGCTGACCTGTCCGTCAACACGATGCCATCGGTGCTGTTTTCACTGATGTGGCTCAGAGAGCGCGAGTAGCTGCGGGAGGCATGGCTGTTGGTCGCCGCCCCATCCGCTGTGGTAGAAGACTGTTTCCCTGCGTCTTCTTCCTCGCTGTCAGGTCTTGTCATCACAGTGACCGTCCCCTTTTCCTCTTCCCTGCAAATCAGTTTGAGTGTTAGTTCATGTTAGTATTGACGCTATATACTAAGCACGCAACGCATCTCTGTCTCCATGGGCAAATGTAACAATGAATATTATTTAAAAAATGTTACATTATGAGACTGTAAAGTAGAATTTAAATAAATTCCACCCAAAAAAGAAGCACAGAAATTAAAATCAGACTCTACCTGTCGCTCTGTGCTTGGTGTCCGGATGTGTCGGGAACCTCCCTGATGGTGCAGACTTTGTGGGTGGAGTTTGGAGTTGAGGAGGAGGAGTCTCTGGGGCAGAAGGAGATGTCAGGCTGTGGGGAGGAACTCCCGCTCACAGCTGGCTGGATGTCTGGTGTCACCACCACTGACTGGAGAGTGAGAGATGGAGACACGCTGAGTCACACGGACAGTCCAACACAACGCAATAACAAAAGGCGTGTCCCGTTTGTTCCCCCTCGTTCTGATGTAGAATGATAGACCGGTTGGCTGAACCAGATCAAACCCTCATTGAACAGCTGCTCTACTGCTGTCCGCTGAATTTCTTTTGATATGTTATTGCATGTTTTCCCTTCACCGAAGATGTTAGATACCAGTACAGGAACTACATTGTGAGACTTTAAATGCAGCTCTTCTAGTTTTTAGTTTAGGTACACAGACTCAAATCTACGGAGAGACTGTTCTAACCGACTGCATCGTCGTTTGCAATGTTAGCTTTATTAGCGCTGTTAAGCCGCCGGCTTAGCTGTCGTCGTGTTGAAAACCATGTTAGATATGTTTTGAATTTCAGATTCAGCACTTTTAATGTGGGAGTTAGGGTTAGTTAGGGTCAATATGGTTTAGACAAAATATATTTGTATGTGATGGAAAAGCTGAGATTGTTGTAATGAATATATATTCTTCTATTACATCTCCCAAAATGAACTCAACACAGTTTCTATATTCCATGTCAATCCACATGTGTTTACAAGTATCGTGGTCTTTTGTACGCTTATTCTTCCTAACCAGGAAACAGACCAATCCTGCACATCCTCTCTGATGAAGCTGAGTTTTGACAGAAAAAGGCAAATTCTCATTCAAAGATAGTTTTCTCCTCAGAGAGAGGAAAAACCTCCAGGTGGAGCCGAGGTGACAATGCTAGTGTTGCAGCACTGTTTCTCACATGATATACCTTCACAGTGATCTAATAATTAAACAAAAGTTAATGTTTGATAAAAACTACAGTGGCCAGCAGTCTATAAATACCAAAGCCTTCTTTAAAAATGAAACTAGATATTTGTGAGCAGCTTTTAAAGATGTAACCATAGACTGTACATGTAAGAACCAATGGGCTGACATGGTTGGTTTTGGTCTGGTATCACCAGCATGATCCTTTAGAACCTTTCATTATTGGTAAAGATGAAAACAAATAATGGTTCTTCAACCTGTTAAAAGTGAAAGACACATAAATGACAATGTTTGAACCATCAGGGTCGACTGCATGGATCACCATGATGGAGCAACATGGAGACACATTAGCTTCAGATCCACTTCCACTGTTGATCTAACGTACAAACCAATCGTTAACAAAAACAATGACACCGTGACAGACAGAGAGAAGAGCTGGATAGACTCATGAAGAAGGTTTGTCTGTGTGTGTTACCTTGTGATGCGTAGAGTTGCGTAGCCCTCCCACAGAGAGCCGAGGACTGGAGGAGTCATCGGAGGATTCTGATGAATTAGACCACGCTGTTCCGTTGTCTAACTCTTCATGACGGCGGAGCATGTTCTATAAGAGAGCAGCGCTGTGTTAAAGGCTGGACTGAGGAGAAAGTGGTGGCTTAAATGTATGTTCTTGGCGCTTTGACCGCCACAAGCAGAGCGTCATCTAGTCCCATTGTATTCAAGAGGAGGCAGACAATCTGGATTAAATAGCACTAGAGGAAAGAGGAACAATATGTGTGATAGATGTTGGGGTGAACTGTCCCATTAACCTGTAATTCCATTGTGCTTTCCATTATTTAAAACCCTGGAGGCTAATTGACAAACACAAAAAGAACTGAGGGCCTCACTTCCATTCTGGACCCGGGCCACGAGCTTCAACAGACTAATACTGGCCAACACCACACTGCAGACTCAGTGGCCGGTTCCCACAGGTCACACACTTAGTGATTATTTTCACTGTGTAAGACTCTGGATTCTTCCACTATGCTGATATGTCACACATCACACGTCAACAGCAAACATTTAAGGAAATCTGTTGGTTGGGTTCAATTGGATCGACAGCTTCTGACGATTCAGGGTGCATCCGATTAAACAATCTGGCAAACTCAAATACACAGTCATTGATTATCTTCAGTTCAGATAACGAGCAGCGTTCAACTCTGCTTTGTTCTCTTCCATTCTGCTTCAGGGTTAGGGTTACATTTGTAGAAAAGTGAGCGTACTGCAGAAGAACAACGGATATGTCAACAGAGAACCTTGAGGCAAACAGAGCTCAGTGGACACACTCCCAAATGTATATCAACGGGACGTTTCAGAGAACGTCTCCCTATTAAACTGCTATGGGATGTTGCAATAAGACCTGGTGACCAAACAAACAACTGATGTAAGTTGATCAATGTGCCAACATGAATGGAATTGTTATAAAAGCTGCTCTATTGATATAAATATTGAGTACAAACTAACATCTGTGAGACTACATTGTTTTAATAGATGACAGGAGCATCAGAATGCTAATTAAACTATTGAAGCTGCTACAAACTGACACTGTGTGTTCCAACACTACCAGGAAAAAGATGAAGTATGTCCCAATACATAACATGTCAGATGCAGTACGCCAACAGTACCCGGATGTCCTACTGTATCCAATCGCATTGTGCACTATGCACGCCAGCATTACTAGCTATTCTGACCCACAATCCTCTACACAGCGGATGTATGAGAAAGAGGGTCAAAGTTCAAGATGCAATGTTATGAGGAAGTAGTGAGGAGGTAGTGAGTCCCAGCTGAATATATACTGAACAGTGGATATGGTTTGTATTAAAAGTAAAAAGAATGCACTTTGTAACGCAGCACCTAACTTCAACATATCGACCAGAAACATGACAACATTACAAGTCATCAGTCATCATCCTTACCATAGCATTGTTACACAAGGCCTCAGTGTGCTTCTAACTAGGTGCTTTTCGGATCGTCTAACAGCATTTGAAACACATTTTACAACGCTGGAACCAAAAGAGGGCTGTGTCCTTCTATTTCCTTGTGACCTTTAAAAATAGTCAACGTGACTTTGTTTGTGTGCATAGGTGTGAAAGGAGGAGGGGCTTGAACTGCTCTCTCAACAAACTGCTTCCATCACAGTTCATACTTAGGAAGAGCAACACCATGAATTACCTTAAGGGGAGAATGAAAAGCTTTGCATGTTGCGTTTGTTAACTGAAAAGTTGATGTGTGTTTTGGGCTGATGAGACAAGATACGGTAGAGGAAGGCCAAAGTCCACCGCCGCCGAACACCCTGTTCATTTTAATAATCTACAACCTCCACAAGGAAGGGGCTCGTGGAGGTGCCCTGTCGTATTTCCTGTCTCAAAGAAAAGTAAAACTGCCCAAACATGGCAACGTGTTGGATTTGAAGCCGACGAAAGAGGTGAACCAAAAGACCATAGACTTGCTTTACTGCCACAAGGTGGACTGGTGTCGCTACGCTCTCATTCATGGTCTCTCTCTCTCTCTAGTCTAGTGTTACACATAGTAAGTCACATTGGTGGACTTTCCCTATCCAGTGTTTGGTGTGATATCAAACCGGTTTGAAAATGATTACATCTGCCCGACCCAACCATTCAGAACAGGTAGAGACACTTTTCGTCGTGGTCGGATGACGAAATGTTGTTTGAGATCATGTAGGACACGAGAGAGAATGCAGCTTTAACACATGAAGCTTGGCTTCACTCAGCAGAAACTTTGATCAATGTTTATATTGGACTTTTTTCTTACCATTCATCATTCATCTCTCTTTCAAACAAGTTCACCTGGAGGTTTGTTTGTCTGGCTGTCTCACAGTCAGAACTTCATCAGAACATCATACAGAGTTATAGGTCCACGATTCTCCAAGGTTCGTCCTCAGAAAGTACTGTCAAGGTTCTATTGGGAGGTTGTAGTTGCCCTATAGGCCAGTGGGAGTCATATGTATACAGATCTTCAGTTTGACCAAACACCAGAGCAGCAGATTTCCCCTTTCTGCTCTCAACCAGTGAAATCAACTGAAGAGATGTTTGGAAACCTTGCATACATATTTCCATAAAGCCATACACAAACAAACGGAGACTACTGTTCTAGGTTCTACACCACCATTACTGTCACTAGTCAATATTCCAGTGGGCTGTGTGTTCCTACATCCTGCCGGGGGTTCTACTCTGTATTGACTTACTGCAGTGGGCGGTCTTGTTGGTGAGCTGTCGCTACAGGAACAGCTCTGGCTAAGCGTGTCTCTGAAGATGTCCAGCAGCGGCCAATGCTGCCGCCTGGTCAGACTCCGAGGCAGAGACTGCACGTCAAAGTAGCAGCAGGTGGAACAAAAGGGAAAGTTAGGGACCGCTGGCTTGCTGGCTAAAACTCAAATTCTCCCTCCAGGATCTAAACCACCAGATCTGAACTCCTGTTCTCCGCAAGTACACGGCCACTTCCAGACGTGATGAATCCCATCAATTCTATGATGAAAAGGTTTTTGCTTCTTGTTTTCACATCAATTACCTTTCATGAATAATCTACAAAAACTCAAACAAACTGCACGCATTACAGTCTATGTAAAGAAGAGATGTGTTTTCTCCTCAGCTCCTCAGTCTGCACCACCAATCAAACATGAGGGGAGTGAATTTATACCAAATACCAAAATAATACAGATTCGAAAAGCATCAGTGGAACGTGACTCTGGAGAGACAAGTGTAAAAGAGACGCAGATAGGTTACAGAAGAACTCACATAGAAGGCCTGTTCACGTAAAGATGGCGTGTCAGGAGGACTCTGGTTGAAGATGGTTGAGAGTCTCTTACTGACGGTTGGAGCTTTGTTGACGGTGCTTGCCACTGACCCCAGGTCATCTTTATCAAATGGACTGACAGAGAGGGGAAAAGGAATGGAGGCAGGGGAAGACAGAGATAAAAGACTAAATAAATACATATTCAATATAATATTTAAAGCAACAATGAGGAACTTTAGTTTTGTGTTGATTTTGACGGTCCCTGTGGACAGAAGAGGTAGTATTTGCGAGCACCAGAGTCCCTTAAGACAACCTCTCATTTTACTGCAGCAGGGTCTCAAAGTCTGGCTAGCGCAGTCCTTGATTGGGTTCTCCCGTGCTTCCCTTGTCTCCAGCGGACCTGGTCCTCCAGCAGCATGGTGTCGGTGCTCTGCCCCTGGCCGGAAGAGGAGACCCTGCTGCCGGGTGCAGAGCTTTCCACCTCCCGCCCGAGCTCTGACTGCAGGTGGAAGGCTGCAACGAAGCCGTATCTGAGGCTGCAACGAAGCCGTATCTGGGTCTGTCCACGGTGGACCGGTCTCTGCTGGAGGCCACGCTGGAGTCAGAATCAGCTTCATTGGCCATGTGTGCGTACGCATACATGGAATTTGAGTCCGGTTTGCAGACAGAGGTAGTAGTGCAGACAGAGGTAGTGGTGCAGACAGAGGTAGTGGTGCAGACAGAGGTAGTGGTGCAGACAGAGGTAGTGGTGCAGACAGAGGTAGTAGAGCAGACAGAGGTAGTAGAGCAGACAGAGGTAGTGGTGCAGACAGAGGTAGTGGTGCAGACAGAGGTAGTAGTGCAGACAGAGGTAGTGGTGCAGACAGAGGTAGTGGTGCAGACAGAGGTAGTAGAGCAGACAGAGGTAGTGGTGCAGACAGAGGTAGTAGTGCAGACAGAGGTAGTGGTGCAGACAGAGGTAGTGGTGCAGACAGAGGTAGTGGTGCAGACAGAGGTAGTGGTGCAGACAGAGGTAGTGGTGCAGACAGAGGTAGTGGTGCAGACAGAGGTAGTAGAGCAGACAGAGGTAGTAGTGCAGACAGAGGTAGTGGTGCAGACAGAGGTAGTGGTGCAGACAGAGGTAGTAGAGCAGACAGAGGTAGTAGAGCAGACAGAGGTAGTGGTGCAGACAGAGGTAGTAGTGCAGACAGAGGTAGTGGTGCAGACAGAGGTAGTGGTGCAGACAGAGGTAGTGGTGCAGACAGAGGTAGTGGTGCAGACAGAGGTAGTGGTGCAGACAGAGGTAGTAGTGCAGACAGCGGTAGTGGTGCAGACAGAGGTAGTGGTGCAGACAGAGGTAGTAGTGCAGACAGAGGTAGTGGTGCAGACAGAGGCAGTAGTGCAGACAGAGGTAGTGGTGCAGACAGAGGTAGTAGAGCAGACAGGGGTAGTGGTGCAGACAGAGGTAGTGGTGCAGACAGAGGTAGTGGTGCAGACAGAGGTAGTAGAGCAGACAGGGGTAGTGGTGCAGACAGAGGTAGTAGTGCAGACAGAGGTAGTGGTGCAGACAGAGGTAGTAGAGCAGACAGAGGTAGTGGTGCAGACAGAGGTAGTAGTGCAGTATGACTGATTAATTGTTCATCAGAGTGACGGCCAGTGAAAGAAGCTGTTCCTGTCTGGTGGTTTTGGCGTACAGAGCCCTGTAGCTCCTACCAGAGGGGAGGAGTTGAACAGCTTGTGTCCAGGGTGTGAAGGGTCTGCAGTGATCTTGGAGTCTGAGCTGAAGGAGTTTCTGGTGAACCTGCATGATTTCATCCGGTTTCACCAGAATCTGACCCGATGGCACCGATGACGAGCATTAAGAATAAGTCTATAGAAACAGACCATCTCCTCTCTGATGGTCTGGTTTACTGATGGAGGTCTGATAGAGCAGGGGGGTCAAACTCATCTTCACTCTGGGCCACATCAGCATCATGGTCGCCCTCAAAGGGCCGGTTGTAAATGTAACTACTCCTAACATATTGTTAATAACTGTCTCTGCATTTGATTATTGTTTATTCAAGTGTAACAATATATTGAAGCACATTTCTGTTATTATAACTTAAATCCTTTTAATTTAGGGTTAATAAACCCACATTACTCTATCAAAGATCAAACTATTAAAGAAAATAACAAATATCACATATTACAAATATCGAACACAAGTTAATACAATAACTTTGTTCAAAGCTTAAAATCCTTTCAAGGGTGCGTTTGCACAATCCCACATGAAGTATTTCATGTGTTGTAAAGCCACGTTCAGAGTAGTCTTCAATGTACTCACAACACATTACATGTAACATGTAGAGTAACATATGAAGAGCTGCTTCTGTGACTGTTGTTGTGTTTAAGTATCATAATTATGACTTTCTATCTCATAACTATGACTTTCTATCTCATAACTATGACTTTCTATCTCATAATTATAACTTTCTATCTCATAATTATAACTTTCTATCTCATAATTATAACTTTCTATCTCATAATTATGTCTTTCTATCTCATAATTTTGACTATGGGGATATTTTTATTATCAAGTCTAACTTTACATTTAAAAAATATATATATATGTTTTCTTTGCTGGCGGATTCGCGGACCACATAAAATGACGTGGCGGGCTGGATTCGGCCCGCGGGCCTTGAGTTTGACACCCCTGATATAGAGGATCAGGACTAAAGTGAGACTGGTTCAGGACCAGTTAAATGTTCCTCACGGTAACTTAAGCTATGTTAATGAATAACCCTTCATTTGAACCAGCAGTACAGGACTCATGAGGCTCAGGATCATTCTCAGTACACCGACATCATTGTTGGCCAAACTTACTTCCAGGTGACTTCCAGGCTTAGTTTAATAGTCCCAAGGTCATTAATATCCACGGCAACCGTCTGGGGGAGTGCAGCAAACAGGTCCTTGGTCTCGCAGGAAACACTCCCTACAACCACGTGATTGGCTAAGCTCTTCAGCTCCGTCACCTAGGAGATCACAGAAACATAGTTTGATCACGCTACCAAAGTGTGGCTGCCTTCAACAGGTCCATTGTGTCCATCATTCAGGTGGAGACCTTTACTATCAAGCTCCACCAGTAGCAGTAAGAACAGGATTGTCCTTATCGGCATCAGAGACGTAAAAGGTGCTAAATATATATGTATATATGTATATATATATATATACAGTATATACATATATATATATATAGCACCAACTCGTTAGTACAGAATCCTGGATCATGGGCATATTCAATAACGCAAAACACCAAGGGACAACATGAAGTATGCATAGGCTACCGTATACTAAGTATACATAAGAATAAATCCAAAGTCATTAAAAGAAGACATATGGAGGGACTGACCTTCACACAGAGGAACTCACTGACGAGCGGCACGAACACCATCTCTTCACTGTCCCACACCTGTTTGCCATTGATCTCTATTCTGCCGCGAAGCTTCCACCGCTGCCTGCCGTACTTCATAAAGATCTGAACACACGCGCACACGCACACACAACACACGCACGCACACACGCACACACACACACACAACATTTTTTAGTCTCTCATACACTCACAAACTAACAGAAATAACACAAAGTCAAATATAATGCTATCTGGCCCTGATGTGATGGTGTACTATAGCAACCTGAACCGACCTCACCACAGCTTATAATTCAATTACATTTGTACAGCCCAAAATAAATGTTCAACAACATATTAAAGCTACTACAAGGACATTTAATTGTGTGTTGATTTGGCGGTCCCTGTGGACAGAAGTGGAAGTGTTTCCAAGCACCAGATTCCTTTTGGAAAACCTCAGATTGTTCGGCCCCATGCAGTCGCATCTGCTTTCATAGATCATATAGAGGTATCACTATTAAAGGTTTCATAACCAGTTAAAAGTTCCTTGTAGTAACTTTACCAACAATTATAACTATCATAATAACAATAAACATAGACGATGCCTTATGTCTTTTTTCAAAATGTACATTTATTTGTTGTATTCTTATTATTTGTATTATCATTTGTGTTCATAACTCATAGACATCTTGGTCCTTTTCTGTGTATTGTATAATATTCTTAGTATTTAGATTGGTTTGGCAATACTCTATGTGATTATGGCCATTCCAATAAATGATATTTCAATTTGAGAGAGAGAGTAACTAACCTCATACTGGTCACCAGCACACAATCGAGCAAATCCAGCCAGACCTGAAACACATGTAGCATCAAACACTATATTTTCTGTATTTCAGGGATTTCTTATGCATCAATTTATGGTGGAAATACATTTATGTGAAGGAAACCAGTTGAATACATACATAATAGAATATGATGAAATATTCAGTCATTCTGTATCGCTTTCTAACATTCATTCTCCTGTAGATCAACTGTCCTCATGTCATGTTATTGAGACATGATTCACTCTTCAGTCCTTAGTTCTGTCTTTAGTCTGGGAGGTAATCTCTCTAAATGTGCATGTGCAACATACTGGAACTGGTAGTAAAATATGAAGACAGTTGGTTAATTTATGATTATGATCACATTTGATCATGAATATTTCTGACAAGGGTGCAGTAGCACTGTTTTTTAATTAACATTTGTTATCAATATATAAAGAGGGACATTTTAGGATGTGTCCCCCACAATATACATTCAAATGACATGTCTGCTTCATATGTGATTTTGTTGTTGCACGTCTAAGACGAGGAACAGACTAATTCAAGAGGAAGGATGAGTGGAGACACACGAGTGAACTAGCCAGATGTTTCCTTCTTACCTTTCATCCTGATGTGGAACTCCCCCAGCTGGTTCTCCAACTCGCTCTCCAACAAACACATGTTCTGTAGAGAACATGAGAGAGGGAGACTTTACTCCATTTCTACCAAACAGATATGAACTACAGAGCTGTAGTGTATAAGAGCCCTTTAGTTGTGATGTGTTACATCCTACTCTTTATTTAGTGCCCTTCTCCTTGCTCACACAATGGCCCTTTTCTCCCACAGTACTTTTACCATTTTTCTCCCTTCAGCCCCAGTTCCACCGAAAGCCGGATATACTACGGATGTCCCCGGATCACCCCGTATCACCTCGGGTAAAAAGAGGTGAGATCCGGGGTGATCCGCGGTGATCCGGGGAGGAAATCGTCCCGGATGACAACACATTTGACATGTTTCCCGGTTCTACTACGGTCCTACTACGGTTCCGCCACGGATCACCCCTGTTCAAGCCTGGTTTATCCCGGATGGCCACGGTTTGACCACGGTTCAACTACGGATACGCCACGGACACGGCCCGGATGCGTCCCGGATGAAGCGTCCCATCCGTGGTGCAACCGTAGTGGCTCCGTGATAAACCATAGTACAACCGGGGTGATCCGGGGTGTCAACTAGCTCCCGTTTCATCCCGGATTAACACGGTTATACTACGGTTACGCTACGGTTCATCCCGGTCCTACTACGTTTTTTCCCGGATGCGCTACGATCAACGCCGCCCCCCTCTCCATTCCCGGATGGCCATGGATCACCCCGGATGTTAGTTGTACGTCCGACGAGCCGCTCGTCTTGGTCACGGTTTTACTACGATTCATCACGGAACGTCCCGGACTGACTACGGTTTCACTACGGTTCCACTCCCAGATGACCCCGGATCTGATCCGTAGTGTATCCGGGGACATCCGTAGTATATCCGGCTTTCGGTGGAACTGGGGCTTTCCATCTTAGTCCACTTCCTCCCTCTATCTCTCCTCTCCTCTGTCCTCTTCATCTTACCTCTGTGTACTCTTTGTATCCTTTATTGGCTTCTGCTAAACTCTCCCTGGCCTCCTTGCTGACTTGAGAGGCAGTGTAAGCCTTCACCATCTTGTTGGCTCCGTCCCGGAGTCTCCTCTGCAGGCAGTAGGCGTCATAGAGCTCCTCGATCTGGGGAAGAGGGGACATGTTTCATCCTCCTACCCGAAGAAGAAAGCAGCCTCAAGGCAGGTGAAAAGGTCAACATGTACTTACCATTTTCAATCATTACACCCAACACTATGCAATATATGTATCTAAAATCATTCCACTCAGACACTTTAAAGGGATAGTTTGGGTGTCTCAGGACACGGGGTGTGCAGGTCTACCGGTTAGTTAGTGTGTTATTGTGTGACTTTAGTGTTTAAAGGGTTTGCCGGAGTCATTGAGGAGAGCACAGATGGATATAAGGGCTTCAGTTTTCCGTCGGAAAAGGCTGAAAATATTCTTAATATCGCATACACTTCCAGCTGGTGTTGATATTTTTGGTTGGTTAAAAGACTTTTGCTGCTGCCCCCCCATCCACAGCAGTAAACTGGGGGTTTGCCTACCTCCATCTACTGTAAGCAATACACTGACTATACTCATACAACCCCTCTTCAAAACATATGAACTATCCCTTTAAAGTTATCTTGCTTGCTCGAGACCAGCATGAAATACAATAGTTGAATATTTAGATAATAGTTAATATCAAGTAATGACATGAGGCCTTGTTGTTCCATTGTTGTCATACATATTATTTACATGATATACATTCCTACACATAGATATGGAAGAAATGCAATGTAAATCTAATTTCCTGTTACTTTAATGAAATTAATGCATATTTGATGGAGGTTCTGTGTTTTCTAGTTTCAGTCTGTTTGAATTCTCTATTCTATTCTGAAAACAATGTTCAATATGGACTTGATTTATTGTAAGATAATTCATTTAGAACTTCTATAAAGCTGCATGATGTTGACTTAAAATAATGGTGATTGTCAGAGCTCTACTACAGCTGACACAGTGTGCTTCAATGATACTTGCTTTCAGATGTCTCACAAAGATAAGTAGACCTTCACCAACACTACTGGATCTAAATATGACCCACAAAGTCGTCTCAGTCAGTCTCGACAGAACACAACCTGAATCTACAGTCTCTACTCCAAGACTATTGTGGTGAACTATAACGCTTTCCACCCACAACAAAAGCAAGTGTCAGGGGGCATTAAAAGGTAACGTGAAGACAAAAGCACCATCTAAATGTAAGCACACGGTCCAAGAGAATGAAATCATGAACACATTTAAGTGACATTTACCAAAACGCTTCGGACAGGTTTGATTCTCTAGAACTTGTCTGATGCTGAAAGGCATTGTTCTTACCTTGCTCAGGTGAAACTCCAGTCGTCTTATGTACCTCTCGGTCACCTTCACTTGCTGTCAGAGGGAAGAGGAGTCACATGTATTCCCGTTGGTCAACACAAACAGAGTCCAGCTGAAGGCTCCAGTCACAATGTAGTGAGTTTCATTTTGTTTTTTATAGACCTTCAGCACTTCCTACATATGTTTCAAATTAAAAGCCTAGCAGGAAATTATGCCCTTTAAACAGTTGAAAGGCTTTTAATGTGCAACACATGTACAGGACGTGTTAAGATTCATTGAGGTTAGCTTTACAGCCATAAACAATCCCAGAGAAGTAAAAGTGACTTTAAATCATTTGTGTAGAGCAGCAGAGCAGTAACTGTGACATTTAAAATATGGCCATATACTTAAAGGTTCCCCATACAATATTCAGAGCAGAAAAACAACTATTGTCTATTAGTAGTGTAACGGATCCTTGTTGATCCGTGATCCGTACAGATCCCCTCATGGTTCAGCACAGTTTAACGTTAACCATCACAGTGTGAAATACAGTCGTTATCCACCAATATTCAGTCAAATATGTGATCAGGACATCATTCATGTTTTCTGTTCACTGATCTCTGATAATGTTTCATTGTAAACAACCAATCCGTGTTTAAAGTGACACAAGGAGAGCTAGTAACGTTAGCAGCACCGCTAACGGCTAACCAATGAGGTTCACTTCAGGTACATTATGATGCCTTCAGGCTCTGCTCAGTGAACATGAGTACTGGGCAAAGGTAAATTATAAAGTTATCATGATGTGTTCACATGTCATCTTGTTGTTTGAAGGAGATGTTTTCACAGCAACATAAAAAGATATTAAAGATGAATTATGAGCTGTTTACACTACCTCTATGCAGATTATAATACATCATTAAAACTACTAATGACAAGATTGTTTTTTATCAATAAAAATACAATCTTTTATTTCCTAATCATCTGAATTGTGTCATTTTATGAAGAAAGACCAGCTGCTCAAACAACAAGGGGATCTGTATCTGCCATTATTACATTACAGTCATTTAGACTCTTTTATCTAAAGCGACTTACAAGTCAGATTCTATCACATTCACACACCGTAGGTACAGCTGCGGGAGACATTTTTGGGGTTAAGTGTCTTGTTCAAGGACACATCGACATGCGACTAGCGGAGCCGGAGATCAAACCGCCGATCCTCTGATTGAAGGACGGCCCTGCTCTCCACTTAGCCACAGTCGTATGGATGGATCATCAATGATCATCAATCAGTATAAGTGGCAAAAACACATGATCAGGGATCTCTAAAAGTTACATTTGATCCCTTTTTTCTTTTGTGCTGATCCGATGTGTGATCCAATCTGAACCGTGAGTTTTATGATCCGTTGCACAACTACTGTCTCTGTAAAGATATAGTGGAGTAACGTCTACCTGATGAGAGAATGAAGTCTTTCTTCCTCTCTGTGCATTGTTTTGTTTAAATACTACTGGCTAGCTCACTCTGCACTGCTCTCATACGGCGGTTACAGCTGATGACACCGTCCTGACCGACGGTGTCGTCGTGGAAGCGTAACGCCCACCCTCCGGTTCCCCCTCATTGAAACACTGTTAGCTCTGTCGTCACCGTTGCCTTTGTTTGCACTGTAAGCGCTGTTTGCACTATAAGCGCTGTTAGCACCGTTAGCTATTAGCCGCCGGCTCAGCCGACCGTCGCAATGTTGAGAGCCGTTGAATAGATATGCTTTGAATTTCGTATAGAGCACTTTTTTTTAAAACAGGTGGAATTAGAAATAAAGGCCTGTCTCTGATATAAACCTGTCAACATTCTCTCTACAGTTGAGGTAAGTACGTAAGAATTGACAGTAGCTCACCTTGTCCAGTTCATACAGGAAACCCTGTAGAGGCAGAGAACATCAGGTCATCAGTATCTCTAAGATGTTTTATCACTACACTCTTTATGTTCAGTGATATTTTACTTTGTCAGAACATTTTCATTTTTCAACATTGACTTCAAGATGTCTAGTATGCTCAATGCCACCGGTTGAAACAGCACACACTGCCAGACAATTACTGGGCTGGTAGGGATTTTGATAATTTTTCAACTTAAAAAAGCGACCTTTTTGAAACCTTTGCCCGCAGGTGCGTTCAGGGACACTGGCAAAAACCAACAAGTTAAGAAATAATAGTGCCTGTGTCCACATTAGACATAAGAATATTCTCATATGGTTGGGCTTGAACAGGTACAGTATAGCCAGAACATACCAGTCTGGAGGTCCTCTTTGATTCTTTCATCTGTCTGCTGAGGCTGTCCAAGTCCATCTGATGAACCTGCAGGTAGGACCTGAGAGAACACACACACACACACACACACACGCACACACAGTGTCAGAAGTATTAAGTGGATGAATGTATCTAACCAAGCAGATACCTCTGATTCTTTGTGCACTAACTGACCATCTCTCCCTGCCAGCGATCCCATTGGGCTGCTCTCCAGGATTTATCACTTCTTAAAGGTCCCATATTGTAGAAAGTAAGATGTCTCTTTTTATTATAATAAAACAGGTCCAGGTGCTATACAAAGACTGTGAAGGTATCAAAATGCTCATTCCACAGAGAAATGCACACAGCCCGTATTCAGACACTGTGCCTCTAAAGGAGCCGTCAGGACCGTAACGTTGTGATGTCACAACTATACGGTCACCGGTAGAAGTGCAGCTCAACTTTGTATAGTTGCCTCACACAGTGAGTCCCCGGCTGCAGTGACACTGTGAAGACGGCGACAAATCAGAGCAGACTGGGCTTTTTTCAGGAGGGGGTCTTAAAGAGACAGGCGCTAAAACGGAGCATTTCTGACAGAGAGTGAATACAGCAGTGGTGGGCCGTCAGGGCCAGCAAAGCCTTCTCTGCTGGCCTAAACAGAATCACAAAGTTATATATATTTTATAATTTAATATTTTTTCTTAAATACACTACATGTATCATAATTTATAAAAATATTTGTCCCATTATCTTATTTTCTCATTGCACAGCTACTGTCTTCCTCAGTTGCTCTGCTTCCTCTGTGTCTCTAGGTAAGAAGAGAGGCCCGAGGCCTGCAGACTCACAAGTGAATCCATGTGCAGTTTAAGTGAATGGGGACGATATTGTTGATTGTCATCGTGTTCAACCAATCAGATCTTTAGTTTGACATGTTGGGCGTATTCTTTGAGTGTCAGAGCCTGCTAGCTGGCCTAGCCATACGTGATTGGTCAGTGGGCTAGCCTGACATGTTGGGCGGTGACAATCCCAATATCTGCTGCCTCTGTCGAGCGGACATTTTCAGCCTCAAACGCATTAAAACGTATTCAAGAAATACAACTGGGGAGACTCCACTGTCTTCACTGGCGTCCATGAATCAAGAAGGACTTCTTACTGGAACTAAAACACACGGATGTACTGAACAACCGTGAGATTAAACTCTTTATTAACAAAGAAAGGAGGATGGACTTTGTCTTTAAATAGTGAACAGCAGCTCTGGTAAGTTAACTGCTTTTGTTTTTACATCTGTAGTAGCTTTAATATGCTTGTTTGTATATTATTATTTGTACAACTTGTTTTTATGAAGATGGATTTTTGTTTGGTTTAATATGTGATAGGAACCTTTGTTACGTCCTATGTTGCTCTGGGGACATATTTAGCCGGTGCCAGTGTTGCCAACTTGCTGACTTTCTCGCTAAATCTGGCGACTTTCCAAACCCTCATGGAGACTTTTTTACATGTAATAATAATAATATTATATTGCAGAAATATCCGTCAGTGAGTAGGAGTCACTAGTGCTCGTAGTGACTGGGATATGATCCCATATGGATGTGTGTTTGAGTGTACTCACTGAAGGCCTTTCTTCAGGGCCTTATAGACCTGATCCAGTCGCTCCGGTTGAGGAACCTTAGGTGGTGGGTTGGACTTGGCGGACATGGTGAACATCCTGCTGGCTCTGCTGGGCTTCCTGCTGAGACCTGGAGCGCTGAATACCGAGAGGTTCCTGCAACAACAGCAGCATCATCCTTTAAATATCCTCGATCAGCTGGATCAAACTCTGCTTTATCTGACACCATTGTCGTATCACATGAGTCACAGATCTGTCTGTCCATCTGTCTCCAATGCAGATTGTTCATGTTATAATGATATTTGTCTCGTCATCGCTAGATACCAAATTATTCTATTTTAAACAGCACCTATTTTTGTTATAAAAACATGTCATCTTATCTTGTTACATCGAGAAATGTTCCTGTTATCACACACAATCAACCAATCAAATCTCGTTACACCAAAATGTCGGTGTAACATAATGAATTGGTATGCTGGTAGAACAAGAAGCTTCTGTTTAAATTAGTTATACAGTAAACAGAGTTATGTCAACAGTGAAAAAATGAGTATTTTATCGCTATGCATTTTGTATTATCGAAGTAATCCATAATGAAATGTAAGAACAGTATTTTGGGCCACGGTTATACTGGTGGGGCAAGTACCAGTTGTCCCAGTTGATTGAGTCCATTAAAATGTTTCACTTATTTAAAGCTACTATGAGGAACCTTTGGCGGTCCCTGTGGACAAAAGAGGTAGTGTTTCTGAGCACCAGAGTCCCTTTGGAAATCCTCTAATTTTACTGCAGAAGGGGTCTCACAGTCTGCGCCGCTCAGTCCAGGTTCTGGTTCTCCTGTGCCTCCCTTCCCTCAAACGGGCCCAGACTGGACCTCCGAGCTGGTCTCTGCTGGAGGCCCCGCTGGAGTCTGAGCTGAAGGAGGTTCTGGTGAACCTGTATGATTTCATCTGACTTCACCAGAATCCGACCCGGTGGCACCGATGACGATCATTAAGAATAACTATAGAGAAATAGACCATCTTCTCTCTGATGGTCTGGTTTACTGATGGAGGTCTGATAGAGGATCAGGACTACACTGAGACGTATGTGGTAGAGAAAGTTGAATACTATAACAAGATAAAGAGAAATATTGTTATAACAAGAAACATTCATTTTTATTACTGAATAATCTCATTTGCAACGAGGACAAACATAATGTCATTATACAGTAAGATGAAAAATATTGTGTTAAAGTGAAAAGGATTTTTGTTAACTGGTGGCCGCTGCTGTAGTTTATGGCCAGAAACACTTTGAGAAACATCGTAATTCTTTCAAGGTTAAATTATAATAATCCATATTGGACTATTTCACACCTGTATGAACACACACACGTTGATTTAGGTCACTTTTGGGGACATTACATTGACTGACATACATATTGTAGAGACTAAGGACTAGCCTGAAGCATGTCCTTAGAGGTAGTTATGAACACACAGAAACACACACACAGTCAGACTGACAGGATGTCCTGTCGAGTGTGTACTTCCCCAGAGCATGTGTGTGTGTGTGTGTTTACCTGTAGGCCTTGTCGTAGGTGTTGACTCCAGTGTAGCTCTGGCTCCTAGTGATGGATCTGGAGGTGAGGCGTCTGGCTGGGCGAACAGACAGCGACATGGTGGACAGGGTTCGGGATGGACTCCCTGTACAGAGAGGAGGAGAAGAACCATCAACAGACTGCTGACATCATAGACCGTGACCAACCGATCGGCCATGTTTTTCTCTCAACCACAGCACACAATGATAGTTGTGTGGTGGTTTGTTTGATGCCATGCTGCTAGTATGCCGGGTCCTGTGAGTGGTTATCTGTCAGCATCGACAGATTAAAAACCTGTTAACTTTCAATAACTAACCAGGATGCAAGGCCCCTCAGACCGGGGGGGATTTAAACTGTGAGTGACTTCACATGAAACATAATTTACACATCGTGCCGTTCTTTTTCTAGTGGGCATCTTCCGCTCTGATCGGTGGTTCTGTGATTGGTGTGACGCCAGGTCTCGTTGATTCTGTCTCAACTTTTGTCGCTGCATTTTTTCCCCTGCCTGATTTGGAGTTAATACAGCTCTCTTGAATTTAAGAAATGTAATAAATAGCTTTTACTCTTAGGTTTGTGGGAAGTAAAAGTGAAGGCTTTTTACTTTTACCTTTCACTTGCAGCTCATAATTGTATATCAAACCAGAAAGGACCGTTGAAAAGACAAACTGTGTAGCTCTCCGACTCGTTTGCTGCTGGAAGCACTGACGCGTATCACGTTTCATGTGAATAATCTGCTATGACGCACTAAACACCACAGCCATTTCAGTGCACTGCCACCTATTCAGTGCTGTACAGTACTGTCTATAGTCGCTGCTTAACTTAACTTGTACTGAAGTGTATTATCAGTGAGTCACTGTGGGACCAGTATGTCCAATGCTCTGATTAGAAGTGTCAGAGTAGATTCAACAAACAGCAGCATGTTCTTGTAATCACCATCTACAAAACACTTTTTTGTTATATTTGTTGAAATTCTCATTACATCCTGACAGCAATCAAATGCTTTGACAAAAAAAAAAGAAGAAAATCTGGTACCTGTGGCTGTCGCAGGACTGAAATAAGCCGGTCTAATAATTTATTCTGGCCCGAATGTAATGCAGGGAAGGACTGGGGGAAAAAAGAGTCCCGGGAGTTACTGTGTCAGACCGGCCCACTCTGTATTTTTTCTCTCATTGCCTTTGGGTATTTAGGTATTAGAGTAAATTTAACGTGTTCTGTGAAGCATAGAATATAGTCGGGGCCAGCGATGTCAGAGGGAGGGCCGGTTGGTGATGGAGGTGGGCCGGTATTGGACCATCCCAACCCCGTCGGCCTACCGGGGATTTCCCCGGTATCCCCGATGGCCAGTCCGCCCCTGATTGGACGGACTACCTGCCTGTCTACCTGAGTTTTCCACAAGCTGCTAGCTTAACAGCTGTGAGTGCTAACAACAGCCATGCTGGATGACTTGGTCACTTTCTTGCTAGATTTAACAACTTTTGGAGCTAGCGCTGCTAGCTACATTTATTAGAAAACAGGGTTTTGGGTTGGGTAATTAAAAAAAAATTGCGTACACTTACTAGTTCATCAAGATTACCAACCCTGCCTTTAAGCCAAAATAAGCACAAGGATAACTTGATCAGGTGCTCCAATCGATCAGCCACTGATTGTTAACGGTCCATACCCGTTCCAAATGGTTTGATCGGTGGTCTCTATCGAGGCCGAACTGAAGAGCGGATCAAATGATTCCTCTACGCGCCACTGGGGTTGTAAGTTGTGTCTCTAAAGCCCCTTTCACACAGCCTGTTAAAGGAGCCACTGTTCATCGTTATTTCGCTTCGCTGTTCTGTATAAAAGGGTGGGGGAGGGGCGCTGCTGTTCAGCCGCTAAGCCGGCACTAGAGTTAGTCACGGAGCCGAACCGACTGTGTGGACTGGTAGCTGGTTCTGAGTGTAGCCGATGCAGAGTCTGATTGTATAGAAGTCTATGAGAAAATGACTCTACTTCTCTCTTGATTTATTACCTCAGTAAACATTGTAAACATGAGTTTATGGTCTCAATCTCTAGTTTCAAGTCTTCTTCAATACAGCATGATGTTCATTTAGTAAATGATGGTCCATTTAGAGTCAAACAGACCATAAAGCAGGGGATGCTTTAGGGCCGTATACTGCGTCTCTACGTCACTCCTCCGCATTACAAATATGGTAACTTCAGCTCATCGGTTGCAAAAAACAACAACATGGCGTCAAAATCGCAGTACTCAAGGCTTCAAAACGGCAGTCCATAAACCAATGAGAGACAATGACAACGCCCACTTCTTATATACAGTCTATGCATTTACCCCTTGAGCTGTTCCACAAAGAGGGACCACAATGTAACATCTGCAACACAGCACAACAAGACCAACAGTGCAGTGAGTCTTCTCCGGTAACACGACCGGCTGATTAGGTCTGATGAGTTTCAGGGGTCACAATGTCCATGTTAAACTTTCATCATCATATTATGAATCTAAAATCAAGAAATGTATCATTCTCAGTCAGGACCTCCAGCATTTGGAGCATGCAGATGTGAAACATAAGCGGTACAAAGTAAGCATCTGTTAACTCTAACTGGGTCTACAAGTTAGTACAGAACATAGGATCTTAAATCCAGCCCGGAAATCTGTGATGGGACTAGTTGCTAGTTGTTTAATCCCACGAATGAATAGCTGATACAGCAAGTGTTGTTGGTATGACGAGCTGGAATAGCCTCTGATGTTACAATCCATCATCCAGTGTTTTGCATCATTATGTCTGTTATAATGGCTGCTATTCAAAACCACAGTGGCTGATATCTGGATACATTGTGACGTTTTTTATGTCTGTTGCCAGCAGCAGTGATTTGTTATTGTGGTTTGAGTCAGCGGTTAACTTGTGTCAGCTGAAGCAGTGTTTTCCTACTGTGGCCGATCCAGCGTCCTGCATCCTGTTGCTCCAAACTACTGAAAAGCCTTTGCAAGACGACCCCCCCCCTTACGTCCTACAGTACAGGAAATGTCACAATCCTACAGGAAGTCAGACGCAACAGGAAATTGAACAAAGGGAGATAGTCCTGAGGGCTGCAGTCATCTGGATGAAGAGAAAAGGTCAGCTCTGCTAGAGTTTAGCGAGGGATGTGAAGAGTACTTCCATATCGATTGTTGTACAACTTTCACGTCAAAGTTTTAAGTAATGAAGAAAAGATTGTTGAACATGTACTCTGAATAACAAGGAACAATTCAAACTGGCAGTAAAATTTTTAAAATACTCAAAATAACAGTAACAGGATTTAAACAGGAGTCAAAGTAATTACTTACTTCCACCCTTAAAATCCTAAAGAATGTGTGTGTGTGTGCTGTGGGACTCATTTGTTGACTTAACCTAGTTTAAGTCCTCACACAGAGGAGCTGGAGGGGAGTAGGGAGAGATAAAGGCAGACACAGTTCAGAGAGAGAGAAGCAGAGTGGACAAACAGAGCAAGTGGAAAAGTTGGGTCAGCCCGGGACCGTCACATTCAGGACACTTCCCTCTTTGAGTTCCTGCTAAATCATCATGTTCTGTTGTCACAGCAGTTCTCTCTCTGAGAGTCTACACAATAAGTGACAACACAGTCTGCTTACAGTAAGGAGTCTCTGAAACACGTGGGTCTTATATCAATGAGTTTTACAGCTGTCGGTCTGTTATTGATGCCAGCACATGGTGGACAATAGAGGAGAGACGTCCTACGACACTTTGATAATGATGGTGTCAGCTTCTCCGAGGCATCTGAGTGAAACAAAAAAGGAACTAAATTCTCAAACCACAGCAGGTCTGTGAGGCTGATCTACTTGCTAATCTGGCTCATGGCGTGTTCAGTTCATTTGAGGCACTGTACTGTACTGGAAGCTGGGGTGGTCAAAGTATAAGGTGCCTGTTACAATATGATAGAATCCTATACAACAACATGGCAAACTGCTTGTACAAAAATAAAGAATTAAAGAATAAAGATGGTCAGATAGATGGATGAACAGATGTATTACATCTGCAGGTAGCCCTCATTGGGGCTCCCCATGAATTTATGAATATTGACTCTTTCAGAAGAAGGTGAAAAAGTTTTTGATGCAAATTGAGTCAATTCGATGAGGAGGCAAAACTATAGACTTCAATACAGTACCCTTAAAGTGACACCGATACCAATAAAGTACCTCATTCAATACCCACCCTGTGAATGGAAGCTGTATATGTATGATAAGCGCCGCCTCACTGCACAGCGCTCATACAGCGTTGTCCCCAGGACCCACAGTGGCAAGACCACATTGTAACCCCCCCAGGTTAACACTGTTAGCTCTGTCAGCACTGTTGCTTTTGTTAGCGTTGTTTGCGCTGTTAGCGCTGCTAGCACTGTTAGCTGCTAGAACCGTTAGCTGCTAGAACCGTTAGCTGCTAGAACCGTTAGCTGCTAGCTGCCGGCTCAGACATCTCCGTGTTGAGAGTTGTGTGCCAGCAAGCACCTCAAGCTGTATGAGTTGTAGCTGCTGCAGTAGCGGGTCCATCACACATCACAATAAATCGAAGAACGCTTGATTGGCTGCAAGCAAAACCATACATATAGTTTATTTTTATTTTTATAGATCTGTGCACGAAAAAGGATTGATTGCAGGTATCCTTTGACTGGAGAAGTTTCTTGGTACTGGTTTACTGCGGTTGGTACCTTAAAGGTATCAAGTACCGATACCCAGCCCTAGACATCACTGCTGGATTCAGACAAAGGTACTCTTTCCAGTCATCCCATATCCTTAGTGGATAAACCTCCATCAAATCAGCAATAAAATGAATGTGGTTTTGTACCAGTGTAACTATCTCGCTCTAATAGGGATAGAAGGCCTGTTGGTTCTCACTCTGGACAAACATGTGTGCATTTTTCAAAATAAGTGTCATCTTCTGGATTTCTACTTGTCCCTGCCCGCACTTTACCCCAAAATTGAGCAATGTATTTGTTAGTAGCGTTGAAAACTGATATGAAACACCAACCTTGACGGGGCTCCGTGTCAGAGACCCAGTTCAGACAGAGCAGTGGTAGTCGGCACATTTCTCCTTCCGTCACACCCCACCGTCCTGTCTCCTATGAACTCTCTAGCCTTGTTATCAGACTTTCATGAGCTAATCAGTCAGCGTCCCATTTAGTTTAATGATCCATCGGCTCCATTCAAACTTCAGATACCAGAAGTCGCACAGTTAAAGCCATTAGACTGAACATTTCCATCAAACTGAGCTGCATTTTGTGTTCCCTACCTGATCCAAACAGCAGCCCAGTCCTGCCCAATGATAACAACTGATTCCAGTCACACTCCTGTGTTATTGATGCTCTCATATGAACACTGGGACCGTGGCTCTGAGCCACACTCGGCCTTCCATAGAGTGTGTGACACCACGCCTATTGTTTGATGCTCTCTGGCCTCTCTCTCCCAGACCATTCTGGAAACAACCGCACACCACTTAGTCTTCATTCCACTTTTTTAGGATTGGGGTGTTAGAGATCTTAACAAATACTACCCATGTTGTTATGGAAATTGCTGTGCATGCTCACTGTCCCCAGAGGATGAATCATAATCTTTGAAAGCTAAACCTTGACACTGGGGCTGGATGATAGAAACGATAAAAACACTAATCGAGATAGAAACATTTCCTCCATTTAAGAATCAGATCATTTGATATACTGTTGACAGACTATATTGCTTGATAATTAGCTAATAGTCAAACACATCAGGGGAAGGAAGGTATAGCTAACCAATCATATGTCAGAGCTTTATGAACGACATCCAAAAGATATTGCACGGTATCAAACATCACCTCACTGCAAGCCAAGAGACCAGAGTCGACATCTGAGGCACAGTTACCACAGTAACCGACGAGAAAAAAGTGCTGCAACCATTTATCAATGCAGAAACACGTTATACGAACATTTGTAAATAGATTTTCTGTTGGCAGCTCTAGCAGTTGATGGGTAAAATTCTATTGTACTCAAAACTGAAAACAGCTTTCGTCTGGTAGCGTTCTCGGGGCAAAAAAGATCTAATCATCGAAATGTCAGATTGACATGTAATCAGCGTTATTATCTATCTTATATGACGAAAAATGAAACTGAAACTTAAATGAATGAATGTTGAATGAATGTTGTATGTGTATGTAGCTACGTACTTCTGAGACATTATACCTTGCCCGAACTAAAACAAACGCATTAACAACAGTATGAGTAATGCACAGTACACATTGTGACCATTGTTCTAGCACCAGGCCCTGCTGGCAGCCTCAGGCTCTCAGAATAGCTAACTAGTCAGTATGCTGTTCGTTATGCCCACTACAAGTGGTCTCTTCTCGTGGGTGTGGGTGTGTATGCACCCCTGGGAAGATTGGGCGTGTATATCTAGGAATGTCAAATCCAGAGAGGCTGGCAGAACACACACACACACACACACACACACACACACACACACACACACACACACACACACACACACACACACACACACACACACACACACACACACACACACACACACACACACACACACACACACACACACACACACACACACACACACACACACACACACACAGTAGGAAACAGGAAAAACACAGTTGATCTGGCTGTAAGGGTTGGATATGAAGGTATTAATACCTTACTGACCACTGTGTCCTGTTTATAAGCTCAGGATCGATTTCTACCGATGGAATGCATTCGTCTTATTTATGAATTATTTGCATCTATGTTTTGAAATTCTGATTGTGACGTCATTATTAATTAACCCAGAATATGATTATGGCTTCTCTTCAACACTGGAATTAATTTATTAGGCTCCATGTTTACTCATGTAACTCATCAAACACACGTGATGATGATGTAAAAAGCTCTCTCTCACTTTAATTGTTTCATAATAAAGTTATTGAGGGAAACATCAGATCATGAAAACACAAATCTTTATAATAAATGAAGAAAGTTGTTTGTGGTCCTTTTGTTGTTCAGACTACAATGAACATATATTTAAACCAGACGGTGAATCAGAAAACTAATCAAATATAAACTAGAGTTTAATCTGATCTGTCTTCACTCTGGTGTTAAAGTCAGTCAGTCAGTCTGATCGGCTGCAGCGTCCAATCACATGACTGATGAACAATGAGGGGGCGTGTCGGTCGTAACAACACTTCCTGTTCTCGTGCGTCCTCGCCCATGGCTCCTCGGAGATCCCTCCTCGATCCTTGATCGAAATAAGAGCTTTGGGACGGCCGTCAAAATGACAAATAAGAGACTTGGGATGTACCTAGAGTCCCCTCGAGGGATTCTCAGCTGATGATACAGATCAATAGGGGGCAGCCTCTCCACTCCATATGTGTTTCCACTGCATGAAACTGCGTGTTTGGTGTGGAACACAAGGATTTACTATGTGCTTGGTTCTGTGCAGATATACTTTGTGTGGAAATGCCTTAAGTCTAGAGATGGTCATGTTATAAAATGAGTTCAGGTAAGGAGAGGGCCATTCATCTCTACCTGTAACTACAGAGGGATGTGAGCAGACTAAAGGGGGTCCTGGTGATGTGTGGCCTCTGACTACACTGCATATTAAGTAAGCTGAACAAAGGGTCAGTCCTACATCTTCCTCCCCTCACAACATCCCCATTTGAAGCCCTCCACATTGAGTAGTTCAGTTTAACTCCAGGCCCCTCCCTCCCTCACATCACTGTCTTTAGGAAAAGGAAACCCAGGAGGGAGTAACATCCTGCGAGGAGGGCAGGGTCACTTCATGGCTGTAGTGAGTCACAGGACTAACCCAAAAGCTTTACTGTACACACACGCTCGCTCACTTCCAGGAAAAGGAGACTAGTGTTTGAAAACTTGCTAATAAATAAATGAATAAAGCTGAAAGGGCCATAGCAGTGAGCACGGTGCCTTCACATGCACCAATAAGTATGCAGAGTTTACACATCAAAGTGTGATTAGAGATGTTGGGGAGTTCGACTGCATATGTGACACAAAGTCGCATAAAGCCTTTTGTGGCTCCAGGGAGCACAACATCTGATCAACTGCTTCAAGGGACCTGCAGTTGGACTACAAGTTTAAAAATGAAAAATAAAACGTGGGGTGTGGAGCTAAAAAGAAGAGAGCTTTCAGACCTCTGTGGCCCGCTGATGGAATCTCTGACCCAGATGTTGGCGATCTCGTTACACTGGGGTTAACAGGTGCCAGGCTAGGCCTGTCACGGTATATTGTCCCAGAAATAATTGATAAAATGATAATATGATAGATTTATATATTCCCCACCTGCCAGGAAACCAATACTGTTTCTATTGATTTTAGTACAGTACAAAATAAAAATGAACAAAAATAAGTCATTATGATCGATTACATAACTCTTTATCTTTATCATTTCATTTTCATGCCATAGTGAAATTAATGGGAAATAACAATTCCCAGTACGAAAGCAGAAAATGAAAACTAGTTGTTCCTCACATGAGTTGATATTGAATATTTACAGAGTGCATAAGAGGTAATATGGTTGAAATGCTTTTTAATGTGATGTGATGGCTTTTATATAATAAGAGTTATAGAATGCAGGCGTCACTAGTCCACTTCTACGATGATACATGTCAACTATAACCGTCATTTGATCCAGAATCTGTATGCAGAGATTGTATTGAATACAATTAATCCTTAAACAATACACATTAAAATTACAAATGCTTAGTTTAATAGCATTAGACTTAATTCAAATGGTCATTAAGCTGCATAATCAGATAGAACCACACTCAGTTACACATAAACTCTGACACTTAAACATATCTGCATGGATGCACAGATAGATCAAGCTAACGTTTGCCAGTTAAGTTTAATACATCTCTTGCCCCCTTAAAAGGGTGTGAGGTGTAGCAGTGACTTCCTGTTTACATTGACAGACAGATGTTTCCTCTAAAAGCATTTACACATTACTAAGGTCTTCTTTAAGTTCTAATGCTGCAACCTGATTTAGTAAATAACTGCTTTCAAATATCTGCTGGTATAAGAAAGAAGGATGGAGTTCACACGTGATGCATTTACAAATCCAGATCTTTAGAGCCATTCTATAGGCAGGAACCGGCCTTTATTACTCATTTACTCTTTTTCAAGTACATTTGATCATACTTTAATAAGAAGCCTTTGGGAACACTTCCTCCATGTATACTTGGTAACTTCAGCATAATATACATGATAACATACATGACTAACATTTACATTTGTGCAGCATTAAGTCCATCAAGATAACATTCATGCCACACACAGATCTTTCACTAGGGCCATTCTTTGTCTGTCTTCACCACTGGCAGTGATGTAAATCTTACAGTATGTGGGGTTTGGGTTCAGAATAGTGAGAATATTTGAACAAAAACACGCTCGTCAATGTCAAAGTTGACCCAGGCAGCCAATGGAATCAAGCAAGAGGCGGGCTTTATTACTTCATCACCTCCTTCTTGTTTTGATGCCGGTAGACATGGTAGGGCTAGCTAGCTAGTTAGCTGCTGGGCTGTCAGAGAGCTACAGAGTCTGTAAGGACGGGTAGCCTGTAGGCTACAGTGAGCCAACAAGCCAGGTAGCACGCGTTCTCCGTTAATGACTTATTGGGTGCACACGCAGCCGCGCTCCACATCCTTTTAACTGACCTGCTTTGCCACGGTGTTTTTGAAGCTAACCCTATGTAGCTACGCATCTTGGCGTGATCGGCCCCTAATAGTAGCTTCAGCTGAACTACACTGTAGATTTTGTCCCAATCATAAACACTGAAATCACTTTGGGACGGGATCTCTTCCCAATCTTCTACTTCAGTCAGTATGAACAACTCGTCAAATACAGACATTGGTCATTTCAAACTGTGAAACCCTCTAGTGTCAGTTTGTGTTCGTGACATGCATCATGTCTTTTCAGAATAAACGTACATGTTCACAGGAAACATACAGTTTCTGCTTGTTACTTTCACACAGTCTCTTTTCAAAATAAACTTACTACGTAGGTTTACTTAGTTTTTAGGTTTACTTACGCAAAACAAAACTATGCGGTTAGGTTTAGGAAAACATCGTGCTTGTTTGTTACATAAAATAAGTACGTTTGTTACATAAAGTAGGTACGTCACGTAAAATCAGAAAGTTACGTAAAATAAGTACGTTTGTTACATAAAGTAGGTACGTCACGTAAAATCAGAAAGTTACGTAAAATAAGTACGTTTGTTACATAAAGTAGGTACGTCACGTAAAATCAGAAAGTTACGTAAAATAAGTACGTTTGTTACATAAAGTAGGTACGTCACGTAAAATCAGAAAGTTACGTAAAATAAGTACGTTTGTTACATAAAGTAGGTACGTCACGTAAAATCAGAAAGTTACGTAAAATAAGTACGTTTGTTACATAAAGTAGGTACGTCACGTAAAATCTGAAAGTTACGTAAAATAAGTACGTTTGTTATGTAAAGTAGGTATGTTGCGTAAAATCAGCACGTTACGTAAAATAAGTACATTTGTTTGCATGTTTTTTACGTAACTGCTGCTAGTTAAGTACATAAGTTAAATGACAAAACTATGTTAAAGTAAATCAATGTCATGGAACACCATCAGTGTTCTCAGTGTGTGAAAGTCTGTTGGTTTGACCCAGCCGACCTCACCTCACTCCCGCTCCACTTGGCCTTTCTCACAGTTGCTCTGACTGTCTAATACTGATGTTGATGGGTTTTCATTGGAGTTAGTTGAAGGCCCTAAAGGCTGCCTCAGTGTGTTGGTATCAGGCTGGCTGTACTAGTTAGGAGTGAAAATGGGTTATATGGACAGCAGCCAAAAACTGTATTGTACGATACATATGGACATGTCATCCTTAAAAGTGAATTTAAAAAATCTGGATATTCTACAAATCCTATCCAAAATGGAACTTGGTATGTAAACCCGGCCCTGACCACACATGTATATATAAATATGTATATCTATATATATATACACATATATTTGATACAGAATGTAGTGACATGGTCCTTTTAGACAGAGAAACACCACTGACCAGTTTAATCAAGTCATGAAAAGTGAGACTGATAGCATGTTGCTGTGTTCAGAGAGGGCTTTCCATTAAATCACATGACTATACCAAACAACGCTGCTCTAAACAAGTTACAGGTCATGTTGTTTTTTTGGTACTCTCCAGCCATCCACTCTGATAAGTTACCTGTTAACCAGCAACTGTACGTTCATCCTGACTAACAGAGAGTTAATGATTAGAGATGAGCTGCACCGCGGTGGGTCATACCTCCATATCCACTGTACATGGTAGCTGTGCTGGTTGATGTCAAGTCTTCCTAGCGAGGGGTCCTCCCAATTCCAGAAAACAAGCGCTCAGTCCTCTTTCCAAGTGGACTCCTAGTTGGTGTACTCTCCGATCTCTCACTTTCTGTTTTACCCACTCACAGTGTTTCTGTCTATCCCGGTCTAGTTCCCTTTTTCTCTTCCCCCATAGCAACTGTCACCGTTGTTAATCCTTGGTCCACTCACCTACTGATCCTCTCTCTGTCTCACACACACTGATAATAAGAGGAGGGGGAGGGAGGAAAAAGGAAAAGCAAGGCGGTCCTCCCTCCTCTTCTTCCCCACTGACATCACTCGGTCTTCCTGCCCCTCCTCCCCATTGAGCGTATTGTTTCAGACCACACACGTCATTCTTTACCCACCACGGTATCAATATATATTTCTACAAACACAATTCATTCACTGACATTATTTTTATGCACATTACGAAGTTTCGCATGAGAAAAGCTGTATGGAAAAACGGCAAAGTTCAACAAAACTTTCTTCAGTTTCACACGTTTGCTTGACGCTTGTTTTTGCCTCTGTCAAAAAAGAGTTGAATTATGGAAACGGCGTTGCCACACAATTTCTGACATAGCGAACATTTAACTCACATTACTGATCAGCTGTACTCCAATATTCCCACAACATGTGAAACTTGTCTTTGTCTCTGGCCATGAAACACCACCAACACTACCTGACATGAAACAACTGAAACCTTTCTCCCAGAGATGGTGAGATATGATTGGATGGCCAAGCTCTACTTCTTCTTCTATGTTTACTGGCTGATGACAGCCATGCTCAGCCTTCTGACCAAACTACACTGTAACTGAGTTTATTCGCTCCAAACCAGTGGATGGAAACGCAACTTATTTACTCTTTACTTACATTTTAAAAGTTGCTTTATATTCACTTGACAATTGAATAGAAACACAACCAATTACCTCCTGGCTGCTCGTTCGCTCACAAAGGATAGAGAGCTCAACTCAACTGAGAAATAAGGATGGTTTCAGGATTCAGTTCAGTCCGCTCACCCAACAATGATGTCACATCACATCAGAACAGCAGGTTCAATAGTAGTCTACTTACAATAAAAATAGAAATGCTCATTATCAGTTATTTCTTTGTGAGCTCTTTGTGACACTAAATCATTTAAATGTACACATCAGAAGTATTAAAGTACTGCAGAACCTTCTGTCAGTCACCACAATTTTATGTGTTGCTGCATGTGTTGCTGCAGGATGACAATCGACAAAACTGTCCAATCAGCGAGTTACCTGTCAGTCTGTTTAACTTCATGTTTACTCCTATTCATGATCAGAATCCAGAACTGAAATGCAACAATGTATAATTTCTTTCCATTGAACCCATAGACTGTATATACACTGTGTGCACAATTATTAGGCAAGTTGTATTTTTGAGGACTATGAGAAAATGACTCTACTTCTCTCTTGATTTATTACCTCAGTAAACATTGTAAACATGAGTTTATGGTCTCAATCTCTAGTTTTAAGTCTTCTTCAATACAGCATGATGTTCATTTAGTACATTATGGTCCATTTAGAGTCAATAGACCATAAAGCAGGGGATGCTTTAGGGCGGGGCTGCACAGTGATTGACAGGTTGCTACCACAGTGTTGTTGTGTCTGAGAATTGTCCGTGATTTCGTCTTACAACTTTAACCCTTTCACAGTGTGTTCATGAAAGATATTTGTAACAGTTCGCCCGAAATGTCTTATTCGGCGTTCAGTTGTACTTAGCTCCTCCCTCTTGTGTAAATGGTAAATGGACTGTACTTGTATAGTTCTTTTCTAGTCTTTCGACCACTTAAATGTTTTAACACTACATGTCATCATTCACCCATTCACACACTGATGATAGGGGCTACCATGCAAGGTGCCACCTGCCCATCAGGACTAACTCACATTTACACCCATTCATAAACTGCAGGAACATCGTAGCAACTTGGGCTTAAGTGTCTTGCCCAAGGACACATCATCATGGACTAGCGGAGCCGGGGATCGAACCGCCGATCCTCTGATTGAAAGACGACCCTGCTCTACCACTGAGCCACAGTTGGCCACATTGTGTCACTTCTGGTTCCAAACAACCAAGATGGCGACGGCCGAAGTCGACTCGAGGCTTCAAAACTGTAGTCCACAAACTAACTGGTGGTCCAAGAAACTACATCCACTTACTACTTACTTACTACACCCACTTATATAATAGAATATAATACATATAATAGAACGTATATAATCTGTGTGGGGAGCGCCTGCCCTCTGCCTGTATTTTCTCTTTTCTTCTTATTTCGCTGTCTTTCGGACTTTTCTGAGCGTCAACCTCTATAAAAACATAGGTGCTGGATCGTGAGCAAAAATCAAAGAGGAGGCTAAGAAAATGGTTGAGAAACCCAAAAGGACGAAACTCGTTCCAAAACCAGAGTGAATCTGGGGGTTGGGGAGCACCCTCACACTCATTCTTCTGCTTAGTCATCCCCACACACACACACACACACACACACACACACACACACACACACACACACACACACACACACACACACACCTTGCTGACATGAAGCCACATTCTTTACATTCCTATTTCTAGATCAGGTATGTTTCAGCTCTTTCGATAACCTCCTCCACCAATGGTTGTGTTGTTCTTTGTGGATCTTGGAGCTCTGCTGTAGCACAATTTAAAGGGGCCCTAGACATTTTTCCTTTGTCGTTACATTCAGTGTTACTCAATAAAACAGTTGTGTTAAAGGCATTGTCCTTCCTCATGAATCATTTTTTACAGTATTTAAAATCCAGCATTGTTTACATCTATGTTCACCAGTCTTCTTCTTCACTGCGTTTCTTGGTGCATTTTGGTAATCTGTTGATGAGTGGAATAGTACGGGCAGGACTGTGGAGGTTTGCTATTACTCACCCAATATTCCTCTTCCCTTAAAGGTGCAAGAACTGTTAACATATATAAAAAATCTAATAGGGGGCATTTCTGCTCTACTACTGGGTCCATACAATTCAAATTTCTGTTAGCCGTTAGCTGTAGCAGCTTGCATTCAGCCAGCGCGTATAGCTTATTTAACTAGCAGGTTTAAAGGTCTACAGCAGTTTTGCCCATTTGCTACAACGTTTGTACACTTTCCTTGACAGTTGGCCATTTACCAAAGCATAACATTCCTTTCAAAGTGTCCGACCCAACAGGCAGCCACTAGTTTCACTTCATTCCCGAACAGAAGAATGAACGTCCTGCATGGCCAGTCTATCACAGCGAAATGTTGCAGTAACAGTACGGTGACGGTGTCATCATGTGGTGAGCACGGACTGTGTTGAGAGGCCTCCCTCTGCTGGTCGCTCCGACATCTAAAACACCAGCAGTGTTTCTCTTATTGTCACGTTACTGTAGAGCAGCTATTTGATGCTTTTCTGCCACTTTTAAAATCGTGATACCCCCGGGGCTGATCAAATATAAATAAATACGTTTATTCAATGATGGATTATCTTTGAAGTTTCTGCAAGTTCCTATTTCATAGTGTAGTGACTGACACAAAATTGGATTACCAGTATAAAAACAGTTGAATGTCAAGTATAGACAATTGTAGTATATTGGACCAGCTGTAATACTACTGGTGAGTCCTTTGTGAGGTTGTTGAAATCTATTTCTCTCATTATCTCAGTCTTTCAAGATGAAAAAACATGCTCAACAACAGACTTTATGAAACAGAAAAACCTTCAGCTACACCCTGGTTGTAATTTCTCAGGATGGCTTGGATTCATTGTGTAGAAGAAGTGCGAGAGATCTCTGTGGGATAGTGGTTGATATGATGATGCACATCATGCCTGCAAGTACAAGTTCACAGAATGGGCTTTAAACCTTGTGTTTACCTCGGCTTTGACAGTTATTACATGTTCATGGTGCACACACACGTCACTACAGTTCATGCTACAGTCAGTGAAGAAGACAGAGAGACCACAGGGCAGCGTTATGGGGAGGATTTCATAAACAGAAGATTCCAGAAGACTTCACAGTGAAGATTCATGGAGGCTGGCACGGCCTGAGACTGAAGTAAAACACACACACACACACACACACACACTGTAGTCCTCCTGATTTAGAAATGTTCAGTACAATAGACATGTGTATTAGTGCTGGGCAAGTTAACGCGTTATTATCACATTAATTCATTAACGCCGACAATTATGTTATTGCACGTTATTAACGAATTTTTTTTTATTTTGAAAGTGCGTTGCTCACTGTCAGCGGTGGAGGAAGTCTTCAGACTACGTTGATGCAGCGTGTGGAAGAAGTAGAGATAAACTAAAGACAAGCTAACAGATGCTACAGAGAAGTGGAGACAAACTAAAGACAAGCTAACAGATGCTACAGAGAAGTAGAGATAAACTAAAGACAAGCTAACAGATGCTACAGAGAAGTAGAGATAAACTAAAGACAAGCTAACAGATGCTACAGAGAAGTAGAGATAAACTAAAGACAAGCTAACAGATGCTACAGAGAAGTAGAGATAAACTAAAGACAAGCTAACAGATGCTACAGAGAAGTGGAGATAAACTAAAGCAACACAAGCTAACAGATGCTACAGAGAAGTAGAGATAAACTAAAGACAAGCTAACAGATGCTACAGAGAAGTAGAGATAAACTAAAGACAAGCTAACAGATGCTACAGAGAAGTAGAGATAAACTAAAGACAAGCTAACAGATGCTACAGAGAAGTAGAGATAAACTAAAGACAAGCTAACAGATGCTACAGAGAAGTAGAGATAAACTAAAGACAAGCTAACAGATGCTACAGAGAAGTAGATATAAACTAAAGACAAGCTAACAGATGCTACAGAGAAGTAGAGATAAACTAAAGACAAGCTAACAGATGCTACAGAGAAGTGGAGATAAACTAAAGCAACACAAGCTAACAGATGCTACAGAGAAGTAGAGATAAACTAAAGACAAGCTAACAGATGCTACAGAGAAGTAGAGATAAACTAAAGACAAGCTAACAGATGCTACAGAGAAGTAGAGATAAACTAAAGACAAGCTAACAGATGCTACAGAGAAGTAGAGATAAACTAAAGACAAGCTAATAGATGCTACAGAGAAGTAGAGATAAACTAAAGACAAGCTAACAGATGCTACAGAGAAGTAGAGATAAACTAAAGACAAGCTAACAGATGCTACAGAGAAGTGGAGATAAACTAAAGACAAGCTAACAGATGCTACAGAGAAGTAGAGATAAACTAAAGACAAGCTAACAGATGCTACAGAGAAGTGGAGACAAACTGCAGCCGGTTAGTGTTGTGGAAGATGTCGGTCTGAGGAACGTTCTCAAGGTGCGTTCACATCGCGTTTGGTGTGAACGCACCTTTAGGATCAACGAATGACGTCACGTATGAGCCTCAAGAATGAGCTAAGAAAGTTAGCGGAAAGATTTACGTGAGACAACATCCGGTTTCTTCAGATAAACATCCGGTTTTCAGAATAAGATGCCAACAAAGTATGAATTATATTCACATTAAGTATAAAACATGCTACCTGCATCTCGTGAGTTAAAGGGAAAATTGTGCTTAAAGTGTCTTTATTCTTTGATCGCTGGGTAACCATCATCACCTCTGAGTTACAGCATTATATTGATGAACAGTAGAGCTGCATTCACCTGCTCTGACTGTCATGAAGACACAAGACACACATTTAGATGAAACGTGCTGAAACATTGTGTTCATGTTCACAGCAGTGGAACGTTTCACATCCAGTCAGCACACTGAGCACAGATAGTGAAGAGATATGATCACTACTGTGTAAAGGGAATACTGCTGTTAAAGAGAACATTATTTGTTTAAAGTGTTTACAAACCAAATGTTATTGACCTGTTGTTCATATAGCAGTACTTTCAAAATAAAAGTGCGCAATACACTACTTTTGAATTAATTATTGAACTTTGCCATAACAATGAGATTAATCGCGATTAATTGCAAAAAATCCATGCGATTAATCGCAATTAAAAATTGTTATCGTTGCCCAGCACTAAAAATAACCAATAGGTTCCCCATTCACACTTGTCGTACACAAACAGACTTCGGCGATCATTACATAATGTAAGTGAACAGACCTTCGTTCATTGTCCATTAGCCACTTCACTAGCTCTCCTCCGGTCAGTTGTTTACAATGTATCATTATCAGAACTATCAGAACTAACTAAAGCATTAATGATGTCCTGATCACATATTTTACTGAATATCGGTGGATAACGATGTCAGTAAAACGTTATTTCACACTGTGATAGTTAACGTTAAACTGTGTGCTGAACCGTGAGGGTAGCTAGAGCACAATGTTGATTACAAGAGCACAACGTTCTTCATAGATCTAGCCTCTGAACGTTGCTCAAAGTGCACCAGGTTGATGCATTTAAACTTTAAAACCAAATACAACATGTTGTTCTGGGGGAGGTTGCCACCCACCATAGTCTCACAAAATCCTGTGGGAAACACAGATTTAGCACAATGTCTCGTATGTAGCCATCGAGTGCATATCGTGCAACACTTTGACAGGGTTCTGCTTTTTAAACATGTCAGCTGGAGACAAAGAATCAAAAATGTTATCACATTATGAACTCTTCTTCTGCATACCTCTGTCTAGTTTACTAAGAATTCAAAGTTAATCTGCTACCCTTTTCATATCAGTAGTAACTAGAGACCATCTCGCAATGATCACACCAGCCGCGGTGCCAAATGTCCCATGGCCTCTGTGCATGAACCAATATCTGATTATTTGGCTAAATTATTCCAAGTAACTGAATGACTATTTCTTTGCTGGAAGGCCTTTATTGTGAAGCAGCAGCAGGAAGTGTTGATCGGTAACACCATCACATCGGCCCTCCATAGATTTAAAGAAGCAAACCCTGTCCTGTAATGTGCTGCTCTGGATGATGAAGTACAATGAGCCTGGTACTGAGCTGACAGACTGTTCTTCATTAAGCATCACATGACTGGCTCTGTGTGTGTGTGTGTGTGTGTGTGTGTGTGTGTGTGTGTGTGTGTGTGTGTGTGTGTGTGTGTGTGTGTGTGTGTGTGTGTGTGTGTGTGTGTGTGTGTGTGTGTGTGTGTGTGTGTGTGTGTGTGGACCCCTGTGAAGTGGGGACTTTCTGGTTAATCTCCAGCTGGCCAATAAGCAGCTTAACTGTCACTTGAGTGCAGCGGGCTAATTACTAGTTTGTAGCCAGTCTAATATGGTTCACACACAGCCACACTGAAATACTTCAATACGTAGAATACTTAGTTAGAATAATGTGAAAAAAATGACCGACATGTTTCTAGAATGCGTTGAACGTTGTTTTATGTCCCTAAATTTACATTAGTTTTGTAAACATCACCTGAATCAGAGTCTCATAATCTGAACATGGATGTCAATGTGTACATGTGTATATAGTGTATACACATATATATATACATATATATACATATATACAGATACATATACATACATGCATACATATATATATACACACATACACATATATATATATATATACATACATGCATACATAAATACACATATATACACCCACACATATATACATACATACACATATATATATATATATACATACATGCATACATATTCACACATATATGTATACGTACATATATACACATACATACACATATATATATTAGGGGTGTAACGATACGCGTATTCGTATTGAACCGTTGGGTACGAGGCTCACGGTTCGGTACGCATGACGAACTGAACAATATGTTCATACTAGTGCATTTGGAAATGCAGAAGCTTAAATTGTGGGAAATATTATGTTTTCGGTGGAGCCACTGTTCTCAAACTGGCAACACACATGACGTAACGGACAGCGTGCTCTCTGACACGCCCACCACCAAAGAAACACTTCCTACTCCAGTCGGCACTTTGCGCTGTGAGACACGCTACACGAAGCTAACGTTAGCTCGGTGCAACATGGTTGAGGGCTAAAGCGATCACCACGGCGATTGGTACACTTACAGCCGCGGACATGAGACCTGACTGTAGTGTAAAACGCTTTATGAACCTGCTGAATGTTATTGAGCCCCGTTACACTACTCCTTCACGAGCCCATTTCAGACAAACCGTAATTCCCGCTTTGTACAAGAAAACAAAAACACAAGTAGAGAATCACATGTCGAGGCACCCGCTGCTGCTCTGACAACGGATGCCTGGACGTCGAGGGCTACACAACGCTACCTGAGTGTAACACACATTACCTCACCACTGAATGAGATGAAGAGTCATGTTCTTCAGACACAACGCTACCTGACTGTAACACACATTACCTCATCACTGAATGAGATGAAGAGTCACGTTCTTCAGACACAACGCTACCTGACTGTAACACACATTACCTCACCACTGAATGAGATGAAGAGTCATGTTCTTCAGACACAACGCTACCTGACTGTAACACACATTACCTCATCACTGAATGAGATGAAGAGCCATGTTCTTCAGACACAACGCTACCTGACTGTAACACACATTACCTCACCACTGAATGAGATGAAGAGCCATGTTCTTCAGACACAACGCTACCTGACTGTAACACACATTACCTCATCACTGAATGAGATGAAGAGCCATGTTCTTCAGACACAAAGCTACCTGACTGTAACACACATTACCTCACCACTGAATGAGATGAAGAGTCATGTTCTTCAGACACAACGCTACCTGACTGTAACACACATTACCTCACCACTGAATGAGATGAAGAGTCATGTTCTTCAGACACAACGCTACCTGACTGTAACACACATTACCTCACCACTGAATGAGATGAAGAGTCATGTTCTTCAGACACAACGCTACCTGACTGTAACACACATTACCTCACCACTGAATGAGATGAAGAGCCATGTTCTTCAGACACAAAGCTACCTGACTGTAACACACATTACCTCACCACTGAATGAGATGAAGAGTCATGTTCTTCAGACACAACGCTACCTGACTGTAACACACATTACCTCACCACTGAATGAGATGAAGAGCCATGTTCTTCAGACACAACGCTACCTGACTGTAACACACATTACCTCACCACTGAATGAGATGAAGAGCCATGTTCTTCAGACACAACGCTACCTGACTGTAACACACATTACCTCACCACTGAATGAGATGAAGAGTCATGTTCTTCAGACACAAAGCTACCTGACTGTAACACACATTACCTCACCACTGAATGAGATGAAGAGTCATGTTCTTCAGACACAACGCTACCTGACTGTAACACACATTACCTCACCACTGAATGAGATGAAGAGCCATGTTCTTCAGACACAACGCTACCTGACTGTAACACACATTACCTCACCACTGAATGAGATGAAGAGTCATGTTCTTCAGACACAAAGCTACCTGACTGTAACACACATTACCTCACCACTGAATGAGATGAAGAGCCATGTTCTTCAGACACAACGCTACCTGACTGTAACACACATTACCTCACCACTGAATGAGATGAAGAGCCACGTTCTTCAGACACAAAGCTACCTGACTGTAACACACATTACCTCACCACTGAATGAGATGAAGAGTCATGTTCTTCAGACACAAAGCTACCTGACTGTAACACACATTACCTCACCACTGAATGAGATGAAGAGCCATGTTCTTCAGACACAACGCTACCTGACTGTAACACACATTACCTCACTACTGAATGGAGATGAAGAGCCATGTTCTTCAGACACAAAGCTACCTGACTGTAACACACATTACCTCACCACTGAATGAGATGAAGAGTCATGTTCTTCAGACACAACGCTACCTGACTGTAACACACATTACCTCACCACTGAATGAGATGAAGAGTCATGTTCTTCAGACACAAAGCTACCTGACTGTAACACACATTACCTCATCACTGAATGAGATGAAGAGTCATGTTCTTCAGACACAACGCTACCTGACTGTAACACACATTACCTCACCACTGAATGAGATGAAGAGCCATGTTCTTCAGACACAACGCTACCTGACTGTAACACACATTACCTCACCACTGAATGAGATGAAGAGTCATGTTCTTCAGACACAACGCTACCTGACTGTAACACACATTACCTCATCACTGAATGAGATGAAGAGTCATGTTCTTCAGACACAACGCTACCTGACTGTAACACACATTACCTCACCACTGAATGAGATGAAGAGTCATGTTCTTCAGACACAACGCTACCTGACTGTAACACACATTACCTCACCACTGAATGAGATGAAGAGTCATGTTCTTCAGACACAACGCTACCTGACTGTAACACACATTACCTCACCACTGAATGAGATGAAGAGCCATGTTCTTCAGACACAACGCTACCTGACTGTAACACACATTACCTCATCACTGAATGAGATGAAGAGCCATGTTCTTCAGACACAACGCTACCTGACTGTAACACACATTACCTCACCACTGAATGAGATGAAGAGCTACGTTCACTCAGGTATAGTTCCATCATTGTTCATACTACAATTATGATGGAGAAGATGTAAGTAACAATACTACATTACATTTTTTAAGGAGCAGTTTTTGTTTTTTATGCTTATGTGTTGCTAAGAAGACACCCCAGAAGATGGGTCACTCGGGTATAGTTCCATCATTGTTAAAAGTCAAAGAATAGCTTCATGATGTTAGTTTTAATGAATAAATATATTTTAAAATCAAGTATGTTTCTCTGGCATTTATAGTTTTCTACTGTATTGAAAACGTACCGAAACGTGGCTCCACTGTACCGTACCGAACCGAACCATGAATTTTGTGAACTGTTACACCCCTAGTATATATATATATATACATACATGCATACATACATACACATATATACACCCACACATATATACACACACATATACATATATACACCCACACATAAATATATACATACATATATACACATATATACACCCACACATATACACATATATACACCCACACATATATACATATATACACACACACATATACATATATACATACATATATATTCACACATATGTATACATACATATATACATACACATATATATATATATACATTAGTGGTGTAACGGATCACCCCTCACGGTTCGGATCACTCGTGAACCGCGGATCAATTGAGTAATTTTTTTCTTTTTTTTTTACATCATCATAGTGTAATAAAGTGTTACTGCTGCTGTTCCTTGTTACTGTTCCAAGTAACAAGTCCCCGAATATCAATGCAGAGTGTCAGTGAACAGACATAAAGCAGTAGTGTGTTCACGTGAACGGAGCAGGTTAGAAGCATTTAACGGTGAAAGTCATGTCGAGCGGAGGAACTTCAGAAGCTCCCGGCGTCATTTAAGTCGCAAGTTTGGGAGCATTTTGTCTTCCCTGTAACTTATAATGACGGATAAGGGTGGTGGACAAAACCGTTACGGTATGTAGGCATTGTTAAAGAGAAAGACATACGACAACGGCAATACATCGGCATGTCCACACATATGAAGAGCCACCATCCTGTCTGTCAGCGACAGGGGACACTCCGTTATGGAAAACAAAGGATTTGAAAATCTGGCTAAAATGCTTGAGCCACGCTACGAAATCCACTCACGCACCCACTTCAGTATGAAGCTTGTTCCTCTATGAAAAGGAAAAGACTGTGACCGCTTTCACCACGGCGGAGTGGAGATTCATAGTCCTGTGCTGCTGACACGCCCCCTCTGTGAGAGTCACACAGACAGGTGCTGTAGACACGCCCCCTCTGTGAGAGTCTCACAGACAGGTGCTGCAGACACGCCCCCTCTGTGAGAGTCACACAGACAGGTGCTGTAGACACGCCCCCTCTGTGAGAGTCTCACAGACAGGTGCTGTAGACACGCCCCCTCTGTGAGAGTCACACAGACAGGTGCTGTAGACACGCCCCCTCTGTGAGAGTCACACAGACAGGTGCTGTAGACACGCCCCCTCTGTGAGAGTCACACAGACAGGTGCTGTAGACACGCCCCCTCTGTGAGAGTCACACAGACAGGTGCTGTAGACACGCCCCCTCTGTGAGAGTCACACAGACACACACCTGGTGCAGGTGCTGACAGAAGCATCAGAGTGAAGCTAGACAGGCCCAGTAGTAACAGTCACTACAGAAAGGTCGACCCTCTCCCCAGACAATGGAGATATTCTCATCTTTTTGAAAATCATGTCACAGTAATGGTGAACATTATTGTGTATTTGAATGACATAACCTGACAGGAAGTAAACACAGACCCAAGTTGTTGCCGAGCAGTTCAGTTCAGTGTAAACAGTGAAGCTAGCTCACTGGCTGTTTCTTTCTTTCAATATTGATCAAAGGACGAGGGCATCAACATACCTCATGTTGCACTTAAACTTAACAGAATTGAATATTCTTGAATGTTTTATTTTTATTTATTTCATTTTGTTTCAAATTGGACATCTTCAATATTTTAGTTTTCATGTAAGACTATAGCCAAAGTTCTTTGCTTTAAGTGTTCTTGAAGTTCTTTAATTAATAAATGGAAAGCAAAGTTATATTTGTCTCCTCCCCTTTTCTTTGTTGATCCGAAAAATTATCCGAAGCGTGACTCAAGAACCGTGATCCGAACCGAACCGTGAGGTTTGTGATCCGTTGCACCCCTAATATACATACATATATACATACACATATATATATACATACATACATATATACACATATACAGGGTCGGAAACTAACGCTAGTCCGCTAGCCCGAGGCGAGTGGATTTTTGGAGGGACTACCTAAATTATCATTCTCACTAGTCCTCATGACGAGTGAAATTTGGGAGGCTTTATTCGTTATTTATGTCCGGAAAAAGACTTTCCCGATAAGTAAATGTAACATTCCACTATTCCCCAAATTGTTGAGGATATTAGACTATTTTGTTTCGATTAAAATTTTTTGTTTACGCAATGCGAAAGGCACTATATTCATCGATCAGGCCGGGCCTCTCTTTCAGTTTCACCAGGAAGAAATATAGATGGTGAAGCTATTATCACTGCAGCACATGAACTAACACCCAATATCTTTGTGTGATCTAACAAAAATACTTCATCTAAAATTAGAACAAATGCCTGCTTTATTCATAGACTGCGTATTGTTTTTGGCACCGAGCGTTCACTGCTTAAACTATTCATCTCTGGATGAATTCAGGTCAACGGGCAAGGAGGCCAGAGTACCTAGACCAGACCTGGGCATTGTACGGCCCGCGGGACATCAATGGGAAATTAGGAATAAAACGTAAATAATTGTACATCATGCAGTGATGTACAATTATACAGCTGCATTGCTTTTATTTTGAAGGCGACTGCTGCTGTCTTTTATCTAAATTTACGTACGATAGTACGTTCGTGGATGTGCGAGCAGCGGCTCACTGCAATCCCAATAATAGCAGTGTCGGCAGCCGGAACCGGGCCGGTGTATTTGGCCTGATTCTGGGGCGTCATTCATCCCGAGTCTCAGCCGAGTCGGCAACCGGACTCGGCCCTTCGTGTTTCTTCCGGCATGCCGAGCTTACTGGACCAGGTCATTTTGGCTACCTGAGATGTGTTGGTGATGCAGAGCAGTACGGACATCTGAGGCTTTATAGCTAAACTGCAAAAGCAACATGCTCAGAAGATGTTGGTTCTCTTTGGATCGACCTACATATGTGAACAAACATTCTCCGTGATGGAGTTTAATGAATCCAGATCCAGATCCTCTCTCACTGACCATCACCTGTCAGCTGTCCTTCACATCTCACCTCACACATTCACCCTGACTTCAGTCACTCCTTCACTGAACTAAAACACAGAACATGAGGTCATTGGACTACAAACAATAGTAATAAAAGTACTGATTAACAGAAACATGATCCTTGTCTGTGTTTTACTATTATATATAGATATTACATATTTATATTTGTTTGGATCATTATTCCTGCTGCAGATGTTTCAGGTGGAGCTCATTTTAACTCTTTTATACTCTGTTGTTCAGTTTGGGTAGTTAGGAAGGGTTTGACACATTATAATGTGCAAAGTAACTAAAGCTGCAGACAAATGTAGTGGAGTACAAAGTACAATATTCCCCTCTGAGATGTTGTGGAGTGGAAGTACAAAGTTAAATAAAATAGAAATACTCAAGTAAAGTACCTTGAATTTGTACATAAGTACAGTACTTAAGCAAATATGCTTAGTTACATTCCACCACTGATCATAATATTTACTCTTACCATTCACAGCTTATCAAAACCATACAATTTACTTTTTATAAAGAGGTGGAATAATATTGAGCAGGATTGCGTTCAGTCTATTGGTCCGGCCCTCCACAACAGGCCCTGTTTCTCATATGGCCCCTTGGGAATTGCCCACCCCTGACCTAGACGAAGATCAAGAGGATAGCGTAGATCCTGCACAGTTTCATTCTCAAGAAGACTGGCAGCAAATGGAGGCAGATATAAATGCTGAACTTGATGTACCCATGCTAGCTGAATGAACATTATAGCCTACCGGACCCTTGACGTTGTTCTTCTGCTTCCTGTGTAACTATAATATCACGACATCATGATGTAACATGCATCAATCTTTGTACAGCCATAATGTTACAAACAATAAAACTCTTGATTAGTACCTTGCATCTCTGCGGTTTCACTGTTAGATCATTGCCTTGGGAGAGTCTTCCTCCACACACACATCCCTACACCCCGTGATTGGTTCATTCCCCAAAGCTTCATGAAGGACTAGTAAAGATTGCTCAGGACTAGTAGTTTTATGAACCTACTAGTCCTTGGGACTAGTACTGATTTTGAGTTAGTTTCATACCCTGCATATATACACCCACACATATACATACATACATATATATATACATACATCAGTGTTTCCCCTACCATTGTATTAGGAGGGCGCCTATTTCTATTAGTTGTATTTGAAATACGTATTTCAATTACTTTTGAGTATTTTGTAATTTGTATTTGATAGGGCCGATAAAAAATCTAACGTAATTTGTAACAAAATACAAAATAAAATTTAGAGTAGAGTAATTTTGTATTTAAAATACTCAAAATACTTTCTCCACGAATCAAAAAACAGTTCACAAGTTCAGTTTTCAGATCTTCAACGGATTGTCTGTCAAGGTAAATATTGATCTGAGTGTGACAGATGTCAACTAGCTTGATGTATAATTCATGTCTGGGTCTGGCTACATAGCCTATTGTACATGGTGATGGTTATAATATCAAGCTAGCGATCGATGCTAACATGCTAATGACGCTAGCATGCTGTCTAGGCTAGTGCATAGCCAGTGTTTAGCAAGTTAACGTATCAGTCGAGTAGCTAGCTATAGGAAGAGGGAGATTGGGAGCTTGTATGTTCATGATAACCTTATCAAGAGACGTCTGACCATCTAATCTTGCACTGTAAAGTTATGCTGTATCTTCTCAATGTGAATGTCATAATGCCATATCAATTACTGGCAGATAATATAGTTCACAGTTAGCCAGGCTATGACAGTAGATGTCCATTTGTTAAAAAAAAACAAAAAAACATTAAATATCCAATTTATTTTATTTAAAAGGCATATTATGAAAGTATTCTTAGTTTTATTATTTCATACATGAATATACACAGGCCTAATGTGTGATGCTATTCATATGTGATGAATATTTTCTTGTTGATACAAAGCCAAAGTTTATGGGCTGTTAAGTCCCATTAATACAAATATATATATGCATAATCAATCAAGTTGTTGTCTTTTAATAGCTTTGCTTAGTTACACTGTCATTCTGTGACTGTTCTTCCTTTTTGTGGGGTTCACCAGAGCTTTGTGTACATTATAGCCCAAACCTGAATGCTCTGCTATACCAAATTGTGAGAAAACAGAAAATCCAGAAAAAAGTATTTCCTACATTTTAAATACAAAATACATGTATTGTATTTTGTTACATTTTCTGGCACCAGTATTTTGTATTTTATTTTAATAAATTAATTTGAGGGGTATTTTGTATTTTGTATCAAAATACCTTTTGATGTATTTTTGCCCATCCCTGTGCACGGCGGAGTTCCGCCCTGATGCGCGAGCGCACACAGACACGTGCGCGCACACACAGGTGAGCACACCAGCGGACAGAGAGCGAGCTTCACTAAGTACAGGAAAGAGCCCAAGTGCTGCACGCCCTGCCCCCCCAAGCAGCTAAAGTCCAGTCACCACCGGATGACAGGTTTTGACCCAGCTTGGCTGTCAGAGGGGAAATACTCCCCCTGACTGTACAAGACTGATCTTGGTAAGTAAGTAAATAAATACATACATTACATACATGCATAAATAAATATCAAGAGGCTCTGGAAATGTTCTTCCAGAAGCCCAGAAAGATGAACTGCAGTGACAAAAGCTGCACACTTTGTGGATAATCGTCATAAAAAGAAATGTTCCGATGTTTAGTTCAATGTACAGTTCAAATAATTGTTCAGTTGTTATATTGACTGCTGTCATTAAATGAAACACATGAACACCTTGATTCCGTTAAGTGTTTGTGTCGGTGTCCGCCCCCCCCCCCAAAGCTGTAAACCTAGGGGAAACACTGTACATGCATACATATATAGCAGTGGTGGGCCGTCAGGGCCTTCAAAGCCTTCTCTGCTGGCCTAAACAGAATCACAAAGTTATATCTATTTTATAATGTAATCATTTTTCTTAAATACACTACATGTATTATAATTTATAAAAATATTTTTCCCATTATCTTATTTTCTCATTGCACAGCTACTGTCTTCCTCAGTTGCTCTGCTTCCAGTGCAGCTTGTTTTAAGTAGAGCTTTTATCTAATCAGATTTCACCTCTGTGTCTCTAGGTAGAAGAGAGGCCCGAGGCCTGCAGACTCACAAGTGAATCCATGTGCAGTTTAAGTGAATGGGGACGATATTGTTGATTGTCATAGTGTTCAACCAATCAGATCTTTAGTTTGACATGTTGGGCGTATTCTTTGAGTGTCAGAGCCTGCTAGCTGGCCTACAAGTACGTCAGCATTAACGTGCAGCTCAGTATTAAGGTGCAGCTCTGCAGTGAGGTGCAGTGTGCACCGTGATTGGTCAGTGGGCGAGCACGTGACTATTGTGAAATTTAAGGTAGCCAGCAGAACTTAGTTGAAGTAGTAAGAGTTCAAATTGAAAGATATGGAAGAAATTATGACATTTTTAGCATTTTGCTTGGAGTAGATTATTTTCTTTTTTACCAAGCTTTGTTTTTTGTTTAAACTCTTTGTCAACAAAGAAAGGAGGATGGAGTTTGTCTTTAAGTGAACAGCATTCGGTAAGTCAACTGCGTTTATTTTTTTATATCTAATATCTGAATGGCCCTCGAGTGTTTAGCAGAATGCGTGTTGCTGCAGGTCTGCTGGATTGATTTGTTGCTTTGTTGTCATATGAATATATGTGACTGGTTCTTGTGAGTTCGTTGTTGTCATTGTGTTAATTATATTGATTTTGACTATATGCATTGTCCGTTAATTACGAATCATACCGTCAGTAGGAACAGATAAACTCTGCGGGGAGAGTTCGTAGCTTGTGTGCTGCTGTTGTTTTCCTGCTAAGCTAGTTTAGCGTAGCCTCCCAGAACACACGTGCGGTGCCTCAGCTGTGTTTTGTTTTGTTTTTTTTTGTTCCGGGTTCAGAGGTCACACAGCCCGTTGTCTCCTACGTGAGCGCAGTCCACCGAAAACATTATATTTCCCACAATTTAAGCTTCTGCATTTTCCAAATGCACTAGTATTATTCAAACGTATTGTTGGGTGCGTAAGCCTCGTACCGAACGGTTTAATACGAATACGTGTATTGTTACACCCCTAGAAACAAATAACCGTAGCTGTGGCGTCATAATGAGGTTATTAGGAGGTGGTTCAACTGTAGTAGGACAGCACAGAAGGCCCAGGTATAAAATGCACGGCCCGCCACTGATATATACACATATATACGTAAATACACCCACACATATATACACCCATACATATATACATACATACACATATATACATACATATACAGTATACATACATACATACATACATACATACATGCATATACATATACACACCCACTCTGGTTTTGGAACGGCATCGGCTCTGTGACTCAGCGCTGCTCTGTTTGCTTTGTATGCACGCTCTTTGTCACCACCACCTTCTTCCAGAGGGAGCAACAGACTCACCCGTCCAGGACCAGCTCACCTCTACTGCTTAGTATTTACAACCCTTAAAGACGCTGAAGCAAACAGACCACAGTTGGTGGCAGCTCCGCTTCAACATGACATCATCCGACTGCACCGACCAATCCCACACATGTAAGAGCACAGAGCAGGTAGAATACACTGTAGTGTACTGGGTAGTTTATGGAGTTCAAACAACCATTTGATTTCTTGGGATTCGATATATCCTGACAATCTATCACTTTACAAACCATAAGACACACGCACAACAAGGGTTGGACAGGGTTGCGTCTTAGTTGCATAAGGATTCATGTCAACACTGAGTGTCTTTCCCAACCTGTTGCCATGACTCTGGTCCAACAGGCAGAAGGCCAGTAATCCTTAAATAATCTCTCTCACCTGAACCATCTGCATGTGCAGACACCATCACCAGAGAGGAGAGACAACCACTGTGACAAACTCATCGGGTTAAAGAAACGTTCCTGGATCAGTGCAGGGCAACAGGAGTGAGGAAGAAGAGATTGTGACAAGATGAGCGCGCTTTTCCTGGTCTACACTTCAGGCAGTCTGCTCTGTTAACCAGCAGCATAAGAAGTGAGCAGTGCTGCAAATAACACTTAGTTGTGGAGGTCAGCAGAGGGCTAGCAGCTCTTTCAGTCCCTGCACTATATGATTACTGTGATTAGCAGCACAACCTGTGTTAGACGTCAGGTCAAGTCTGAGGTTGGATAATAACAGTGTGTTCTTAAGGTCCCACCCATGTGTGCTTAACGGCTGATGACTACTCTCATGGTTTGTTGACCACACACAACAATAGTTCATATTTCACCCCACTGCTGTCAAATCTACTGCTAATACATGATCAATGTGATCAGAAGTCTGAATTCTGTAAAGAATATCTTAAAAGATAATATTAGTCAGGCTTCTGAAAGTTAAAACATATGACTAATAGATATCACCATGAAACGTTAAGACAATTATTGTTACTGTTCAAAGTTTTAAATATATAAATTAGGTATTATCTCTAGGGCTGCAACTAACGATTATTTTAATAATCGATTAATCTGTCGATTATTTTTACGATTAATCGATGAATCGGATAAAAAAACAAAAAACAAAAAAGCATTAATTTCCAACCCTTTATTCAACAGTATGCTTTATGCTTTACATCTGCCAATTATATAGGCTTTTTTTAAATAAAGTGCACAAAAAGATGTATTTTTTTGTTTAAAGGGACCTGAGCTGTCAGAACAATAAATAATTTATAAAAAATAAAGAAAAATACAAATCAGAAAACTTAACAGGATTTTTTTTTGAACGTCAAAACTTGTTCTCTACACTACACTCACAGACGCACACACTCACACTCACAGAAGCACACACTCACACTCACAGAAGCACACACTCACACTCACAGAAGCACACACTCACACTCACAGACACACACACTCACAAACTCTCACACTCACAGACGCACACACTCAGACACGCACACACACTCAAGTTCACTTGAAGCTTATTCATTAAATTATTACCATCACTGTAGTAAGTGCAAGTTAAGTTAATTCATACACCACATTTAAACACAGTTTAAGATGACCAAGTGCTATAAAAAAAATTAAAAAGTACAACACACACAAATATATTTGTCAACAATAACCGATATGGGACAAAGCACAGAATATATATACATGACAACAGATTGAAAAATGAATGGGCCAAAAAAGGCGAGTGAATAAAAACGTGTCTTTAGTCCTGCTTTACTACTGTTATTAACGAGCTAACGCTAACTTGTCATGCTTGTCAAACTGGATAACGAGTAAACACCAGCACCAGAAGAGCTACTGGAGGGACGTTACGTCCCTGATAGCAGTCGACTCCGGGGCGGCTGATCCGCCGTACTGTCGCACTCGGTTCGGCCATGCGCGCCGGATACGCCCCGCCTACGGATCGCGCACCGTCAAACAGCGTAATAGTTGCGCGACACAACGAATCGATAATGAAATTCGTTGCCAACTCTTTTAATAATCGAATTTTATCGATTTTATCGATTCGTTGTTGCAGCCCTAATTATCTCGCAGAACTGAAATGTGAACATTAGATAGCCAGGTTCAAAATTCTTCTTTCATTTTGTCGACATATTAGAGTCCAAAGTGTTTCCAGAGGGAATTTTGGATATATCTTTGTATCACTCCATAAATCTGAAAATATAAATATATATTTATTGTTTGGATGATTTACAGCTGACGTTGAATCACACAGGTCACACTTTTTACCCTTCTGATCCCATGTTTCATGTCCACACTCAAGTTAATGAGGAGATTATTTTAATAGTCCCTGATGTGCTAAACTTTAGAAACACTTCTAATTAACTGACAACTGAGTGCATATTTCAAAATGTAGCATGTTCTACAAGATCTTCCAGGACATTCTTGTCATACTCTACAGAGTTATGGTGCAGCTTTAGACCTGATGGATGCTTGGTCACTTGTAACATAAGTGTAGAAAATGTTCCAAGCTTCACAGCACGGTCAATCTGAAGAGTCAAAGTCATTACAACTTTAATAGTCCAGACTGGCACATGTGTGTGTGTGTGTCTATATAAGTGTTTCTATGTCCATGTTTCTGTGTGTTAATTGGCTGTTTGTCCAGTTCTTCAAGGAAGTCTACTACACCAGAGGAAGTGATTAACTTCAAAGGAGTGTGTGTGTGTGTGTGTGTGTGTGTGTGTGTGTGTGTGTGTGAGAGAGAGAGAGACAGCGAGAGGGTCTAAGGCTGTCCAAAAAACAGAATGCACGCTGGGTAAACCTTGGTCAGGTTACTTTTGGGGCCTCGGAGCTGGTATATTGTGGGCCAACACATGTACATGATCACAGGCTTCAATCTGCTGCTCTCTCTGTGGTGCTTCACTCTTTTCTTAACCATCATGAACAACATGAACACACACACACGTGTGGTAACGGCGCATTAAACGCAGTGTCCTCCCGGAGGTATTCTGTGTTCACACTGCGCTCGACAAAGCTACAAAATGGTCCAGCGTGTCCAGATACATCGTGTAGCTCCATCGCTCGTTGGTGTAGTGTTGGTGTAGTTGTCGTTCAATAGCACCCGGGAACTGGCTAACGGCAACAATACGCTTTTCTTCCATATTTGAGATCGGACCAGAAATAGTGAAACAAAAACATACGATTGGTTGATGCTTCACCGCGTCAGTGTCCATTGAAAATGATCTGTAGCCTGTTGCCGAGCGGCTTGTAATGTGAACGCAGCATTAAAGAATGAAAACAACCTGCCCCCACTTTATAATGGAAGAATATATATATATATAACTTAGGGCTGCAACAACGAATCGATAAAATCGATAAAATTCGATTATTAAAAGAGTTGGCAACGAATTTCATTATCGATTCGTTGTGTCGCGCGATTATTACGCCACTCAATAAGTCGCGGAGATGTTTGAGTATAAAAAAAAAAAGTTGAGTTGAGCGCGGAGCGGAGCAGAGGTAGAGGAAAGACCACCGGAGACCCGTAACGCTGTTTGACGGTGCGCGATCCGTAGGCGGGGCGTATCCGGCGTGCATGGCCGAACCGAGTGCGACAGTACGGCGGATCAGCCGCCCCGGAGTCGACTGCTATCAGGGACGTAACGTCCCTCCAGTAGCTCTTCTGGTGCTGGTGTTTACTCGTTATCCAGTTTGACAAGCATGACAAGTTAGCGTTAGCTCGTTAATAACAGTAGTAAAGCAGGACTAAAGACACGCTTTTATTCACTCGCCTTTTTTGGCCCATTCATTTTTCAATCTGTTGTCATGTATATATATTCTGTGCTTTGTCCCATATCGGTTATTGTTGACAAATATATTTGTGTGTGTTGTACTTTTTAATTTTTTTTATAGCACTTGGTCATCTTAAACTGTGTTTAAATGTGGTGTATAAATTAACTTAACTTGCACTTACTACAATGATGGTAATAATTTAATGAATAAGCTTCAAGTGAACTTGAGTGTGTGTGTGTGTCTGAGTGTGTGCGTCTGTGAGTGTGAGAGTTTGTGAGTGTGTGCGTCTGTGAGTGAGAGTTTGTGAGTGTGTGCTTCTGTGAGTGTGAGTGTGTGCGTCTGTGAGTGTAGAGAACAAGTTCTGACGTTCAAACAAATCCTGTTAAGTTTTCTGATTTGTATTTTTCTTTATTTTTTATAAATGATTTATTGTTCTGACAGCTCAGGTCCCTTTAAACAAAAATATACATATTTTTGTGCACTTTATTTAAAAAAAAACGATATAATTGGCAGATGTAAAGCATAAAGCATACTGTTTTTGAATAAAGGGTTGGAAATTAATGCTTTTTTTTTTATCCGATTCATCGATTAATCGTAAAAATAATCGACAGATTAATCGATTATTAAAATAATCGTTAGTTGCAGCCCTAATATAACTTTATAATGCACTCTGGTGCTGATACAAGTATGCGTTACCATGGTTACCAAATGCTCTTGCATCATTATATACTGTAATATAATCACTTATGAAGATGGCATAGGAAAAGTGAAGGAGCAGCTATAGTAGCTGCTGCTAGCCTGCTACGTTTGTGGTGCACCAATGCAATGCTAATGATGGTGACATCACCAATTTACCAAACGAGACACATTAGAGTACCATCACAGTGCGAATGTGTCTGAGTGTAGCAACACTCCAACTCGGCTACCAGGTGTGAATCTTCACTGGTCTCATGATTCCATTACGATTCACATTGCAACTATCGGAATAAACGACGATCGCAATATATCACATCCTCTTTGTTTTTTATAATTACAGTTTGTCATAGCCAGATGCTAAAAAAACAGACATTATCGTTGGTCCTTGAACACATCATGTTTGATGAACGTTCCAAACAGGAAAGGCAACCAAATCGAAGCATAAAGTTGTGATATTTCATCAAAATATATTTATTCTACATGTATCATTGAAAATGGAACCAAAAACACTAGGGGTGTAACAATACACGTATTCGTATTGAACCGTTCGGTACAAGGCTCACGGTTCGGTACACATTATAAATTGAATACGTTTGAATAATACTAGTGCATTTGGAAAATGCAGAAGCTTAAATTGTGGGAAATATGATTTTCTCTCGGTGGAGCCACTGCGCTCAACCTGGCAACCCACCCAACGTAACAGACAACGTGCTGTCTGACACGCCCACCACGGAAGAACAACATTGTACCCTGGTGAGCCACGTTTGTTCTGGGAGAGGCACGCTTATGAAGACAAATCACTGTCAAAACCCGAGAGCGCAAATGAGATCCACGCGCGTGCGTGTGTAGAGGTCCGCGCGTGCAAATATTATTACTCTATTACTTTGTCGAGCAAACTCTCCCCGCAGCGTTTAGGTAGCTGTTCCCTACTGATTCAAACAGGGCTAAAGGTATATTCATAGCCGCGGATATGAGACCCTACTCTGGAGTGGAAAACCAGGCTGTACTAACATGCTGAATGCTATTGAGCCCCGTGACACTACTCCTTCACAAAACCAGACCATAATTCCTGCTTTGTAAAAGAAAACAAAAGCCCAAACAGAGAATCAAATGTCCGAAGCACCCGCTGTTCCTCTGACAACAGACGGCCAGACGTCACGGACTACACAAAGCTACCTGACTGTAAGGACACATTACCTCACTACTGAATGGAGATGAAGAGCCATGTTCTTCAGACACAAAGCTACCTGACTGTAACACACATTACCTCACTACTGAATGGAGATGAAGAGCCATGTTCTTCAGACACAAAGCTACCTGACTGTAAGGACACATTACCTCACTACTGAATGGAGATGAAGAGCCATGTTCTTCAGACACAAAGCTACCTGACTGTAACACACATTACCTCACTACTGAATGGAGATGAAGAGCCATGTTCTTCAGACACAAAGCTACCTGACTGTAACACACATTACCTCACTACTGAATGGAGATGAAGAGCCATGTTCTTCAGACACAACGCTACCTGACTGTAACACACATTACCTCACCACTGAATGAGATGAAGAGCCATGTTCTTCAGACACAACACTACCTGACTGTAACACACATTACCTCACCACTGAATGAGATGAAGAGTCATGTTCTTCAGACACAACGCTACCTGACTGTAACACACATTACCTCACCACTGAATGAGATGAAGAGCCATGTTCTTCAGACACAACACTACCTGACTGTAACACACATTACCTCACCACTGAATGAGATGAAGAGTCATGTTCTTCAGACACAAAGCTACCTGACTGTAAGGACACATTACCTCACTACTGAATGGAGATGAAGAGCCATGTTCTTCAGACATCTCCCCTTGAGAGTCTCACCAGCGAGGATTTGACATTTCTGTTTTTTTGCTGTATTAAAAACCGTGGCACAACTGTATCGTATTGAACCAAACCGAGAAGTTTGTGAACCGTTACACCCCTAAAAAACACACATTTTCCACTATTCAGATTCTGTGCTTCACAGTCACGTGACAAAAACTTGGACTGAACAACAGGCTTCTGAACACAGAGCAAAGAGGAGGGGGTGTACGTAGAGGGTGTACAAATGTAAATAGTTGAAAATGCCTGGTTGTTTGTCTGTTTATAATATTCCATTGTAAATATGAATTTATTTTTTATTTTAAAATGATGTCTTGCAATTTATTTTTGATGATTCATGGCATTGTAACTATATTGAGCCAACCATCATCACTGCAGGGGACCCTCCTTCACAGCCCTAGTGTCTACACTCTGTACATTAACATTGTCTACACTCTGTACGTTGACATTGTCTACACTCTGTACGTTGACATTGTCTACACTCTGTACATTAACATTTTGTACACTCTTTACGTTAACAGTGTCTACACTCTGTACGTTAACCGTGTCTACACTCTGTACGTTAACCGTGTCTACACTCTGTACGTTAACCGCGTGAACACTCTTTACATGAACAGTGTCTACACTCTTTACATGAACAGTGTCTACACTCTTTACATGAACAGTGTCTACACTCTTTACGTGAACAGTGTCTACACTCTTTACGTGAACAGTGTCTACACTCTTTACGTGAACATTGTCTACACTCTTTACGTGAACATTGTCTACACTCTTTACGTGAACATTGTCTACACTCTTTACGTGAACATTGTCTACACTCTTTACGTGAACATTGTCTACACTCTTTACGTTGACATTGTCTACACTCTTTACGTTGACATTGTCTACACTCTTTGCGTTGACATTGTCTACACTCTTTACGTTAACATTGTCTACACTCTTTACGTTGACATTGTCTACACTCTTTACGTTAACATTGTCTACACTCTTTACGTTAACATTGTCTACACTCTTTACGTTAACAGTGTCTACACTCTGTACATTAACAGTGTCTACACTCTGTACATTAACATTGTCTACACTCTTTACATTAACATTGTCTACACTCTGTACGTTAACATTGTCTACACTCTGTACATTAACATTGTCTACACTCTTTACATTAACAGTGTCTACACTCTGTACATTAACAGTGTCTACACTCTGTACATTAACATTGTCTACACTCTGTACATTAACAGTGTCTACACTCTGTACATTAACAGTGTCTACACTCTGTACATTAACATTGTCTACACTCTGTACATTAACATTGTCTACACTCTTTACATTAACATTGTCTACACTCTGTACGTTAACATTGTCTACACTCTTTACATTAACAGTGTCTACACTCTTTACGTTGACATTGTCTACTCTTTACGTTAACATTGTCTACACTCTTTACGTTAACATTGTCTACACTCTTTAGGTTAACATTGTCTACACTCTTTACGTTAACATTGTCTACACTCTTTACGTTAACATTGTCTACACTCTGTACGTTAACAGTGTCTACACTCTGTACGTTAACAGTGTCTACACTCTGTACGTTAACAGTGTCTACACTCTGTACATTAACAGTGTCTACACTCTGTACGTTAACAGTGTCTACACTCTGCACGTTAACAGTGTCTACACTCTGTACATTAACAGTTTCTACACTCTGTACATTAACATTGTCTACACTCTTTACATTAACATTGTCTACACTCTTTACATTAACATTGTCTACACTCTGTACGTTAACATTGTCTACACTCTTTACATGAACATTGTCTACACTCTTTACATGAACATTGTCTACACTCTTTACATGAACATTGTCGACACTCTTTACATGAACATTGTCGACACTCTGTACATTAACATTGTCGACACTCTTTACATGAACATTGTCGACACTCTTTACATGAACATTGTCGACACTCTGTACATTAACAGTGTCTACACTCTGTACATTACCAGTGTCTACACTCTGTACATTAACAGTGTCTACACTCTTTACATTAACAGTGTCTACACTCTGTACGTTAACAGTGTCTACACTCTTTACGTTAACATTGTCTACACTCTTTACGTTAACATTGTCTACACAATGAGAATATCTCCATTGTCTGGGGAGAGGGTAGACCTTTCTGTAGTGACTGTTACTACTGGGCCTATAGCTTCCACTCTGATGCTTCTGTCAGCACCTGCACCAGGTGTGTGTCTGTGTGACTCTCACAGAGGGGGCGTGTCTACAGCACCTGTCTGTGTGACTCTCACAGAGGGGGCGTGTCTGCAGCACCTGTCTGTGTGACTCTCACAGAGGGGGCGTGTCTGCAGCACCTGTCTGTGTGACTCTCACAGAGGGGGCGTGTCTACAGCACCTGTCTGTGTGACTCTCACAGAGGGGGCGTGTCTGCAGCACCTGTCTGTGTGACTCTCACAGAGGGGGCGTGTCTGCAGCACCTGTCTGTGTGACTCTCACAGAGGGGGCGTGTCTGCAGCACCTGTCTGTGTGACCCTCACAGAGGGGGCGTGTCTACAGCACCTGTCTGTGTGACTCTCACAGAGGGGGCGTGTCTGCAGCACCTGTCTGTGTGACTCTCACAGAGGGGGCGTGTCTGCAGCACCTGTCTGTGTGACTCTCACAGAGGGGGCGTGTCTGCAGCACCTGTCTGTGTGACCCTCACAGAGGGGGCGTGTCTACAGCACCTGTCTGTGTGACTCTCACAGAGGGGGCGTGTCTGCAGCACCGGACTATGAATCACTCCGCCGTGGTGAAAGCGGTCACAGTCTTTTCCTTGTCGTATGTCTTTCTCTTTAAATAACTCCTACATACCGTAACGGTTTTGTCCACCACCCTTATCCGTCATTATACTTTACAGGGAAGACAAAATGATCCCAAACTTGTGACTTCAATGACCCGGGGGCTTCTGAAGTTCCTCCGCTCGCCGTGACTTTCACCGTTAAATGCTTCTAACCTGCTCCGTTCACGTGAACACACTACTGCTTTATATCTGTTCACTGACACTTTGCATTGATATTCGGGGACTTGTTACTTGAAAAGGAACAGCAGCAGTAACACTGTATTACACACTATGATGATTACACTGTAAAAAAAAATAAAAAAAATACTCAATTGATCCGCGGTTCACGAGTGATCCGAACCGTGAGGGGTGATCCGAACGGATCACGGACCGACCTGTGATCCGTTACACCACTAATATATATATATATATATATTCAAGAAGTCTAGTAGTAGTAACGTCTCTGTGTAGTCAACAACTGTCAAATCAAATAAAGAAAGTTCACATCAATTATATTTTAACAATTATTATTGTTGGTTTTCAAATGTAACTGGATGGATTATAAATAATACATAGAAATACATAAATAAATGTTTTTCTCATTTCAAGTAGAATAATGTCTGGATTAAAGAATAACTGACAGAAAGCTTTTAAAAAATGTGCATCTTAAAATAAAGTAATTCATTTTAGAAACATTAATTTCACTGAGTTGTCCTGCAGCTTTAAATTCAGTTCATTCAGGTGTGAAGTGATGTCAATCAAAAAAGCCACAATATTATATTTTTGTCATCTAAAAAGAGAAATCAGTGTGCATGGACTTTATCTGTGGTTATTAAACGACTTGTTTCAGCTCTATTCTCTCTGTTCACATCATTGTTGAACAGTGAATTCATGTGTTATGATTCTGATCATATTGGGCTCTTAGGTTTATTTTCTGTCTTCATTTCAGACTCAAAGAGTTGTGCTTTGCCTCGTAGTGCGCTTCATTTGCCGCTTTTATCCACAGTTACGGTTTCTGAACATATGAGACATGCTGGTTTTAACTGTGGGAAGAATTAACATATAAGATTCTGTTCATTCTTGCTCATAAATTCTATTCTCTCTGAACACGTTTCTCTTTTTGGAGAACGTCATGTGAGATAACTTCTCTGATTAGCGCAATATTCCTGCTCTTCTTTCTATTTCCTCGTCTCTCCCCCGTGTGTCATGGTGTATGTAAATCTCACTAGAATCAGGAAACTTGAATGCCCGTATTTGATTGGCTGAGCTGCATCACGTGATGTGATTCACAACGCATTGGTCGGTGTGTTTCCTGCACCGCTGAACAAGTGCTGTAACGGCTGAATAAACAGCGCCGGTTAAATTATAAACTCACTGTCTGATATGAATAATCCTGAATTATCTATCGGTTATAGGTCCTGGGTCCGGACGCAACTGCGTCTGGGTCCGGATCCGGACCGCGGTCCGCCAGTTGGGGACCCCTGCTCTACAGGAATGTAAAACTGGTTTGGTTTTGTTTGTCATGTATTTCTTGAAAATGGGCTACAACTACATTTGGTTGTGCATCCCCGTGTTGCATAATGACAATAAAAGATCCTTGAACGTTGAATTATTATTATCTTGCCGAACATTTTCCAGATTTGTCCATCCATCCATTTTACTGCATTACAGCCAGAAAAGCCGCGAAAACGTTAAAGCACAAGTACACAGATCAGGTAGAAGACAGGAATCCATCTGGCTTCATGGATGTTGAATGGTTGGGATCAGATGAGTGCGTACAGTGTCTGCCCTCTGCTCTGTATCCGTTTCATGCAGCTTGTTAGCTCCGTCCTGATCATTAGCTGAATTAGGTCCTCTGACAGCGAGAGCCCTGCTCCGGCACAAAGGTCCTACTGTTCACCGGGCTCTGGAGAACCACGCAGAGGCAGCGTTCCCACACTTTGTTTTTCTCACCTATTAAAGCAACATTTGGAACACAATCAAACAGGACTGTGTGAGTGTCAGAGTACTACTGCAGTATGTGCTGCATTTCAAAGCATCTCACATCTGGAGACAGACAGCTTGTCAGATGTCATAGCAAGACGGGGGGGGGAGCCGCTGCTGAGTTATTTTCATTATCAATTAATCACTAATGATTAATTTAGTCAAAAGATGATGGTTTATGTATGTATAAAGGGATGAATTGTTTATTTTAACGAACCAACAATCCAAAATATTCCATTTACAATGATTTGAAACATAAAAAGCATCAAATTCTCAAGTTTGAGAAGCTGGAAACAGATTATTTTTAAATGATTTTATTTAAAAAAAAACAAGGTTTAAAAAAGGTTGCATGATAAAATTCACTATCTGTGTTTTCAGTGGTGACTTTGTTGAGACAGTCTTTTTAATGAAATGATGTCCCCTTTAAAGCGAGACACCCCAGCTAAATAAAAACTTTGCTTTGTATGCACTTTATTGAATTTGACAAAAAAGGACGTTTTCTCTCAATGAGTTTGTTCTCAGACTCTGATGATGAATCTGCACTTCAGCAGCTCTTACACACACCAAACGTTACACGTTCATTCCTCTCTGTTCTGTGTGTAATAATGCTTCACATGCATATTTAAACAGAACATTTTTAAAAACAATTGTCTTAATGTAAGTAATCAACTGGGGATGTTTTATGGTGATTCATGTTTTTCATAACTCTAACCCTACAAACAGAACATCATCGAACTGGAAACCAGCTCGAACTGGTCTGACGAGGTCAGACAGTCACATTCCACATTTCATTAAAGACACGGAGATATAAAATGAAAAGCCAAGCTGCTGTTCTTTGATGTTTATTCATTATATTTCTTGTAGTTTATTTTGTTCTATTTCATTTAAAAGTTTGAGTCAGACAGGGACACGTGCCAAATGTTTTAATATGGTCTTTTTTTTTACATAAATGTGACCCAACAGAATTTATTTGTACTTTATTAGATGTTTTATTGTTCCGAGGGCTTGTCAATATATCGATATCAGATGGATATATTGATATGAGACGAGATATTGTCTTAGATTTTAGATACAGTAACATGGCTGTTTGTTATTGAAGTTAAATGAGGTCATTTTCTTACCACACTAAATATAAATATTTAAGCACTAATAGTCCATGAATAGTCCAACAATATCGTCACAATATCGACATTGAGGTATTTGTTCTAAAAAAAGATTTTTTTTTTTTTGCCCTAATTAGTTTGAAAAGTTACCTTCTAACATTTCAAAAGGACGTGTTATGACAAACTAACATATTTTACATGATAACTACAAATGACTTTATTCAGTAGTAACATAGTTTACCCCAACTGCTCAAATGGTCCACACGCACACACACACACGCACACACACACACAAATCAAAGCAACGTTAACTTTCATGTCATCATGTCTCAATCTCTCATTACAATATTCAAAGATGCAACAACTCTTTTGTTAACACTCCAGCTCCACCCCACACACACACACACACACACACACTCTCTCTCACACACACACACACTCTCTCACCCACACACACGCACACACTCTCTCTCTCACCCACACACACACACACACTCTCTCTCTCACCCACACATGCACACACTCTCTCTCTCACCCACACACACACACTCTCTCTCTCACACACACACACACTCTCTCTCTCACACACACACACACACTCTCTCTCACCCACACACACACACTCTCTCTCTCACACACACACACACACACACACACACACTCTCTCTCTCACCCACACACACACACACACACACTCTCTCTCTCACCCACACACACACACACACTCTCTCTCTCACCCACACACTCTCTCTCTCTCACACACACACACACACACACACACACACACACACACACACTCTCTCTCTCTCTCTCACACCCACACACACACACACACACACACACACACACACACACACACACACACACTCTCTCTCACCCACACACTCTCTCTCTCACACCCACACATACACACACACTCTCTCTCTCACACACACACACACACACACACACACACTCTCTCTCTCTCTCTCACACCCACACACACACACACACACACACACTCTCTCTCTCACCCACACACTCTCTCTCTCACACACACACACACACACACACACACACACACACACACACACACACACACACACACACGCACATCGTCCGTCATAAGCTTTGGTCGTGAGAACACGGACACTGTCCTTTACCGCAGGTACTGTCTCATGCACGCGCACATGAACAGAAAGTGCACAGACACATTTAGTTTTTGACAAATATTCACTACCATTGTGAATACTACACACTGAGTGACAGCTCGCGACCCTTAGACCCTTAAAGAAGTCTTCGGCTAACACTCGAGGTGTCCCTCCATGCTGGTACCGCTCACCGAGTCTTTAGGGGACATTTCATCCACACCGACAGACTGAAGCTCGAGCTGGTGCCGTTACAGCAGAATTCAAAGATGTATGAACACGGTTTGGCTCGCCGGTCGGCAAAGACCGGGTCGGGACTGCAGCAGACGGAGACAGTTGGGGAAGATGTCCCGGACTAACGTGCACGCTAAGCCCCCAACCAGAAAGAAGAGGGTAACTCTTTCTAACCGCGAGAAGTTAGAAACAATGTGTCGTAACAGCTAGTTAGATAGATATGAAAGGAAAAAAGAAACATTTGAACCAACGTACATGTTTGCCGCGGTGCTGTAGCTCCTCTCTCAGTCCACCGGTGTGGTTGTTAGCAGGGTCCCGTCTGCTAGAAGAGATCCACTCCGCTCCTTCAGCGGCGGCTTTCTTCCATCAGCAGCGCAACGTTCACTGAAGCGGCGTCAAGCTCAACGCAACGCATGTCAAAACTTCCGGTCGGCCCTTTCAAATTAAAATATAGTCACTTTACATCCGGCCAAAGCTGGCTGCTCATATGGATTACTGGTTATTGGGCGGTAATTAGTTTAAAGCAGTGGTTCTCAAACTTTTTCTGTCACGCCCCACTTTGGAGGAAGAACAATGTTCACGCCCCACCGCCCCAACACAATTGTAACAAAATGGTCCATGTTGAATTTTTATTGAAATAACAACATTTTGTGACTCTTCCATCTGTGCTTTTTCAAATAATAGAATAAAGAAAATTGCAATCACTTTCAAGTAAACCAGATTGCTCCATCAGACAAAAACAATTACAATGTGCAACCACTTTGTTAGAACAATGCAAATAAAGTTCTATCTGTGCAAAAAAGAACTAATATTTGGCAAAAAATAGCTTATTGTGGCTGCAATTAACCTGTTTTGCACTGAATATCTTTTCAAGATAATAACAATAAAGTGCAACCTGTGAAAAACAAAACAAGTTCAAATATTTGGCAATAAAGAGTTTTACTGAGTTTTACACTGCATATCTTTTCAAAACAACAATAACGTGCAACCTGTGCAAAACAAAACAAAAGTAGTGCAGATATGTGTGAGCCATGTTGTATCAGTATTAGTGGCTGCAATGAGCTGCTTTCCACTACACATCTTTTTAAACGGGGTTACAGACTTGATACGGCCACTCTCAGTTCATGCTCAATGTTGAGCTTAGATATGTATTTAGTTTTGAGAGGCAACAGCAGAAGAGCCGATCTCACAGAGGTAGGATGTGGTGAAGGGAAGCAGAATGCCCACAGCCCTCTGACCGATGAGTGGATGCTCCCTCTCCACGCCAAGCCAGAACTCACTCAGTGTTTGAGCTGTAACCCTCAGCCTCCGGGTAGAGTCGGACGTCGTCTCGATAAACTGGTCCTCTTCAGCTGAGCTGAAATCAGCAGGTGCTGCTGCATTGAAGGGATCTCTCACCCAGTCATACTGAGCACTGTTGTGTGGGAAGTATTTTTGAAAGTATCCTCTCAGGGAAGAGATGTGCTCTTTGAGACAAGGAATGACTGTGGTGGCATCCAAATCACTGGTTTCAGCAAATTCACTCAGATTCTCAAAGGAATCAATATTCCCTTGATCAAGTCGTCTGTCCCACATCTCCAGCTTCCAAGTGAAACCGCTGATCTTGTCTGCCAGGTGAGGAAGGTGCTTGTCTCTGCCTTGAAGATGAAGATTTAATTCATTCAGCTTTCCAAAGTTGCCAAGTTGCCATTGGTATCAAAGAGGTTCACAATTACAGTGAATAGAAAGAAATGGCAAACAATTGTTCCACGGCACGGTTCAACAAAACTGAGGCAATCATGGACCAATGTGCTGTACAACAGTTTCCGAAAGAAGAATCCCTGTTGTACCCTTGCCTTCAAGAGCCAGCATATCAAAACTCCTCACAGCCATAAAACTAGCAGTCCATATTTAAACATCACTGCAGTTTGTACATTCCCTTCCTGTAGTGCAGAATACTTCTTCAAAAAGAAAAGGGAGCCAGTGGGAGAGACCCTGGTTAAGATCTCTGTTTTACAAAGAGGGAAAATGGCACACACAAAAAGTGAAAGAAAATTCAGACCAGCAACAAACGGGAGAATTGCAAGAGCCTCTTCGTAAAGGAGTGAGTAAACTCTTCTATAGTAAACAAAAAAAAACTCCCATTGCTGAGTTGATTTCAGGAAACCTAACCCGAAGTCTGAACAAAAATGTTCTCAAAGTGATCAGTTCAGAGGTTAGAAAGGGAAAAAGAATCCATGATGATGTTTTTATGGAGATGTACCTCACTCAAAATATCATGAAGGAATGTGATGTCAAATTTCATAAGATGCCTGGGTACATACAGCACTTTCAAGTTGACCCCTTTGGTGTACATACGTACACTGAAACAGGAATAAGCATAGTTGTGCAACACTTGAGAAAGAAGACCCCACTGACCTTATACCTACACTGTAAAATGTGATTTTACTTGTTTGTTATTTTAGAATATTATTCTATGTCAGTATGACAAAAGATTGTTGAAGTTGTCGTGATAACACGAAATTACTAGTTAGCAACATCTCAACGACGTTAACAAATGTTAACCTGAAAATTCACATTCCACTGAATTAGTAGTGTAAATCAACTTGATTAAGGAGGTCGTCATCACGTTTTTGTGACTGTTATCAAAGTGCATTATGGGGAATTGGAGGGCGACGTTGACTTTCCTCCCGCCTGTACCTGTTTCGGACCAGGCTTTGGTGTCCTCGTCGAGACTGTTTTTGAGGTGAGTGAATATATATAAGTTATCATGCAACAAGATGGCGCCGCGAATGGCAGCCTCGGTACTGCGCTCTCTCGTACTTTTTCTGTTTTTGTTTGTTTGTCTTGTTTCCAGCTCTCCCTCTCTGATCACATTCAGTAGAGAGGAACTCTTAAACATCCGTCTATCCACTGGCCAAACCTTTTCGCCGCATTTCATCGAACCGGGAAGTTTTTCAGAGATTTTAGTTGGGGGAGCAGCGGCTCTACTCGGAATTTATCGGAGACGCCGACGAGGGAAGCGAGCAGGAGCGCTCGTTAACCTGGGTCGAAGGGGAGTCAGAACTGCGCTCCCGTCAATTCACCTGGCAAATGTCCGCTCTCTGTCTAACAAGATGGATGAGCTGCTGCTCCTCAACAAACTAAAAAAGGACTTTAGCAGATCTGCCGCCCTGTGCTTCACTGAAACCTGGCTCGGTGAGCACATCCCGGACAGCGCACTACATCCACATAACGGCGCTGTCGGGAAAAACGAGGGGAGGCGGAATCCGCTTCTATATAAACGAAGGTTGGTGTACTGATGTCACAGTGTTAAAGGAATCATGCAGCCCTCACTTAGAAACACTTTTCATAGACTGCAAACCTTTTTATTCACCGCGGGAGTTTTCCCCGTTCATTCTGGTCGGTGTCTACATCCTCAGGCCTGTGAGAGTGAGGCGCTCCAACACCTGGCTGAGCAGATCAACAACATGGAGCACAAACACCCAGACTCCCTGCTCATTGTTCTTGGGGACTTCAACAGAGCAAACCTCAGCAAAGAACTGCCTAAATACAGACAACATATTAAGTGTAGCACCAGGGACAAAAACACACTGGACCACTGCTCCACTGTAATAAAGATGCATATCACTCAGTACCCCGTGCAGCTTTGGGACTCTCTGATCACTGTCTGGTTCATCTTCTCCCGACATACAGGCAGGAAGTAAAATCTGCAAAGCCTGTGGTGAAGACTGTGAGGAGATGGACCAACGAGTCAGAGCTGGAGCTTCAGTCCTGCTTTGTCTGCACTGATTGGAGTGTTTTTGAGGCTGCTGCTACAGACCTGGATGGGCTCACTGACACTGTGACATCATACATCAGTTTCTGTGAGGACATGTGTGTGCCAGAAAAAACCTTCTGCACATTCAACAACAATAAACCCTGGTTCACTGAAAAACTCAGGCAGCTTCGTCGGGCCAAGGAGGAGGCCTACAGAGGTGGGGACAGGATCCTGTACAACCAGGCCAGGAACACATTGACGAGGGAGATCAAGGTAGCTAAGAGGAGCTACACTGAGAAGCTGGAGAAAAAGTTTTCAGCCAACGACCCCTCGTCAGTTTGGAGAGGCCTGGAAGTACTCACCAACTACAGGAGACCACCCCCCCCCCCCCCACTGAGGCCAATCACCGACTGGCTGACGACCTGAATGTGTTTTACTGCAGGTTTGATAAGCCCACTCTCACACCCCCCACCTGCCCCATCATCATCAAACAACCACCTACACCCCCTGCCTCCTCCTCACCTCTCCCAAACGACCCCCCACCGGCACTGAGGATCTACGAAGAGGATGTGAGTCGGCTCTTCCACAGACAGAAGATCAGGAAGGCACCAGGCCCAGACGGTGTGTCACCCTCCTGCCTGAAAGTCTGTGCTGACCAGCTGGCCCCCATCATCACACAGATCTTCAACCGATCACTGGAGCTGTGTGAAGTCCCCTCCTGCTTCAAACGCTCCACGATCATCCCGGTTCCCAAGAAATCCTCCATCACAGGATTAAATGACTACAGGCCCGTCGCCCTGACGTCTGTGGTCATGAAAACCTTTGAAAGACTAGTGTTGACCCACCTGAAGGTCATCACAGGGCCCCTGCTGGACCCCCTGCAGTTTGCCTACCGTGCAAACAGGTCGGTGGATGATGCAGTCAACATGGGACCGCACTACATGTTGCAACACCTCGACTCCCCAGGGTCATATGCAAGGGTTCTGTTTGTGGACTTCAGCTCTGCGTTCAACACCATCATCCCAGCAATACTTCAACCCAAACTCTCCCAGCTCACTGTGCCAGCCTCCACCTGTCAGTGGATCACAAACTTCCTGACTGACAGGACGCAGCAGGTGAGGCTGGGAAAAATCACATCCAGTACCCGGACTATCAGCACTGGCGCCCCCCAGGGATGTGTGCTCTCCCCACTGCTCTTCTCCCTCTACACCAACGACTGCACCTCAGAGGACCCGTCTGTTAAACTCCTGAAGTTCGCAGACGACACAACGGTCATCGGCCTCATCAGGAGGGACGGTGATGAGTCTGCGTACAGACGGGAGGTTGAACAGCTGGTCCTCTGGTGTGGTCAGAACAACCTGGAGCTGAACAAGCCCAAAACTGTGGAGATGACAGTGGACTTCAGGAGGACCCCCCCAACACTACCCCCCCTCACCATACTCAACAACACTGTGTCCACTGTGGAGACCTTCAAGTTTCTGGGATCCACAATCTCCCAGGACCTGAAGTGGGCTCCCAACATCAACACCATCAGGAAAAAGGCCGAGCAGAGGTTGTACTTCCTGCGCCAGCTCAAGAAGTTCAACCTACCTCAGGAGCTGCTGATCCTGTTTTACTCAGCCATCATCCAGTCTGTTCTCTGTTCTTCCATCACTGTGTGGTTTGGATCGGCCACTAAACAGGACAGAAACAGACTGCAATGGACTGTCAGGTCTGAGGATCATTGGTTCCAGCCTGCCCTCCATCCTGGACTTGTTCACCTCCAGAGTCAGGAAACGGGCTGGAAAGATCACTGCAGACCCATCACACCCTGGACACAAGCTGTTCCAACTCCTCCCCTCTGGTAGGAGCTACAGGGCTCTGTACGCCAAAACCACCAGACACAGGAACAGCTTCTTTCCACTGGCCGTCACTCTCATGAACAATTAATAAATAATATTGCACTACTACCTCTGTTTGCACTATTGTATTATATATATATATATATATATACACTTTTTTGGGGATATATTTATACTTATATTGTATATAGCTGTTAAATGTCCTTGTTTTTTCTTATATTTCTCTTGTTTATTGTATATATTTCATATGTGTGTGTGTACGATGAGAGTAATGTGTAACCGGAGTCAAATTCCATGTATGCGCACGCATACATGGCCAATGAAGCTGATTCTGATATATAAGTTTATATATGTAATGTATGAGCTATTATGCCATCGCAGGGACTAACATTGAGAGCCAGTAAAAAGTTACAATGGGCCAGTGAAATTAAATGACGTTACAATCAGTTACAAAACGTTACAACCTCGAAAAAGTAAAACGATAATTTAATTTAAATCATTTTCCAGGCTTTGCTTCACTCGCCGATACTTCAGTCTGCTCTGCCTGTGTCTGTCTCTCTACTTTAGCGGTGGCTGGTTTGAACTCGGAGATGCAAGTGACGGCTAACGCTAGCTAACGTTAGCCGCCCTTTTCTCAGTCAAACAAGCAAGTTTAGTCAAATACTGTCCTCCCGTGCTTCTCGGCTGGTCCGAGATGCACGGTTAAGTAACGTTAGCTAGCTAACCCGCGGTCTTTTTTTCAGTCAAACAAGCTAGTTCAGTCAAATACTGTCCTCTCGTGCTTCTCGGCTGGTCCGAGATGCACGGTTAAGTGACGTTAGCTTAACGTTAGCTAGCTAAACCGCAGTATTCAAAGACTGTCCTCCCATGCTTCTCGGCTGGTCCAGGAGTAGCGCCTGATGTTTCTGCATTAAGCTTGCCGTCACTTGCATCTCTGTGGCATTTCTTTAGTTTTTTTGCATGTCATTCTGTTCATTCATTGTGTGTAAACTTGGTATTTCTGCACAGTTGCAGATAAAGATTAGGCTACACTATTGTTCTGAGCTAACGCCACCAAACTTCAGACAACAGGTTTTGTCAAGCTAAGTAAGTTATTCAAGACATGTATACCGTGGCAAATAAAAAAGCACGTTATTGTTAGACCCTGCATGGTAAATCCTAAATAGCTAGTAATTTACGGTGATATTATTGAGACTCGCATGTGAGCTGCATAAATGAAATGTTCAGATATGCCACCAACAAACTATGTTTATGTCAGTCCATTATACCAGTGGTTCCTAACCTGGGTGTCAGGACATCACAGGTTGTTGCAAGGGAATCACAAGGTGTGGTGGGAAGAGTGCTAAAGTAAGAAATATCAAAGAACAACACAGAAAAATATTGTTTGAAGAAAAAAAAAGACAAACTGTGATGAATAGTAATTGGAATATGGCATAGCATTTGCATCAATCTATCTCTAAGAAGCTGGTTTTCAATGTTGGTGTAGCCTTCCTGAAAAGTTAGCCAACCAGCAAAATATTTGTGCACTCATTTAAAGGTTAAGAACCAAACATTATATAATTTGTTTTTTTAAAGAAGAAAAATTGTGCAAAATATGTGGTTGTAATAGCATTCATAACTGAGTCTTTCCTTTTCCTATTTTTTTCCATAGGGCTACTTGATCACAACTGCGGCTGTGGACATTTTTGTTGAATGAGGTGGACTTGCAAACTTTGTACTTTTTTCTGTGGAAATCGTAAGAGAATCATTGAACATTACCAAAGTAGCCACAGACATTACGGAATAAAAAGTCCATTACCCTGCATATACAAAGATTGTGCACAGTATTTCAGATCGAAAAAATCTCTGCAGGTCCACTTGAGAGATCATGGGGTCATAGAAGGGGGTAGTGGACTTGTTGGCTTTCAACTAAAATGCTTATTGTGTGACTTTAAAGAGACAGTTGGCCTAAAGCAATATATTGCTCATCTTGGGAAGCATCTGAGGAATAGGGAAACGGTTACTTGTCCTTTTAGTCAGTGTTCTTTCAAATCAAATATTTACTCTAGTTTTACATCACATAAATGTCGTTTTCACCCACATTCTACTTTAAAAGACTTTAAGACAGAGATTACGGTCCAAGAATGTGAAATTGAGGAATTGTCAGAATGTGCAATAGCTGAATTGCAATCAGATGTTACTGACAATGTTTTGAATGTGTTACTTGAGGATAATTCTGATAATGAACCAGAGCACTATGACACCACTGAAAAAATTCAGGAAAGGCTTGCGACTTCTGCGAATGCAATCAGTCTTGCATGTTTCCAAATTAGCAACTCAGGAAATAGTCAGTGAGTTTCATAACATTGGTGTATTGATTGGTGAACTAAACAGGTACCCAGTAAAAAATGTACTAAGGCAGCACAGTTGTAACATTGATGAAAACACTATAGCTTTAGTAACGGATGCCTTACACAGCCTCAGTCCACTTAGCTCCATTTCCCAGAGTGGGTGTCTTGGGTCAGACCAAAAAAGGTTGTCCCATTTCAAAGAAAAATGTTGTGTCATAGACCCAGTTGAATATGTTTTGAATTTGCCATCAAAGAAAACCTTTGTTTATGTCCCAGTTCTAAAAACTCTGCAAGGATTGTTAAATAGGGGTGATATTATTGACAAAGTTTTAGAACAAGCCAATACAGGATCACAACCTGGTCATTACAACACTTCATTTGATGGGTCATATTTCAAGGAGAACACACTTCTGTCTGGGGAAGAGCAAAGTATTTCTTTAGCTTTATATATTGATGACTTTGAAGTCTGTAACCCTTTAGGCACCTCAAGGAAAAAACATAAACTGTGTGCAATATACTGGGTAATAGCAAATGTACCTGTTAAAGAAGCCCTATTATGCTTTTCCTCTTTTTCCCTTTCCTTTAGTGTGTGACATATATTTTTGTACATGTAAAAGGTATGTGGAGTTGCAAAGCCTGAAGTCCACGCCCAAAGAGGGTTACTCCCCCCCCCACCCTTCACTTCCGTAATGTAACACATTTCAATAATACCTACTACCCAAAAAGAGAGCATAATAGGTCCCGTTTAAAGCTTATTTAAAATTGAAGTTAAATGTGTAGTGCCTTTTAAAAACGTTAATATCTATTTTATATACCAAATTATATTTATGTGCTATAAAACCCCTCAAAAATTGTCTTTTGGTGTTATTACTTCTATCAACATGTATCATATGTACGTACGTATGTGCTCTGTTTAGTCTATCTTCAATAAGTAGACGGTTAAAATCCATGGTTCACATGAAGAGAGATATAGTACATTTACTTTCTTCAAAAGCTAACTGAAACAAATATGAATTAAAATAGAAATTTAAAAAAAGCTTTTTTTGTGTGTGTAAAGTCTATTAGCATCTGTTCTGTTTGTTTGAGTTGGAATTTTGAGTTGGCCGGGCTGAGCACACAGCCCTGCGGTGCACCAGTGTTCAGGATGGTGGTTGTCGATGTCCGGTTCCCTATCCTGACATTCTGTGGTCTGTTGGAGAGAAAGTCCAGAATCCATGAACAGAGTGATGTCGAAAGTCCAAGGTTTTTGAGTTTGTGCACCAGTTTATGGGGGATGATAGTGTTGAAGGCAGAGCTGAAGTCAATGAAGAGCATCCTGACGTATGTGTTAGGGTGCTCCAGGTGAGACAGGGCCGTGTGGAGTGTAATGGAGACCGCGTCCTCCGTAGATCTGTTTGCTCGGTACGCAAACTGGTGGCTGTCCAGGTCTGCTGGGAGGACGTCCTTGATGTGTGATAGTATCATCCTCTCGAAGCACTTTGTGATGACTGGGGTCAGGGCGACTGGGCGGTAGTCGTTGAGGCAGGTGACTGTGGTCTTTTTCGGGACAGGGACAATGGTGGTGGCTTTGAGGCAGGTGGGGACTGTAGCTTGTTGCAGGGAGAGGTTGAAGATGTTAGTGAACACCTCTGCTAGCTGGTCGGCACAGGTCTTCAGTGTGCGGCCCGACACTTTGTCTGGTCCAGCTGCCTTGGTGATGTCGATCCTCCTCAGAGCGGACCTCACCTGGTGGTGCTGGAGGAAGAGTGTCTGCTCCTAACCCCAAAATAATTAAATCTAAATTAAAATCAAAACCCAATGTTGAACACATCAAAAATGATTAATGGAAATTTAACTGCTGGTTTAAAATTACAATCAATAGTAGAATTCAAAACATTGGATTAAAACTAAACTTTTACAACTGAAGTGGAAACGTTTAACTGAAACTACACCTAACAATCAAAGAAGTTACAATTAATATTACCAATGGCTATTAGAATACTGAATTAAAACTAAAAGTCACAATTAAAGTCAAAATGCAAGCTTAAGATCATAGAATCAAAAACAATGAAAATCATAAGTTTTTCTCCAAAAAACTCACTCTATTGTAATTTATCTACTAATCCACTGGATGACTAAGTATTTGGTAGTCCTAAAGTAATTACTCCTTCAAACAATAGGTGGTGAAATGTTCTGTAGTTCGGAAACAATTTCACCTCTAGGTTTTCTGGGTAGTGGAGTTTTCTGTAATTATCATGCAATTACACCTCCGGGCCGCTAGACGGCGAAGTTGTTTCTTTTTCTTCTTCTACTGTTTTCAAAAAAATAGCAGATATGGCTGGAGCTAAGCGGATGTGATTGAAATTAGCTCGTAGCCAACATGCTATGCTAACTACGTAACGTGGCTTTATTAAACAAACACAAAACTCCGTAGTTCTAACTCAAAAGATCGCCGAAATTACACACTTTATTTCCACTAGACCGTGCCTTGGTCCTTCCACCAATGCACCGGTTATTTTTTATAATCTCCCCTTTTATTTAGCTATCTAATGTAGCACCGGAGCAAGCTGCACCACATTATTCGTAAATATCACACACAAATATTCGTAATTCAGCCCGCAAATGCTTCAACGATACTCACCTTTACTGCGGCTCTCCTCCACTTGTCCAGCTTTCGGGGTCATCGACCACGAACATTTCCGGCTAAATTTCCTAAAGCTACCTGCACAGATTTTACTGAAATGGTTCTGTGTAAACCTCCTTTGCGTGGCCACTCCAAAAATGTCCGTGATTCACGACCCTTCCTGCTTTCACGAGAACAGTCAAACGGGCCCACCCAGGGACGCCATCTTGTTGAGGTTCAAGGACCCGTCGACACTGTGGGAGAGCCACGCGTCTCCCGGCCGTGACAAACACTCAGCCGGTTCAAATTATGATCAATGGTATTTAATTTTACAGAAGTTAAAGCAATTGCAAAGTGAATCACACTATGTACACTATCGATAGAAATATGATCCGCGGAAAACAGTTCACACACGCTCCAATCAGGAAGCTTGTTACCTGCAGGATGGAATGTGATGAAGAGGAAGAATGATTCCTTTGAATCTCCTTTCATAGTCTGTAAAATATCTGTCTCAAATACTATTGGCTTAAGTCCAGCTGACTCCTCCTGGCCTCAGTCAGCTGACCTCCTTCGTTGTGACCTATTGGCTTTGGTCTGTTGCTCCTTCTGCGCACGCATCCCTGTTGGGCCCTCTGCTCTGATCCTGGTGTTCGCTGTAATGCCTGTCTTAAAATCTACGTCTGTCCCTATCGACTATTCTTTATAGATTAATACATTCAATAATTGTCTCTTATGGTTCAACACTTCTATAGTAAACATACTGTAAACATATTATACATTTGATAAGTATTCTGGTGACATTTCACATACTTTGACAATTTTTACAAGCATAATGTGGCATTCCACATGCTTCCTACATTTCACTATCCACCACTAGGGGTGCTATGAATCCTACTAAAAAACACTTCTAACTCTAATTCCTCACAGCTCCAAGGAGATAAAGTACAGCAACAAGGGCTCACGTGCCCTCTCATCACACTGACCGACACTGTTCACTGTAATGACCACAGCCAGTCTACTAACGGTACCAACAGTCCCACGTTGCTCCCAAGAACCCTGAAGTAATGAGTGTTAAGGAGCCTGTACCTTCATTTCAGCGGGTTACTAATGCAGAGGTGTGTATAGATCACAGCTATTATTTTACTCTTGATAAGCTACCTTAGCCAGAGTAGATCATCATTTTCATTTAAATAATTGAACTGGATTGAATGCATATTAATTGCAAATAGAAGATAGGCCACAATTCTAACAGCTTTACAGTAACAGTGGAAGTCCATTAATAGCCATACAGTAACAGTAGAAGTTAATATGAAGACGTACAGTAACGGGGTTCAATGAAAACTATCACTTTCTTTGTATAGGCAATGGTTCTCGCTACTTTGTTGTTATATGACTAAAACGTTTGAAAATGAGACCTCGGTCTCAATGGATTTTGTCTAAATAAAGGTTAATAATAATAATAATATTGATTGGAAAAAAAAAATTGTCACGCAAAATGGGTGGCATTGATAGATGACGAGTAGTACTTACCTTGGGAGTGACAATGGGTTGGTCCTTTTTGGTTACGGTCTGCACTAATTGGTATGCCTCCTCAGCCAACCAAAAATTTAAAAGTTTTACCCTTAATAGTTAACTTGACTTGTAGTAACTTTCTAAAACCTTCATTTTCATTTGACTACATCTGGTATGTGGGTGTGAGTGCCGTTTGTCTAGTTTCTAATGTGTGAATTGCATGTACAGGTTTGTCATAGTCCGAATCTAAAGTTAACTCACCCTCTGTGTTGTGATGTGTGTGAGTCGGTTGGTCCCTCTCTGGGGTCCCCCCGCCGCCTGCTCCTCCCCTCAGTCTGACAGTTGATGTTGAGCCCTCCAGTCCTGTGTTGTTCCATGGAGATTGTGGGCAGTCTCTTCTCCAATGTCCAAGTTGCCACATTGGTGGCACACAAAGTTTTCAGCTGGTGTGTTTTCTCAAAGTCTGCCCCTCAATTTTTCTCTTCCGTCTCTGTCCTTCTGTTGTCTCTGTCCTTTCCTCCTCCGCCTGTCATGGCCTGATACATTGTCAGTTGGGCATCCTTGAGTTTGCGCTGACAAAACATATCTTTGCTTGTTCTCTGTTGGTGTGATGTTTTCCAGGCTCATGGATGGCAGAAGAGCCTTCTTAAAGAGTTCGATCAGGGCTGTCACTGCATGGCTATACGGCCAGTTTTAAGCATCACCATGGTCGAATATAACACACTGCAGGTTGATTCCGGCTGGTGTGAATGTCACAAATGTTTTATCATAATGCACAAAGGAGGTCAAAGTTCTCTTGAATTCTGTGAAGTTGCTCTTTGAACTCTCCACATGAGTCATGGCTTCTTCTTCTTCACATCTTCTTTCTCTGTTGTAATGTTCTCTTTGTCTGGCGTTCAGATCATCCAGGTTTATATTATCATCAGTGTTCATTGATGAACCTGTAGTTGTGAGCATTGACATGGTGCCTGTAGATTTTGATGAGTCTCGTTCGTCTTCTTCATCCTCGGAGTTTTGAGTGGTGGGTGTTGGCTGTAATGTTGTTTGTGCCTGGGGAGCATACGGCAGCGGCGGTGCGGAGTCCAGATCATGATCCACTCGACCATGTCCCTTGTAAAAAAACAAAGTTCAGAAGTAAATTTTCCTTTTTTATCAATTGTATCTGTCTTATTCGAATAGATCTGTTTCTTTCTTTCCCACTTGGACATTTTTTCATGTTTTTCTGCTTCGCCTTTCTCTGCTCCAAATAAGTTTTGAGTTGATCCAATTTTCGTAGGCTAAAACTGCCTTTTCCAGGGAACCCCAATTTGATCCATTCTTCCAATTGTTTGGCAGTCTGATTATCTTTGTCCCACATATATTTTATTATTGGAGGTAAGACCTTGGCATCGGGCTGCTCAGGCTCAGACTTACTTTGACTTTTACCCATTTTCTCTAGATAGTTACGGTATCTTCAAAACAATCAGGTCCAATCAAGACTTAGTTCAATTTTAAAGGATACATCAAATCGTTTTTTAAATACTACCAGTTCACTACGGCACATCTGTCCGACACCCTAATGTGCGAGATTACTAGTTTACCACTTCAAAGTGTCTGTTACATCACAAAATAATTTCCCACCGGGTGGAATTCTTTTTCCAGTTCCAGGATCGGAGCGGAAATCTTGAACCAGGTCTGACGACAGCCTCTAACCTTCTGGGAGGAATCAACTATTATTTTTGCGCTTCTGTTGTCCAACGGAGTCCAGATTACTCGTCCAATCCCATCCTCGTCGCCAATTTGTGGAGGAAAGTATTCTTTTTAACCTCCCCGTGAGAATTATAAATCGAAATCCCCCACCAAAAATGCTTCTATTGTCCAATTCCCGTAGCTTTATCCTCTCCTCTTCAATTTATAGTAATTGTAAATTACTAGTCTTACTAGTCACTCATACACATACATATGGATCTCTATAATGCAGGAAAAATGCAGTATATGAATGGGATTTGGCAGTCCCAGTTCTATGCTGTATTTATCAGTATCTTTACGTGGTTTGTTGAACGTCTGAAGGTAGCTGCAGTTGCCGGGATTAAAATATTTTATAAGTAGGATGATAAAGCAATGTACAATTAGCGGTGTGGGGAGTGCGCACCTGTCAGTTACTAATTGTAATCAAGCAGATACCGCATAATAGAGCGGAAAATAGCCCAAATGAAGTAGGTTCACAGCATCAACAGACATAGCATAAAATCATGTATATCAGCAATATCATGAACAGTATCAGCATAAAATCAACAGACTGCAATCATCTAAAATTACATTTATCTTAATTATTTGTTCTTAATCAACATTAACGCATGGTAGCACCGGGATCCCAGACAGTGTAATATTTTTATAGTATTATTTTTTATTAGCCATTAGACTTAGTATCTTTATCTGTCACCTGACAGTCTTCCCTTTATTCTGTTTCAACATTAATTTTTTTATTTTTAACTTTAAACTTTCCCAAACATATACTGCTTACCGGCGTCTAGACTTAACAAACTGCTTACCGGCCTTAAGACTTAATACATCTTCTCTTTATTGTCTTATTTTTAACTTTAAAACTTTTCTTATCAAAAATATACTGCTTAGTGACCCCAAGACTTAACAAACTGCTTGCTGGCCCTTCGACTTATTACATCAACGTTATTTAGTGCTTTTTATTTCAGCTATACTGTAGGTCCCCATGGAGTCCTCCTCCTGGCTGGCTCGCCAAATGTTGTGTTTTGTTTTGTTGTCAATGATACTCAGCTTCTTTGACTTTATGACTCGTGTTAAAACTCAATACCTAATGGCTGGATCAGTAACCGTTATCTATCTGACTCGTGGTGAGACACCACAGGATCTCACTATTAGGAACTCAGTAACGAACACCCACAGAACACGAGAGATACTGGATTTTCTTCAGTTCACGCAGATTCATTTGCATCACAAAGTATACAAGTAAACCGAGCTGTCCAGAGTCAACTAACTACACAATAGAAATGTACATCATTTTATACCTCAATTCTGCCCTAAATCATCAACTTTTAGGGAAGCAGAATGTGCGTTCCACCATGTTTTTGGTGAGAAGGTGTGCCTTGTTGTACCACAAAGGTGTAAAAATCCATGGATACAGTGGATACACACAGATACCTTGAAATGTGCAGACAGGACATTACCAAACAGTATATACATCTAAAGCAGAAGAGTTCTATATCCCAATGCAGACTATTCTGTAAGCCTTTCTGTGATTTTTTTTCTTATAAGAACCCAAATCCAGGCAAGATGTAAAGTATTGAACAGCGTCTTCCTAATAATGATATAGAAATATATATAAAATGTATTAATTTTGGTTCCCCAGTGTCCTTTGTGTTTTTTTCTGCCTTGTGTTACCTACTTTTCTGTGTGTGTTTGTGAGTCTCTTCCTGTCCTGCAGTTACCTGGGCACAGTACTTCTGCACACCTGCTATCAATCAGCTCGTCACCTCTCCGGCTCCCTGCTCTGCGCACACCTGTGAGCAATCTGTTGTCTAGCTGATTATAACAGAAAACCTGAGAAACAAGAACCATATTAGCAATGTTATGTTTTATTTCAGATTATTTGAATTCTTCTCTAAACATTTTCATATGTGGTAAACAAAAAATTATTGAATCATCTTGTGTTTTATAGTTTGGAACAATTCATCCTTTGATTCACTGCAAGTTTCCTTGTGGCATCATCAACATATTTAACAGTCTTGACCTGATGAAGACTTGCCACAAGATGGCAGCCAAGGACCACAATGATCAGAACTCCTCCTGCGTGTTCAGTTGGAACGTTGGAGTCTGGAGGGAGGTTTTGCAGGATGACAGTTTTGTTATCCAACGATGGGCACAAGAAATGTATCCATTCCAAATTTTAATTTATTTAACACTTTTATTCAGATAGACATTTGTAAATGTCCCCACAGTGGGACTAATAAAGGATTATCTTATCTTATAGATGGTCATTGCATTTCCTCAGTTGATCTCCTGTTTAAATCGGTATCGGTAAGATGTCGACCAGAAAGTATTTCAACATTAGTGTTTGGATTTTTACCAGCGTCACAATCTCCATACAACACAAGATGTTAACTATTCTGTGTCTTGTTTGCCCAGTGGGTCTCTGTGGGTTTGTCACTACAAGTGATGTCACGTGGCGGAACGCATGGACACAACGGCCACTTCAGGCTCCCTCTTATTATTAAATATGTACTTGTTATCCATTAGGTTTATTGTGTATAATGACAATGAGGTACATCCTTATATATGTGACGACAACTTTACTTGCACTTAACTGTCTTTGTACTTGTTTTTTTGTATTTATTTATATTGTATCGTCCTCTTATTTGGGCCACATTTTAAAACCAGGAAATAAAGATGAGCCAGATATGTTCAGCGGCCTAATTTAAACCTTTTCTTTTTAGCTCTTGGCAATGACACATTCCAATTCAATCAGTCTGCAAAGTTTAGTGACAAGGGAGGTGTGTGTAGAGCCACAGTGCTCTTTAGCTCCTTCTCGCGCTGCATTCAAAGCCCTCCCACTTTTTAGTGGTCTAATCAAACGCTAGTGGTTTGATGTAAATGTACGTTGCTCAGATATTCCGTTTCATTGTGGAATACTCACAGTACAGAATCTAAAGATGCTCTAACTTCCGCTTCCCGTAGACTTTAAAACTTTAAACTTGTGCTTTTAGTTTGGTAAGAAAATTGTCACCTTTAAACACTCTGGATCGGAGTATTACCGACGTTCTCAGATGATGTCATGAGAGGAGTGTTGGGTTGTCACCTCGTCCCAGTTTCTCCGTTAGCAGTATGTAATTAATGTTCTGCACTGTTCTGTGTGTGTGCGGCGAGGTCAGTGTGTAATTAATGTTCTGATATAGATAGAACCGCTGTCTGCCTATAATTACTGCAGACTGAAGCTCCAATGTGGGCTTTACATCGGATATATGTCAATGAGAGGCTCATTCTTTTCACTGTCTATCAAATAATGTCATAAAGACGCTGCATTGTTGAAGACGAGATGGACAGAAAAGGGAGTAAAGTAGGAAAAGACAGAAAGGAGAGGAGAAAAAGGAGGAGTGAAGGAGAAAGGTGAAGAGGAGAGGATGGGAAAAGGGGAGAGAAGAAAGGAGTGGAGGAGAGGAGATGCGATGACCTTCTCAGGTTGTCTATAATTACTGTTCAGATGTAGGTAGATATGTTGACAGTATAATCTAAGTCTCCCTATTCCCTATGTATTAATAATGTATGTGGAGTTACTCATCACTGTACACTCGGCCTGAACATGTATTGACATCACACTAGGAACATTGGGCCGGAGATAGTGGGATGTATATATCTGGAACCAGAGATATGATCCACTACTTCTATATCGAGGTTCTAGTGTTCTGAAATCAAAGCCTGTTTTTGATCCTATTTATTGATTGCATTTTTTTACATAAAGGTCCATCCGTCCTTCCTTCCCGACGTCCCTCTGGACCCAAGGCTTTCCCAGGCCAGACGAGATATATAACACTTCCAGCATGAGGCTTCTAGGAGGATCAGATGCTTTTACTGACAGAGCCATTCAAACATCATGAAAAACTCACCTTTTCAGTGCTTGTTCACATACATTAGGGCATCTGGCGTGGTTACCAGCCCATACACTGGTGAGAAAACCTGTGATTCAACAAGCCATGCCACCCCCCCCATCTGAGTATCTCCACCCACGGCTTGAGAACTACCTTCGCTGAGGTGCAGCCTATTTTTCTCACAAGCCAATCAGAGCAGATAAAGGCTTTTTAGAGATGGGGCCTTAAAGAGACAGGTGCTAAAACGGAGCATTTCAGACAGAAAGTTAATACAGGTACATTCAGACAGACAATATGAGAAAAATAATGTGTTTTTTGAACATTAAAGCATGTGAACATGCTCTAGTAGAAACCCAAAATGTAAGTATGAAACAGTAAAACAGCATACATCCCCCTACTTTAGATTCCGCAAGAGGGCTGTTTGTTTATTTGTATCTCATCCTTATCAATCTTAGTTTGCTCATGCAAACCCAACATTTTCTACAGCTACTGGTATTTTTTTCTCTGCAGATTTCTTTTTATTATTTTGCAAGGGAGTAATGGAGCAAGAGGAAGCAACCACAGTGAGCTGTTAGATTAATAATAATAATAATGCATTTTATTTGTAACGCACTTTTCATTTAGAAAATCTCAGAGTGCCACAGAGCCAGTACATAGTAAAAACATAGTAAAAACATAGTTAAAACAAACTATAAAAAATAAAAAACTAGTAAACATAAGCATAATAGAAAACAGTAAATGAACAGACACACAAAAGAAATAACTGACAGTGACTTGGCACAAGGTCAGAAACGCCTTCCTGAATAAAAAGGTTTTTAGGCCAGTCTTAAAAGAGTCCACTGTCTGTGTTGCCCTCAGGTGGTCAGGGAGACTGTTCCATGAGCGCGGCGCTGCCGAGCCAAAGGCCCGGTCGCCCATGGTGTGGAGCGAGCGGTTTGAAGATCTGAGGGTGCGGGTGGAGGTTTGGGGAGTAATGAGTTCTTGTAGGTGGGGAGGTGCATGTCCATTTATGCATTTATGTGTGAGTAGTAGGACTTTGTAGTCAATCTGGAATGAGACAGGGAGCCAGTGTAGTGAGTGTAGAATGGGTGTTATGTGCTCATATTTCCGGACTCTGACCAGGATTCAGGATGAGCCTCTCTGCATCTGACAGGGTTAAAATGGGGCGGAGTTTGGAGATGTTTAAAACTTTCTGGCCCCTGACCAGCCCCCCCAGGGGCAAATTCCGCAAATTCCGGTTCTGAACAGTACCAAGCTGAACCGCAGAATGCAATTTTCAGTAACAAATATAATATTTCCACAACAATGCAGCATACCCTTTGAACGAAGAATCTCCCATGAATCGAAGCATGTGTAACAATTTACACACTCAAAACACAATAAAACACGATCTACGACAACATTCCTAGCCTCGTGCTAAATATCGTCACTTTTTCGCGTTCATTTGGCCGCGACACGCATCAGAAATAGCCTCTCAAAAGTTGTTTCTCAACCGTCCATGTTAAAGCTAGGTACTTAGCAACAATAGCATTCGACCACGCTTCGAACGTATATCTCCGATTTCCTCTGCGGGAGACGCTTCAAACATTACCGGGGGTACAGCAGCCCCCAGCAACTATCACTTTGCCAAAAGATTCTGGGTTGGTACTCACGTTTTTGAAGCAAAATCATCAAACCGTGTCCTTAAACTCCTTTTTGACTGCTGATTCACCTCATTCTGTCCCATTTCCGTTCTAATAAAGTTGTGAAATAAAGAAAGGGGGGTCAAATAAGCTGGGGCACAACATTCCAGCGAGGCAGTCTCGCGACTTTACGCGCCGGGTCCTTGGCTTACATCGGAATTTTTTTAAATCTGTTAACGCCATTCGATTGGCCACATCCAGACACGTGCACAGAGCAAAAAAAAACGAAAATCGACCAACCAGGGGCCCTACAGCTGTCCAATACACAACCGCTATGGCGCACTTCTCCCGTAGGTCGCCGGCCTGGAGAGGCTTTGGAGACGGTTCCAGCTCTCTAAAATTATTTCTAACTGCTGTATGTGATAGATTGTGCATGTAGAAGGATAAAGGAAGTTAAATATATAGTTATTTAGGTTGTAAAAGTACAATGGAACAGCTGGAGAGGCTGTTTCTCACATGACGACCTCTCGTAACATTTATGTCTCTAATTCTGGCATACTTCACTCAATTTACTCCAATTCTTTTTCTATTCACTACTGCTGTCATTTGCTATGATGGTGGGTGTTTTTAGGCGTTACTGAGCCTCATTTAATATAGTATTATGAATAATAGTGCTTTTTCACCATACGAATTTGACATTTTCAAAGTGGAGCTGTGTTCCATCTTCACGAGCTATTAACCAGTAACATATACATAATATTTACTCAATTCATATGAGCAAACCCTTCTTAGTGTTAATAATCCCTTGGAATTATTAAAAAAGACCTTGTAGTTAGAGAGTAGGGCCCCTTTGAGTATGGGTATAGTATTTTCGAGAATCAGCCCAAAAAAAGTCCTAGGTGGCTCAGGGTTTAAAGAGTTAAAGTCGACAGGCAGCTTACTTTTGTTTCTTTGCTCTGCTGCCGTGTTGAGCATGAAATCAAATTGAGGTTGCAATTCTTATTGACTGACTACTAAAACTGTGAGCAGATACACCAGATGCTCAAGGTGAGCCTGCTGTGGTGTTAAACCAAGGATTATTTGAAGAGGTATCAAATACTGTGGATGAGATAATCATGGCTACTTTATTGGTCTTGATTGTTGTTAATAACACTCTGAAGTCAGCACTCGCGCCGGCGGGGGTGAGCCGCGGGTGAGCGGCGCTCACTCGATGTTTATATTAATATCTCGGCAAAAACGGCACATAAAAATGTTTCGAATATATGTAGAAATCTGTTTATTCTCCACTTCCGTGTCCATATTCTCGCGAGTTTGTACGAGACTCACACAGCGAGATGTGATGCCTATGACGAGCTTACAGTTCATCATGTGACGAACTGGGGGACGGACTGGTTACATCGTGTAGTGTTGCTTGTTAGCTCGTTAGTTAGCACGTCTGCTAACGGCAGCGTTCTGAGACAGCTTCATGATTGACTTTTTACAGACATGTAAACACACCGTTAGTGGAGTCTACTGAAGGGAAAGGCATGGACATGTTTTTTCCAAATCCTTTTGAGGCATAATTCCTCCAGTCGACGTTGTAGCGTGTAGCTAGCTCCTTCATTAGCTCGACCGTGTAGCTCAGGGGTCGCCAATAGGCGGACCGCGGTCCGGATCCGGACCCAGACGCTGTCCTATCCGGACCCGGACGTATAATTGATGTATAATTGAGAATTATACATTTTGGCGGAGCGCTTCTGTTTTAACCTGCTCAGCTTTTCTGTCCTTTACGGCACTCATTCAGCAGTTCAGGAAACACACCGACCAATTACATACATGTAAATAAGCTCACGTGACGCTACTCAGCCAATCGAATGTTTATTCCAAAATGCATCGTGAGTCGAGTGAGATTACGCAGACAGGCGGGAGACGGAGCGAGAGCAGTGAGAGAGAAGCAGTGAGAGAAGTGAGTAAATCGGAGAAGCAAGTTAACATGGCATGCTGTAAAAAGAGGAAGGTGGACCTCGAAAACAGAGCTTTAACAAAGAATGGACGGACTCGTATTTGTTCATTCTTCCTGCTGGCGCTACTAAACCACTCTGTCTCATATGCTCAGATACCGTGGTCATTATTCAAAGCGCCAATGTGAAACGAGACCAAACATACCCACTCCAATCCGAACTGAGGGCACAGAAAATAAACCATTTAAGAGCCCAATATGAACGTTCCACCAGAATATTAACACATTCATTCACTGCCCAACGACGTGCTTACGAATGTTCCCTGAACGTTTCTTGGATTTTGGGTCAACATAAAGCCGTTCACTGATGGAGAGGTTGTGAAGGAGGGCATGAGTGCATTACTGGAACTTTACTTGAGGGGAAACAAAAAGAAGAGTTATGTGAACAAATCAAGCAAATACCTGTCAGCAGCCTCAGACACAAGGCTCATCTTTATCAAATCAAGCACTTTCTTTTAAGATGTAAGTTTTTCAAAAGTTGTTTTTTGTGTATTTTATTTTTAGATGGAGCCATTATTTTACTTGAAATGAGAGAACAACATTTATTTATGTATTTCTATGTATTATTTATAATCCATCCAGTTACATTTGAAAACTGAGAATAATAATTGTTAAAATATAATTGATGTGTACTTTCTTCATTTGATTTGACAGTTGTTTACTACACAGAGACGTTGTTACTACTGGACTTCTTGAATATATATATATATGTATATGTGTGTGTATATGTGTATATATATATTTATTAGGGGTGTAACGATACGCGTATTCGTATTGAACCGTTCGGTACGAGGCTCACGGTTCGGTACGCATGACGAACCGAACGAACCGTTCATACGTTTTTTTTTTTTTTTTTTTTTTTTTTTTTTTTTTTTTTTTTTTTTTTTTAAGGGGGCGACCGTGGCTCCCTGGGTTAAGAGGGTTGTCTGGTAACCGCAAGGTCGAAGGTTCAATCCTTGACTGGGCCGTGTCATGTGTCGAAGTGTCCCTGAGCAAGACACTGTACCCCTAGCTCCCCGGGCGCCTGTCATTGGCAGCCCACTGCTCCCTATATACAGGGATGGGTCAAATGCAGAGAAAAATTTCCCCCATAAAGGGATAAATATAGTGTATATATACATTATATATATATATAGACATTCTCATCTTTCTGAAAAAAAACTTAAACATTGAGTAGAAACACACACACACACACACATAGTTCCATATAAAACAGGATTGTTTCTTTTATTTGTTTATAACTACAGCAAACAATGCTACATTTTAGTTTTCATAAGAAACTGTTTTTATTTTACACGCTGCTAAGAAGACACCCCAGAAGATGGGTCACTCAGGTATAGTTCCATCATTGTTCAAAGAATAACTTTATGATGTCAGTTTTAATGAATAAATATATTTTAAAATCAAGTACGTTTCTCTGGCATTTATAGTTTTCTACTGTATTGAAAACGTACCGAACCGTGGCTCCACTGTACCGTACCGAACCGAACCGTGGATTTTGTGAACCGTTACACCCCTAATATTTATGTGTATATATGTATGTGTGTATATATATATATACATACATATACATATACATATATATGTATGTATATATATATATATATATATACATACATATATATGTATATATATATGTATATGTATATATATATATATATATGTGTATATATGTATATATATGTATGTATATATATATATATATATATGGCACTAAGTGGCGCAAGTTAGATATTATTGTGATGTTCCGGACCTTTGTCCGAGGAGATTTTCTCAATCTGGACCTTTTGGAATTTTAATTGAAGACCCCTGGGGTAGCTTGTTAGCTCGTCCCCCTGGGGATGAATAAAGTATCTATCTATCTATCGTGTGTGTGTGTGTGTGTGTGTGTGTGTGTGTGTGTGTGTGTGTGTGGAGGAAGAAAGGACAAAGGGAGTAAGAACTTTACTTAGTAATGACTGTTCAATATTTGTTTTTACAGAGAGGATTCACAGCTGCCAGGGTGCAGTGCACTACCAGGGTGCAGTGCACTACCAGCCCAGACAACAAAGAAGTAAAGTGACAGTCCCTCTACAGGTGAGAGTAAATTACACTTACTCAAAAAACGATATTACAAAATTTGGTTTTAGACATTTATTATACATCTATCTACTATTTTATTCATATATTTCACTACTTGTGTGAACCTAAGACTTTGGTAAACCAATTTCAAGCACCAAAACAGTTTGTCCACATGAGTAAAGTAGAGATTTGAAGAATTTCAAAAAATTGGACTTCCAACTGTTCAGCTTTAGGGCCAAATTGCACAGTGCACAGTGCCTTAGGACAATTGGTGCCTCATTATATAGATAGCTGAGATTGTTCTGCACATTTTGATATAAGACATGTATATGTAGCATGTATGAAAGTGCCTTAAAAGGTGAGTTTAAGAAAACATAAAAAAATCGAGAAAATGGCCCCGACCCCAGAGGGTCCCACATTAATATACTCTTTGGTTTATGTTATTTTCAAGTGGGCGTCAATGTTGAATGCGTTCCCACTAAACCAGAATTGACTCAGTCTTTCATTTATTTTCATTGAAAGAAGAGCCCCCCCCCCCCCCCACACACACAAGTATAATTTTGGAAGGATACTCCTCCAGAGCCTGTGGTTACTACATCTGCTGAATGGACCACTTCGCCATCATGAAAAAAAGCTTCCCCACTCTCAAGATTGCTGGTGAGCCCTTCAAATAAAATCATTTCTCTTTAAATCCATCACAAACTGAATGATGGCCTCTGTCATGTAATGAAAAGCTCAGACATCTCCAGAAGCAATCACAGTCCAACATCATGAGCTATCTACTGCAACACCACAGAGTGACAAGTGCCCCGATGGTAGAATAACTAGTGTTTGAGCTGCTCCAAGCTGAATAATGAATATCCTACATATCACTTGGATGAAATAGTCAACAAGAATCATTGACCCCACTATGCCCACATGAGGGTCTCGCACTGCAGGCTGCTGTCATCCAGCATTTGTAGCTATACGAAAAATAATGTGCTGATATCCCACGCAATCATGAACGAGGAAGTAATAAGACTACAAAAGCCCACACAGCGCGGGGGGGTGGATGGGTCCAACAAACAGTGATCCTTCAGCCAGGAGACCGCAGTTCGTTTCCCAAGTGAAACAAGAAGTCAGTGGTGATTTGTTTGTCAGGTATCTTACGTAATGTAGCTACCGTAGTGATTTTAACCCAAACTATGATCCATTTCTAAACCTAACTGAGTAGTTTCCTGTGAAGAAGGAAGTTTATTTTGAAAAGACCGTATGCATGTAACGAGCTGAAATTAACATTTGTTGCAGGCTTACATAGGGAAACGACGAAAAATGACAAGGAACTTTTTGCGAGATATCATATGAACCGTTGTATGAGGGTGCGTTGCACACTGCCAACATAAACATATATTGGTCAGAGCAAGTAGGCCTACTGTACCTTGTGCAGACATTTTTACTTCCGGGTATATTCAGATCATAGCAACCAAAGCTCTCAGAAAATAACACTGCTCCTCTCAAGCACTCCCAGCTGAGCGTTCACAGAAAAATAAAAAATAAATGCTTTGGAGAGAAATCATTAAACATGCCTGTGTATACATCAGTGTTGGGCCGTGTATTTAATACCTGGGCCTTCAGTGCTGTCCTACTACAGTTGAACCACCTCCTAATAACCTCATTATGACGCCACAGCTACGGTTATTATTCGTTTCTAGGGGTGTAACAATACACGTATTTGTATTAAACCGATCGGTACGAGGCTTAAGAACCCAACAATAGGTTTGAATACTAGTGCATTTGGAAAATGCAGAAGCTTAAATTGTGGGAAATATGTTTTAGGTGGACTTCGCTCAAACTGACAACCCATCACGTAAGAGACACTCTGACCCCGGAAACAAAACATTGTACCCTGGTGAGGCGCGCTAAACTAGCTTAGCAGGAAAACAACAGCAGCACACAAGCTACAAATTCTCCCCGCAGCGTTTATCTGTTCCTACTGATTCAAACAGGGCTAAAGCAATCACCACACAATACCCATTTCTCCAGACCATCATTCTTGCTTTGTAAAAGAAAACAAAACCCCAAACAGAGAATCAAATGTCCGGACCCTAACCCCGCGCATGACGGGATGCTTCGTCATTAACGGACAATGCATATAGTCAACGAGTCAACGTGATTAACACAATGACAAGAACAAACTCACAAGAACTAGTCACTTATATTTATATGACAACAAAGCAACAAATCAATCCAGCAACACTGCAGCGCTAAAACACGTATTCCGCCGCACACTAAAGAACACGAGCCATTCAAATATTATTCACATCAGAGGGAACAATATTAACCATATCATAAAAACAACACCATAGACAAATGAACACAGTAGTAACGCTACTGCAGATAAAACAAGAACAAAGCAGTTCACTTACCAAAGCTGCTGTTCACTTAAAGACAAAGTCCATCCTCCTTTCTTTGATTACAAGGAGTTTAATACCGCGGTTGTACAGAACATTGGTGCGGTTCAGTTCCAGACAGAGGTCCTCCTGCGAACGTGTTTGTTGAGTTGTTGATCCACTCGGGTCCCTCCAAAAGTTTTCAAAAGCATATACTTATACCCATATACCAATCAGATTTCCAATCAGACATCAGATGTGAAATCTGATTGGATAAAAGCTCTACTTAAAACAAGCTGCACTGGAAGCAGAGCAACTGAGGAAGACAGTAGCTGTGCAATGAGAAAATAAGATAATGGGAAAAATTATTGGAATACAAAATTTTATTATAAAAATAGCTATAATTTTGTGATTCTTTTTAGGCCAGTATATATATATATATCTATGTATATATATATATATATATATATCTATGTGTATATATATATATCTATATATATATATATAGATATATATATAGATATATATCTATGTATATATATATATATATATATATATATATATAGATATATATGTATATATATATATATATCTATGTGTATATATATATATATATATATATATATATATATATATATATATAGATATATATCTATGTATATATATATAATGTATCTATGTATGTGTGTGTTTTCCAATTATCACTTGGTAAAATATCATTAATAATGACTGTGAGGAATCATTGAGATCAATCTGTGACCACTCTGTTGGTCATTTTAAAAAACAAATCATTAATCTTTTCCAAAAATGTAAATAGTTTTGAACCCATTCCATGTAAATGTTCATGTCATCCTGACTAAAACTGCAGTAACGATCATCGGTGAGAAGACGAGCTAATGAATCCACATAACTGAAGACAAGGTTTTATTTCGCCACTCTTCTTCTCTGTGGCTCGTACTGACACCGATCTAATTAAAGGACTGAAGGAGACTCCTGTGCACTCACTCACTCCTAATGTTGTCACAGTGGCTGTAGAGGAGAGTGTCCACTGAGATGCGATTGGTCAGAAGGCCTTCATCTTTCTGCCGTCGGTGGCATCGATTGTGCGTTGTGGGTTTTTAGTCTGTGATTTCTGCTCATTATCTTCAGACAGCGATCTGATTACAGCTACGTCTGCGCTCCGCCTCGCAACAAAGTGCTTCAAAACACCTTTTCATTTTCAAGAAAAGCGTCACTCCGCCCCCCCGGCAAATAAACACATTTATTGACAGCGTAATCACTCAGTGCTCTGTCTGAGGTGTGCACAAAGATCCACACACACACTGAGCATGAAGAGGGGTCAGAGGTCAGCTGGGAGTCATAAGGTCTATGATTGGATGTTTACAGTGAAGTGGGCGTCCCCAGTTGTCACCTCGCTAAACATCGACCTGAGGAGACACCTTCACTAATGGACAGAGGCAGACAGACAGTCAGCAGAGAGACAGACGGACAGACAGATGGACAGCAGAGACAGAGAGAGAGATGGACGGACAGACAGTCAGCAGAGAGACAGACAGATGGACAGCAGAGAGAGAGAGACGGACGGACAGTCAGCAGAGAGACAGACAGATGGACAGCAGAGACAGAAAGAGAGACAGACGGACAGCAGAGAGAGAGAGACGGACGGACAGTCAGCAGAGAGACAGACAGATGGACAGCAGAGACAGAAAGAGAGACAGACGGACAGAAGAGAGAGAGAGACGGATGGACAGAAGAGAGAGAGACAGATGGACAGCAGAGAGAGAGAGACGGACGGACAGTCAGCAGAGAGACAGACAGATGGACAGCAGAGAGAGAGAGACGGACGGACAGAAGAGAGAGAGAGACGGACAGACAGTCAGCAGAGAGACAGACAGATGGACAGCAGAGAGAGAGAGAGACGGACGGACAGGAGAGAGCGAGAGAGAGAGACGGACGGACAGGAGAGAGACGGACGGACGGACAGCAGAGAGACAGAAAGGACAGACACATATATCATTTATACACACTACGTACATATGACTTTCTGATGTCCATTTCTGTATTGAAGCCAATGCTGGAATGTATATGTTTGTGTATGTCGGTTGAGTTCCTGGTTCGTTACTTTTGGAGCTGGGGGCCCAAATACATCATCCTATTGGAGGGTCCTAAAGCTCACTGGAGGTGGAGGAGCACTGGGCTTTGAAAGCAATTTTGGTAGTGGCCAATCCGGGGCACTACGACTTCTGGATCCGTCACAGAATTCCATTGGACCCAAACAGACTTTTTCCCATCGACTTACATTGGGAAAGAGATTTCTTTTTTTTTTTAGGTAAATCAACTTCCCAGTGCAGTGCAGTTTTTTTTACAGTAGTTTGATTGACTTTTTTCCCACCTGCATTGCATGAAGGCCCACCCTACTCTGCCTCTGCAGTCGTCTTGTAAAGACATCTCAGATATAATTCCAATGTTTTGATAATGGGAGAAAATGTTTTTTAAAATGCTATGCACGTTGCCAAATTACAAATCCGTTTGGGATTTAAATCTGGATGTGGTATCATAATTAAACTTAATGTTAACCTTAATAAAACATATTCAAATTAACTTTACAATAAAGTCTTTTGAAGAGAAAATTTGTACCCGAACAAAAAAGACCCAGAAATGTTCTCCCCGGAACAGAACCGGACTATTACCGGACTAAAGCTGGGACCCGGACACACGCAGAACTGAGAAATGTTGGATCCGAACCCATCAAAACAAATCTTTGAGCTTTCTCACCTGTGACTGGCTATGACGTATATAATCCATCCTCTCCAAGACAGTTGGTAAAATACAACCAGGCGCGGCCGCTTCAAGAATGTCGATTTGATTGGCTGCTGGACTACATGTGACATTTACAAGCAGGGCGACTCCGTGCCCGGCGCTAAAAAGTATTTTAGCTATAATGCACGTCTAAAACCGCTAGAAAAACGTATGCGTAGTGCAATAGAGGAGTGGTGCCCCTCTGAGTCATTTGGTTCATAGATGATGCTGGACAGAGCCAGGCTAAGCGGTCCCCAATGCAAGGGCATAGAATTGAGCAGCGACGGTAGGGACTTGTCCTTCCCAACATCCAGTCACTTCTGAATTATGCCTAGTAATAATTTTGATCAAAAAGGCTGCAGCCGCAACTTAATTCAATTCAATTCAATTGTTTTTTGTAAAGCCCAATATCACAAATTTGCCTCAGAGGGCTTTGCAGTCTGTACAGCATACAACCGTTTCTGTACATGGACCCTCACATTGGATCAGTACAAATGTACGAGAGAATAAGACAAATACAAAAACGGAATTTGAGTCTCATCTGGGACGTATTAGGGCCAAATAATATTCTGAGATTTAGAGAATTGTAATTACAATTATAACACTGCCGTCTGTCGATGCGTGTGAATATACATTTCTAACTCATTCAGTCACAAAACTAGCATAGTGAATCATATTTCATATTTCTCGTTGCTGAACCTTGACTGAGCTCCCCTCTGTTACGTCTCCAGATTTAATAGTCCAGATGTCACTGTAGTGTATATTATTGTATAAATATATATATGTATATATATATATACATATATACACACACACATTTGTGAAGATCTAGTTTCTACAACCTTTTCCTACACATTGATTCACTGGGGTCTCTAAGCTGCAAATTGTTCTTTAAAATGAAATCCGAGCAAAGATAATAGCTGCTGGACGATGGCCGATCACAGCTGTAAACGTGTGTGTCATAGAAGGTGAATGTCGCCGATGATGATGATGATGATGATGGTGGAGACGGGGAATTAGTTTTCGATTAGCCACAGTGTCAGGTCATGGTGTCACGTCCCACCTCTCTGTCTGTGCGACTGATCAATACCAACATCACACACACTATTAGCAACCCTACCTCTTCTTTCTCTCTCTCTCCCTCTGTCAGACACACAATTATCAACTCCCCCTCCTCCTCTTCCTCCACTTCATCTAGCACTCTCCCATTTGTCTTGGTTCTTTACTTTTCTATCACGATTTCCCATCCTTTTAGATCACATGACTTACTCTTTTCTCTTTTTTTTGCATTTTCAGACAGATTTATAATATACATTTATACCAAAAACATTTGGGAGTAGAATTGTACCAAAGATGTAGCTTATATACATGCAATTCTAATGAGCACACAATTACAGTAGATAAGAGTAGATGAGAACATAGCCTCAACAGTAAACAAAGTATGCAAGTAAAATGGGCTGAAGACTGCACACGCTCCAACCCGATCCACTGACCTTCGCTCGGCTTCTTTTTGTTGCCGGCCTGGAATTCAAGACGAGAAGAGACAATGTCCTGCTTTAATCCAGGTGCTCACAGAAGAGGGTCCAATTAGGTCCACAGACTTGAAAACAGACTCGCTTTGTGCAACCTGTTGGGGCTCTGGCTGGATGTGCTTATGGAGGAAAATTGCCTCACACGTCCACTATTCATATTTGTGAAGAAATGTTTGAGTGACAATTGCAAGTAAATAATTGTCTAATAATTTTAGAGACCCCCCCCCCCCCCCCCAAAAAAAGAAATGTTGCACACTGGTAAAGAAAGATACCAACACACTTATCTTAGTACTATGGTGGCATTTCATGGCTATTGTAGGTAAAAATGAATAAATATCAGAGCCGGGGGAATGGGTTAATAATCTGAAAAAGAAATCTAAGTTTACGAGATGTACATTTACGAGAAAAGAACTTGGATGTTGTCTGAGATTAAAGCGGTAAATGTGCGAGAAGAAAACTCAAATTAGCCAGAAATTTCTCACATCTTACATATAGCTGTATGACTATTGATGTAAGATAGGAAAAAATGTCCCAGTTACTTTACAGCTTAAGTACATTAAGCAGATGCAGTGTACTTCAGGGTGTGTCAGGACAATGTGACATCCTGATGGATGTGGTTACACACCACTAACCACACCCATCACCCATTCGCTGTGTGAAGAGAAATACACATTTCTTGCTGCTGCTAATGTCACGTTATACCCTCAAGAACCAGTGTGTAGGATTTAAGGGGATCTATTAGCAGAAATATAACATAATATTCATAACTATGTTTTCATTAGTGTATAATAACCTGAAACTAAAAATCCTTAGTTTTAGCTTTTTTTTTAGCTTAGAATGAGCCCTTCATATCTTTATACGGAGTGGGTGTCAGGATCCCTGTCTGACCCGTTGTGTGTTAACCTCTGTTTCCCCTGATCTCCTCTCCTCATGTGTCTGTCATTCCCCTGTTTGTTATTGTGTGCCATGTGCTCTGTGTTTTTCCTCTGCCTCCAGACACCTCCCATGGCCACACCCCTGATTGGTGCACAGCTGCGGACACTCCAGCCGATTACCTCCTGCAGGCTGACAGACTAGATCCTTAACCCTCTAATCATCCTCCTGGCAGTATATCAACCCTGGTCCTGCAGTCCTGGGTTGTCAGTCCGTACCGTCTTCAAACCCATACCGTCGATCCTGCCTGCCATCCTGTGTCGGACCACGGGTACCACACAGTATCTCCTGCCTGCCATCCTGTGTCGGACCACGGGTACCACACAGTATCTCCTGCCTGCCATCCTGTGTCGGACCACGGGTACCACACAGTATCTCCTGCCTGCCATCCTGTGTCGGACCACGGGTACCACACAGTATCTCCTGCCTGCCATCCTGTGTCGGACCACGGGTACCACACAGTATCTCCTGCCTGCCATCCTGTGTCGGACCACGGGTACCACACAGTATCTCCTGCCTGCCATCCTGTGTCGGACCACGGGTACCACACAGTATCTCCTGCCTGCCATCCTGTGTCGGACCACGGGTACCACACAGTATCTCCTGCCTGCCATCCTGTGTCGGACCACGGGTACCACACAGTATCTCCTGCCTGCCTTCCGGTGTCGGACCACGGGTACCACACAGTATCTCCTGCCTGCCATCCTGTGTCGGACCACGGGTACCACACAGTATCTCCTGCCTGCCATCCTGTGTCGGACCACGGGTACCACACAGTATCTCCTGCCTGCCATCCTGTGTCGGACCACGGGTACCACACAGTATCTCCTGCCTGCCATCCTGTGTCGGACCACGGGTACCACACAGTATCTCCTGCCTGCCTTCCGGTGTCGGTCCACAGGGAAACCACACCGTCATTCCTGCCATCTGTTGGGTGAAAATAAAGTCTGTTCTGTACCGGATTCTGTGTCTTGTGGTTGCTATTGGGTCCTATCCTGAACTCCCGTGACAGTGGGTCCTCTTCAGGAACTCCAACCATGTTGCACTGCCATATTTCTACAGTAGCCCAGAAGGGACAAACCAAACACTAGCTCTAGAGTCTTTCATGTTTTTACGTTACCTGAAGGCCACCCTAGTTCTCCAACACGCTTGAAAAGGGACGGGTGGTTTACTCAGTTATGCCACCAAATCATACACTGTAATGAATTGCTGCAAATTAACGGTGGATTTACAAAGGTATCTTACAGTATTTCATAATAACATGCAGTTAAATATTTATAATTTGCATGTAAATTAACAGTTAATAACATCAGTTAACTGTAATTGATCAGCATATTACAGTATTTTCTGTGAAGTGGTGGAAATACACTTATCTAAATTCAGTGAGTCACAATCCATCTACATTGTACTGTTGATTATAGGAGAATGTTTCTGCTATGATTATAGCACATTTTGATTAATCAAACTGCTCATAGCACACTAATCATTTTTGAGTGACCGGCTGCTCCTGAACGTGACTTTGGACAGAACATCTTCAGAAGTCATCCTTCTGATCACAGCCATGTGGAGATCAACCGAGGAGCTAGTTACACTATCACCATAAACAGTGGACAGTGTCCAGTATTGTTTTGTTTTCATGATTATTGAACTGTTAACATCTCTGATAATGTTTCATTTGGTCTCATTTATGACATCCGGTTGCTAAAATTGGCGAAGAAAACTAACAAAAGGGAGTGGAGACCTGGAGTTGCTAAAGTGTGTCTCTAAGACAATAAAGAAGTGAGGCAGTCAAAATCCTCTCACTGTTGGCTCTCTCCTTCTCTTCTCTTTCTCCTTCTCTTCTCTTTCTCCTTTACACTGTCATGCAGTGGTGGGCCGTGTGTTTTATACCTGGGCCTTCGGTGCTGTCCTACTCAATTGAGCCACCTCCTAATAACCTCATTATGACGCCACAGCTACAGGTTATTAGGAATGTAACAATACACGTATTCCTATTGAACCATTCGGTACGAGGCTCACAGTTCGGTACGCATTACGAATCAAACAATGAGTTTGAATAATACTAGTGCATTTGGAAAATGCAGAAGCTTAAATTGTGGGAAATATAATGTTCTCTCAGTGGAGCCACTGCGCTCAACACGGCAACCCACCTAACGTAACAGACAACATGCTGTCTGACACGCCCACCACGGAAGAACAACATTGTACTCTGGTGAGGCACGTGTGTTCTGAGAGGCTACGCTAAACTAGCTTAGCAGGAAAACAACAGCAGCACACACGCTACAAACTCTCCCTGCAGCGTTTATCTGTTCCTACTGATTCAAACAAAGCTAAAGCAATCACCACACAATCCCCATTTCTCCAGACCATCATTCTTGCTTTGTTAAAGAAAACAAAACCCCAAACAGAGAATCAAATGTCTGAACCCTAACCCCTACAGGTTATTATTCGTTTCATGTAAAAATTAAGCTCAACACCTACAAATACGCGCATGACGGGATGCTTCGTCATTACTGGACAATGCATATAGTCAAAATCAATGTAATGAACACAATGACAAGAACAAACTCACAAGAACCAGTCACATTTATAAGACAAAGCGTCCTGTCGTGCTATGGTGTCTTGTTGCTGCCTTGGTTAGTAAATCCAGCGTAGCGCCCTGACGGCCCACCATTGCTGTAGTTCATGCAGGTTTACATTTACTTGTGTGTGTGATTATTATTATTATTATAGTATAAATGATTGAGGACATGTAATAAACTTCAGCAATATTGTATTGTATATGAATTATTTAGTTTTCTACTTTTTTGTTGTTGTTGTGGGGAATTAAATGCACAAGTTGCAGATTTTATTACCCTTTGTATATAAACGGTAGCATGCTGGTTTTGTACCGTAAAATTACCGTAATGGCGTCTCTGCTGCCAGTTATTTTACGCTGAAATTGTTTGGAATGTACTCACTGCTCCTTTTAAAATTTAAATTCACCTAACTTTTTTAATGATTAAAATAACAATCGAGACAAAATGAACTCTTCATATGGTAAGGTATATCCTAATCAAAATGCCAGAGGGCCTTCAAATTTGCTGTAATCCTGAATATTTTGGTGTCCTTTTTTTAAGCACCATGGCCTGTCTGTCCAGAATGTCCTCAGACTATCAAAATGAAATGTGATTGCCATTCAATTTGTACATTTTTCGTTCTCCAGAGGATGAACCCTGGAAACTTCACTGGCGTTCTTGCAGTGTCACTAACATAACCTTTCACACGAGGTATCTCATAATAGAACTGGAAGTTAACCAGGAACATTTTGAGTATATTCACGCTCTCAAGGGGATACACCCATTTGATTTGAATGAGCCTGATACTTTTTTTCTAGAGCCACCCTCTAGCTCAAAGAACAGTAACACCCTCAGTATGGTGGATTGCTGGTTGTAATGGCACCGGAGCCTTTGGACTTTTGGTTTTGTTTGATTATTACAGAGCCTGACTGCACAGCACTGGTTTTACACTCACTGTCGCTAAAACTTTCTCATCTCCCAAGCTCATCGTGTTCGTGTCAACAGACATGGATTTACAGGTCATCTAACATCAGATATTTATGATGTGGCTTGTCACACAGATGACCAGTCATTACAGTGAAGGTCACACACACAGCTCATGTTCGATACAGAGTCTGCTCTTCAGTGTGTACTCATTAAACTTAAACATAAGTGTGCTGTAAAACACTTTAAGCTTTTTCACAAGAGGGGCCGAGCAGAGCTCTGCCGGGGGGGCGGGTCCACCTCGAGGATAGAAGTCATGTGATCTGGCCTGTCATGTAACCTTTCCAGATGATCGAAACCTAGCGTTCTTGACCTGGATCTTACTGGGACAGTGCCGACAGCCATATGCTTGTTGGGCCTACCTCACGTTCAACAGCCTTATTTAGGCTAAATCACACCAAACCCTACCAGACGTTAAATCTCACCTATGTTTGATTTTTGGTCCAAACTCAACACTCCGGTCTCATTGGTTGAGGGCCATAGGCACCACGGGGGGGTCCCTGTGATATCTTTCTTTGCCGTCGCATCTTCACACTTCTTGGTGCATTACTGCACCAATTGTTCATCAGTGAAATAGTGTGAAACCCCTTAGCAGGATGTAGACATGCCATATTGTGTTAAATGCAGGATACACACCAAACAGGACCCTCTCATGGAAACGTTGCTCTTCATGTTTTTGGGTTGTACTTCCGTCCCATTCTGGTAAACGCAATATCTGAGGAACGCCTCAAGGGAATTTCTTCAAATTTGGTGGGCAGTTTAAGGCCATAACTAAAAGAGTTAATATGCTAATTATTGAAATTTCAACAAATGTCTAATAGGATAAAATGATGAAGTGATGTCATTTTGGACAGACATGGATGTAAAATGCAACTCGACTGGTTACATACAACCGTGAGGCGGTAATTCTTAATAAACAAACAAATCAGAGCCAAACCACCAATGAATAGATCCCACTGTTATGAAGTGCTGTCTGTGTCTCAAAGCCGGGTATATAGAGTTCCATTGGGGCTAAATGGAAGCTTAGTGTGTCCCAGTGACTCATCTACATCGGCCTACTGTCAATAAAAGGAAAGTACATTGATTACATGATCAAAATTCAATGAATCATCTTACATATCACAAACCTTGTTGGACATTATTGATTGAGTTTGCTGACTAACCGACTACAAGACAAATAAAGACACACTGCCTGTATCAAAACACTTTGAGGCTTTGCTTTGAAAGTGCTTTGACTGAACAATATGAATGATATTCATCTTTATATTTATGCTTTGACATAAGTTGACATGGTGTGGGCTGATGGTGCTTGACTGTGGAGTACCTGGATCTGACTAACGCTGACGTCACTCACTACAGGGAGGGGAGGAGCCAGGTACCAGGGAGACTGACAGAAGGTTATACAGTCTTCAAAAGATGTACTATGTTGGAGCATTTTGAATGAAAACAACAAAAAAGAAAACTAAGGAAAGAATAAAGAATACACCTAAAATGTTTAATCTCAGGGTTCCAATCCACTTTGGGTCAGCACCCATGTTTTCAGAAATGCTGATTCAGAGGGACGAATGGATTAATGAAAATAACAGACAAAAAGTGAGACAGAAGGAGAGACACAGGCGGGACAAATATGTGCAGAGGCAGAGAGTGTGTGAGCAAATGAAGAATGAAAAAAGCTCATTAGCTAAAAGGCTCCTCTCACCTCCCGCTGTGACTTGTGGACGCGTGTTTGTGTCTCTGTATATGTGTGTGTGTGTGTGTGTGTGTGTGTGTCCACAAGCTTTCATTCAAAAGGACAAAGAGCCTTGTTGTAGCCAGTCAAGCAAACAGTACAGGTCACACACACACACACAGGCTGCACTATATGTTTAGACGCGTGTATTGTGTGAGGGTGCCGATGCCGTTTCCAAGTCATTTAACTTCAGATGGTGTTAGGTCATCCAATGATTACCATTCTGTCTGAAATACAAACAGACAGAGAGAAGGGGGGGGGCAGTAAATCACAGTTACAGTTGACGGCCACCTGAGGCAGTAAACTCATTCAGAACCAGAACAAGGCGAACAGAACAGAACAGAACAGTGCAGACAAAAGTGAGCTTTATGCAATCAGTAGAGTTTTAAGTATGTTTCACATTTTATAAGACAAAAGATATTGTCTGGTTACAGAGTCTTCAATGTGACTTTTGTGATCGGATGTTATCGGCTGTAAAACGGTGGATAAACACGATCAATCGCCGATCAATTCTTCACAATAAAGGTTTTTCCTGCTCACTCTGCCTTCCTGTCCTGGACGGATCATGAGACGCTGGGCCCCCGGGCACCAACATGTAGAAGGCACACGAGGCATGTTTAGTAATCCATCCATGCTCCCTGCAGTATTAGTGGACTTGTTTGATTTAAAAATAGCCGCAAACAAACCTCCGCTAATTCGTCAAACACATTTTCCTAAAACATGTTCACAACATGTGTATGTAATTTGATGTATTTGTCTTATATGGACCCTGAGTCTGAAATACAGTTTGATTGATTGGTTGATTGATTTAATAAAAGTTCCCAGGTAATTAAAAACTTTTATTTTGAAGCAGCAAAATCAGGAAATATAGGGTTTCCATCAGCAGTAAGTTTAACAAGACTCAGACAGCCAGTCTCAGCTGGGCTCCAGACCTGGTCTTCCCATAGCAAGGTCAGTGCAGATGACTATGGGAAGAATCCAGAACTCCCACAGAGAGGGGGTGGCTCTGTGAGAGTGATACGAGGAAGTGAAAGTCATTAAATATGACTCATAAGTCTATTTCTACAGCTTAAAGTCAGCCTGCTTTAGGAAAAGGTTGGAGGACATCACCAGTGTTTCCTTTGCAGCTGTGAATTAAAAGAATGAAAGACTTTCTTCTCTATTATATTATTGTATTATAAAACCAAAACATGTGTTGTTTTTTTCAATATATTTAGTAGTTTAGGTGAACCGGCCCTTTAATCAAGTTCATGGTTATCTGTGTTCAACACTCTCATTCTTACTAGAATCAGTGTGTGTGATGAATGGAGGACAAAATCTGTGTGAGCACACACACACACACACACACACACACACACACACACACACACACACACACACACACACACACACACACACACACACACACACACACACACACACACACACACACACACACACACACACACACACACACACACGCGCACACGCGCACGCACACGCACACGCCTGCTGTTCCTGAAATGACCAGGAGGTGATAGTAGGAGTCCAGCAATCCTCTCTCTTCCCTGTCCCTCTCTCGTCCCTCTCTCGTCCCTCTCTCGTCCCTCTCTCGTCCCTCTCTCGTCCCTCTCTCGTCCCTCTCTCGTCCCTCTCTCGTCCCTCTCTCGTCCCTCTCTCGTCCCTCTCTCGTCCCTCTCTCTTCTTCTCTAGAGTATGGGTGGCCAATGCGGACCGTGACTTAAAAAAAATATAAGAATTTAGCTTGAGGGTATTTCTAATGAATTGTTCTGCCTGTACATTGCACTTTTTAGTTTGAACTATTTGACCTACATCGATTACTAGTTGATGAAAGCATTTACCTCAGTAGTGCTGAAAATGTGTTTGTTTTCACAGAATTGGAGGGGAAGTGTGTTTACTTCCATCAATGTTAGAAGACACTATAGAACTAAACATCCGTTCTACACTTTGCACACTGGCTCATGTGGGTTTCTGATCTATAAACACTGTTTTTCTTTGAGAGTAAATGGTTGAAAACTACACATTTGATATTGTTGTGTAAAAAAAGTTTGACCACTTTGAGCTAAAATAAAATGCGGTTCTATTTTCTTTCTTTCCTTCTTTGCTGACAATGGCTCCTCTCTGCCCTGTCTCTTTCCTGGGAGCTGTCAGGGGGGATATTCACCTTGGTTACTGAAGCGGACAAATGACACCTTTTAAAGCTGTGAGGTGTGTGTGTGTGTGTGTGTGTGTGTTTGTGTTAAATGTATGTGCGGCGACGGTTTCATGAAGTGCAAATTCCATTTTTGTAGCGGCGGTCTGGAATATCGTTTACACTTCATTAGCTCTGTGTGTGTGTGTGTGTGTGTGTGTGTGTGTGTGTGTGTGTGTGTGTGTGTGTGTGTGTGTGTGTGTGTGTGTGTGTGTGTGTGTGTGTGTGTGTCAGAGCACTTAGAGCTGTCAGAAAGTTTGTGTGTGTGATGGAAAACAGCGCTTCTCTCGTTTGGTAAGAAATAGTCGCTTCATCTGTCTACGCTAACATAACTACAAACTGTGTGATGGCACCGTGGCGTCTCACCTTTAGATCACATGAAGTCAACTGAGCTCAGGGATAGGATTTCAACTTGAACATTTTTTGTTATTCTTTTTTACAATTTTTCTTCAAAGAAGTTGCTTGTTAATTATAATTATTATTATTATTATAATTACCTACCAGAAAACTGCGGCCCTGGAAATAAAGCATCGTCATCATGCCTATCAATGAAGTTTAAATTATTTCCCTGTAAATGTATTAAATAAATTACCAGTTATTTAATACCTGCTTAATTTGAATTAGTGGAATACAATTTTGAAATAATGTTGGGGTCATTTTTTATAAATGTTGGGGTAACTTTGGGTAATTTGAAGAACTTTAAAATACGTTACCTACTAATTATCACATACTCATCATGAAATTTGCGGATAAGTGTTACTTATCTTATTATTACACACCAAACTATTCTGTTATAACATCAGTTTGATCGTTGGGATAAGACACTAAGGTAAGGCTAAGGTATCATTATAATTATAGTTTAAAAGCTGTGTTTCCTACATTTATAGAGGGCATAGTTGTTAACCTGGACTAAAACGTATTCATATTAACCTGTAACCACCTCACTTTGTTACTGATTTAATACCTAAAACACATTATTATATATATATATAAACAAACAGGCAGTTGTGGAGATCTACTTTTTCATGTGGATGACAAAATCCTGAAGGGAATCTTTCATAATCCAGCCCAGTCCTGGATGAATGTACATTCTGCACTGAGGGTTATATTCAGTGCTCACTTAAAAAATTAAAAATACAATTTTGCTAAACAACAAACCAAGTCAAACAAGTCGGACACTGGGCATGTACCACCTTTAAGAGACGCACCGGGCTTTCACTTTACTTCAATGTAAACCCATCCACATCAGTATTAGAGCAAATGATGTTACAAACATAGTTTAGCTCACCCTAGTCATTAAAAATGGAGCTCCATATAGTACCATGGCCAGACTTGTGTGTGCACCATCCCTCCAGTTAGAGACTGCAGATGGAACAGAAACCTTCAGATGGCTGTTGTTACGTGTCTTGTGTTGTGCTCTCCCTCTGATTACCCTCAGTGTCCGCTCGGGTGCCGCCCAGTTCCTGGATGCCAGCTGCCAGGTGATTGAACGCGGCTGCGTTTGATCCTAACTAGGCCGTGGTTAAAAGGAGGGGAGCGCCACACGGACGGCCGTTGGGCGCAGCTTTGTCGTGGAGCGGCGTGAAGCTGAACAGCACTATTGGCTCCTGTACTCTGTTCCCGAATAAATGTGCTTCGTTATACCATCCTCAGTTGCTCAGTCTCTCTTTCCCCGGAACATTTACACCGTTACTCCCCGCATCCCCTAGATGCCAAAAAGGGGAACGTAACAGCTGTAAAGAGAGTCAACAAGGGAAAAGCTGTCAGGATGAAGTGTTGTGGATTACAGAGCTGGTAAGAACCACTCATTCATCTGTATTCTGTTTTGGCTAACATCTTGGTTGGAATAAAACTGTTGTGTGTGTCACAGTTCAGCTCCACACCCTCTTCTTCTTCTTCTTTTGTTTTTAATGGCGGTTGGCAAACAAGTTTTAGGTGCATTACCACCACCTAAGGATAGTAATTCTCTAATACGAAAACCAAACAAACATACAAATAAAAAATAAAAATAAACAAAATAAAATTATATATATATATAATACTCAAATTCTATCCATTAGTCTTGTTGACTCCAAACACTCCAGAAGAAGTCCCCAACATGTCTCACTGAAGCTTGTCTTTAGTACATGAATGATATTCTCCTCTCCCATCTCTCTGAGACCATTTTTTAAACTTCTCTCACTGACTCGTACCTCTGACAGGACAATAAAACATGGTCCACAGTTTCTTCTTCTTCACAACATTCACACTTTCCATGATTATGTTTTCTAATAACATAGAGGGAACTGTTCAGACCAGTATGTCTTGTCATTACCCTCTCCTCTTTTCTATTTTGTCCACTAGATCCTGCACTCCCAACCAATGCTTTGTTTTTAAACAGATATCTTCCTTTGCTCCCTTTATTACATTCAGTCTGCCATATCTTTGTGATTTGTCCCTTAATCACCACTTTAGCTTCTGACTTACTTATATTTACATTAACAATATTTCTCCCGCTCTTCAAAGCCTTTTTTGCTGCTTTATCCTCCTTCTCATTGCCATCGACTCCAACATGTGCAGGGACCCACACAAATGTAACCGCCATCCGCATTAGATGGATTCTGAATAGTGCTTGTAGTATTTCATACAGTGAATCCTCTCTGCTTCTGGAGTGGCAACATTTCAGACTGGTTAGTACTGCACATGAGTCTGATGCAATCAGCTCCACACCCTCCTCACTCTACCTGTCAGCCACTCCCTCCTCATCAGTCTAACTCCCTTCACCTGTTCACTCACCTGCCTCTGATCACTAATCAAGCCACTATATAGACTCTTGCCTGTCAAACACTCATTGCCAGATTGTTCTTTGCTTTTCAATGCCAGACTTTCCAGCGCTTTATCACGGACTGATTTCCTGTTGTCGACCGTGCCTGCCCCTGATCTACCCGTCTCGCTAGTGATGGCGAGATGAAGCTTTATGAAGCATTGAAGCTTTCCATCCAATTGCTTCACTCATGAGCCGAAGCTTCATGGTGCTTCATTTGCTCTACTGCGCCATCAAGTGGACAATAAATGTAAAACAGCAGAGTGATTAAAATGACACCATGGCTTTGGTGTGAAGCATTGAATTGAATAAATGAATAAATGATGTTTGTGATGCCAATACATAACTTATGAACTTATTAATATGGTGTCTGACTTTATGATACAATGGCGCGGTCAAAAGGGAAAGTGGAAACAAATTGGGGAGAGGGTTGTGATGTGAGAAGTTTAAAAAAAATAATAATTAAAGTTAGGAACTTTGACTTCTGCATTTAACCCATTCCCTAGCTTAATGGGAGCAGTGGGCTGCTGAGAAGCACCACGAGAGCAGTTAGGGGTTCAGTGTCTCACTCAGGTTCACTTCGGCACATGACATGTAGCAGCCAAGGATCGAACCGCCGATCTTGCAGTTACCGGATAACCCTCTCTACCCACTGAGCCACGGCAGAATGTGCTTGTGATATTTGGTCTGTGACTGTCCTTATGTTACTAGGGACAACATGTAACACGTAAAACATTTTATTCATTTTTATTTAAAAAATAACAACTACAAAGAGGCTCTTTCTTGCTGGTTCCATCGCAGAAAAAAGAAGCTTGAATAGTTTGCAAACAAACGCGCAGTAAAGTCTTAAGTACACAAAATGTGACCGGGGATCCATTGCGTTTCGCTGCCCCTTTTATTTCGAATCGCACGCCAAACCCGTGAACCATTTCCTGAATCAGTCACGTGGTACCGGCGGTTCGCGAGGCTTCGAACGTCACCACCTACGTCATCAACACAAGCCTCGATACGCGCCTCATATAAATCTTCCTGGATTACTCGACACAAGCTTCGAAGCCTCGACACGAAGGACACATCACTACCGGACAGTTGCTGAGTATTGTGATAGGAAATTTTGGTGTGCTAGTACATTTCTACTGTGATTTAGTTTATGTGCCTTACTCACTAACAAAACAATATGTGACATATGATTGTGTATGAGGAGAGTGGTAACAGGAACATATGGGATATCTCTGCCTTTGCTTTGATAAGGGGAAGGAACCAAATGGGGGTTGCAGTTTATCCAGAGAGTGTTTAGGTGTGAAGATTCTCAGGGATCATCAAAGGTAACAAAGTCACATGTCTTTGTGTGACAAGGCTCAGAAGAGGAAGGGAACAACTGGAGGGTGTCAATGGGGAGCTTGAAACTGCTGATCAATTGTAATAATGTAAATACCTGATGTCCCCCCCCCCCTGCTGTGTGCTGAGATGCTTTATAAGCAAGAGAGACACTGGATTCTTGGCCCATCCTCTGCAGACTGCATTGCAGTCAGTATGACGGTGAAGCCTTCTCTGTGCAGAGAATAAATACTTTAAAGACAAACTTCTTTCCTCAATGTTCCTTGTTTCAGTATTATAGGACTCACTCTGTACTATTGAATAGTTTTTTCCACCACAAACTTGGCGTCACGAACAGGATCCCTTGAAAGATCATCGGGAACCAACTGCGGACGGGGACCGATCATCCAGGAGGCTTCTCCTCCTGCCTCTGTGCCTCCACACATTTTGGAGAGGACCGTTCAGTGGTTCCTGATCATCTTCACTGGGATCCGAAAGGACCTGATTGAGTCCAGATAGACTTCTAAACATCCGGGGAGCTACTGAAATTTGGAAACATTGACTCTGAGAGATTGTTTTGTTAGTTTTTGTTTTTTTTAAAGTCAAATTGCGATTTAAAAGTGCACTGAATTAGGATATAGAATAATATTTTATTAACATTTAACAGGCATCTGTGGATATTTGTTGACCTCATCTCGTATAAATGCTGTTGTTCGTGAAAAGTTGGGTAGATAGGGTAATATAGGATACTACTTTTAGGAGTGTTCGAAGAATTAACTGTGTAAAAGAGGACGGGAAGATAAGGGTGAGTGTTTGATAGTCACGTTAAATACCTTAAAGGTTGAAGATCTTACAGGTAGATGTTAAACATTGAAGTCCTTTAAAACCTTTTTAACCCTAGGCCTTTTTTTTGGCTTCTGCTCAAATACTATACCCATACTCAAAGGGGCCTTACTCTCTAACTACAAGGTCTATTTGAATAATTTCAATTGATTAATAACACTCAAGTGGGTGAGCTTTGGTGAGAGGTGTAAATATTGTGTATATGTTACTGGTTAATAGCAAATGAAGATGGAACACAGCTCCACTTTGAAAATGTCAGGTTCGCATGGTGAAAAAGCACTATTATTGATAATACTATATTAAATGAGGCTCAATAAAGCCTGAAAACCACCCAGCATCATAGAAAACAATGGCAGTAGTCATACAAAAAATAATTGGAGTGAATAGAGTGAAGTAGGCCAGAGCAAGAGACATAAACGTACGAGAGGTCACGAAAGGTCGTCATTTGGGAAACAGCCTCTCCAGCTGTTCCATTGTACTTTTATAGCCTCAATAACTATATATTTAACTTCCTTTATCTTTGTACATGCACAATCACATACAGCAGTCTGGAATAATTTTTGAGAGCTAGAATCCTCTCCAAAGCTTCTCGGGGCCGCCGACCTACAGCAGAATGCGCTATAGCGTGTGTGTGAGTGCCCATTTCTCAGCCACCTCTATACACGCCTTAGGATCTAGCCAATGCAGTGGAGGCAACGTGGTTTTGTTTGACAGGATAGTTTTCCATAGAATCGAGATACGCGCGGGCGGAGCATGCGTAAAATCCGAATTCACAAAATGTGAAACATGCTCGCCCAACCTTGTTTCACCCCCCTTCCTTCAGGAAACAGATAGCAGAAGTCGATTTCACCGGAATCGAAAAAATCACGATATTTTGCTAGCGGTTCTGATTAGCAGTTAGATTGTGTTTTCAGTGTGTAAAATGTTATACATGGTTCTGTTCATCAGAAGTTCTTCGTTAAGCCGGTATGCAACATGGTTGTAGGATTATATTTGTTTCTGAAAATTGCTTTGTGCGGTACCGCTCGGTCCACTCGAGGACCAATTGGTCCTGCAGCAAAGGTTCTGGTGGGCTACTCTGGAGAAAGACACCCGGGAGTTCGTCAACGCCTGTCCTGTCTGCAACCAGCACAAGCCATCCCATCATGCTCCCACTGGTTTCCTGCAACCTCTGCCCCATCGGCCCTGGTCCCACATGTCCTTGGACTTTGTTACCGGTCTACCACTGTCCAACAAACACACCACCATCCTAACAGTGGTAGATTGGTTCAGCAAGATGGCCCACTTTGTGCCCTTGCCCAAGCTCCCCTCGGCCAAAGAGACTGCTGAGCTGGTCCTGCTGCATGTCTTCCGGCTCCATGGTCTCCCCACTGACGTGGTCTCTGACCGGGGACCTCAGTTTAAGTCAGTGTTCTGGAGGGAGTTCTGCACACTGGCTACAGCCAGCCTGTCATCTGGATTCCATCCACAGTCTAACGGACAGACTGAGCGCAAGAACCAGGAGATGGAGACGGCTCTACGGTACTTGGTCTCCAAGCATCCATCGTCTTGTTCTCAGCCGCTCCTGTCGGTGGAGTATGCCCACAACACCCTGACCAGCTCTGCCCATTCCAGTGTGCCTATGGTTTCCAACCACCACTGTTCCCTGCCCTGGAGAAGGAGGTATCATGCCCCTCTGCCCAGGCCTTCGTCCGCTGCAGCCACAATACCTGGGCCGAAGCCAGAGCAGCGCTCCTCCGCTCAGCCAACCGGTACTCCACAGCGGCCAACCGGCGCCGTACCAAAGCCCCCATCTACCAGGCTGGCCAGAAAGTGTGGCTTTCGACCCGGGACCTACCCTTGCGGGTAGTCTAAGAAGTTGGCACCCAGGTTCATTGGCCCATTTTGGATCCAGAAGGTCATCAATCCTGCAGCAGTGAGGCTCAAGCTGCCCCGGTCCATGCGGGTCCACCCGTCATTCCACGTCTCCAAGGTGGAATGACTGTTCGAGAGAGTCCACTGGTTCCTGCTGCTTAGCCTCCACCGCCACCTCAATTCATCAATGGAGGTCCTGCCTACACGTTTCGCCACCTGCTTCGTTCCCGCCGCCGTGGGAGAGACCTGCAATACCTGGTCAACTGGGAAGGCTATAGTCCAGAAGAAAGCTCCTGGGTCCCAGCTTGACACGTTCTGGATGCCCCTCTCAGCAAGGAGTTTCACCGCCGCCATCCTGACCAGCCCTCCAAGGCCCCTGTGTCCAGCTAGACTCTGTTCCCCCTCCTCATCTGTATCTTCAGATGTTGGGGAGGATAAAGAGGAGCCGTCTTCTGGCGAGGACAATTCACCCACTGATGCTGAAGAGAAAGAGGTCAAGATGGATATGTCTTTAAACTGTGGACAGCTCCTGGTGCTGAAACCAAGTTTTCCTTATAAATCTCTTCATTTACACATTTTTATCATATTAGGTGCGGGATTTTCCCTCATGGCAGACCTACTGTATCAGTCACAGAGCTATTATATTGTTGAAGTAGCTACATGTCAGTTCTGGGCTATTACACAGGCCATTACTGCATTTACAAATTCCCAGTTCTATAAATTCAAAATGTGAATATCTGGAGCCTAGTATAGACATTGCTCAGTACTTTATATTCGCATATTATAGAACAAATGCCACTGTACAAACAGCATGTTTTATGAATCAATTTTATTCCCAAATAAAAAATGGTAAATGCAATAGTTTTGACCCTCCAGGTGAAGGTTCCCTGTAGGAATTTAGACCTCTAGTAGCGCTATGGAGCTGTTTTTCTATGAGACATCTCTGATCTACAGGTTGTGATACTCGCGCTCTGCTCCCTGTTTCACACATGAGCTGCGGAAAATAAAAACAGCTGGGCGTGTTCTGGAACGACGCTGCAGACACTCTGGGCTCACTGTCCATAAACAGGCTTTCCGTGAGCATCAAAGGGCCTACTCCAACTCCCTTAAAGATGCTCGCTCACAGTACTATTCCAGCTTAATCAATAAAAACCCTGGCAACTCTAAACAGCTCTTTTCAACCATAAACCATCTCCTGAAGCCACAACCATCCTCTTCAACTGAGGCTACAGAGGAGCAATGCAACAGCTTCATTGAATTTTTCAGATCCAAGGTCAACAACATTCGCTCTGATGTCCAGCTCTCCAGCTATGCTTCCCTCTGATACCAACACCTTATCTGCGAGTGTGCTGTCTCCTCTACATCTCACTGAGGTTCAGGAGAGCCATGTTGAGGAAATCCTAAGAAAAATGAAATCCTGTACCTGTACCCTGGACCCCATTCCTACTGCTCTGCTCAAATCACATCTGTCCTTTCATCACCAAAGTTGTTAACCTTTCCCTTCAGTCTGGCTGTGTCCCACCTGCTCTCAAGGTTGCTGTCATCTGTCCCCTTCTCAAGAAGCCCACCCTGGACCCGGAGGTTCTAGTCAACTACAGGCCTATCTCCAACCTTGCCTTCCTGTCCAAAGTGTTAGAGAAGGTAATTGCTTCTCAACTTCAGGACCACCTCAAACACAACAACTTGTTAGAAAAATTTCAGTCAGGATTTCGTTCAGCCCACAGTACTGAAACAGCTTTGCTCAGGGTGACGAATGACCTGCTGATGACAGCCGATGCAGGATCACCCTCACTCCTCATCCTCCTGGACCTGACTGCTGCATTTGACACAGTGGATCACACTATCCTCCTAGAGCGCCTCCACACCACCATTGGACTATCAGACTCTCCACTCAAGTGGTTTCAGTCCTACCTTTCTGGAAGAACTGAATATGTCTCACTGGGAAAAAGCAAGTCCACACTGCTCCCTGTCTCCTGTGGTGTTCCGCAAGGGTCGGCCCTTGCACCTCCCTACCTACAAGAACTCATTACTCCCCAAATCTCCACCCGCACCCTCAGATCTTCAAACAGCTCGCTCCTCCGTGTCCCCAACACCAAGCTCCACACCATGGGCGACCGGGCCTTTGGCTCGGCAGCGCCGCGCCTATGTAACATTCTCCCTGACCACCTAAGGGCAACGCAGACACTGGACTCTTTTAAGACTGGCCTAAAAACCTTTTTATTCAGGAATTCATTTCTGACCTTGTGCTAAATCACTGTCAGTTATTTCTTTTGTGTTTCTGTTCATTCACTGTTTTTTATTATGCTTACTAGTTTTTTTATTAGGGCCCGAGCACCGACGTAGTCGGAGCGGAGGACCTATTATTCTAATGTTATTATTTTTAGTGTTTCATCGCAAAAAGGAGGTGCTTGGGATACTGGAAAAATTGTGAAATTTTGCACGCAAGCCAGAATTTGTGAAAATTGCATTCTGATTGGGGTGTCCAGCTGCTGTATGAAATATTGGCTCCATAGCGCCCCCTATTGAGTAGCCCCAACATTGGGTTTCACCTAGCTGTATGAAATTTGGTAGGTATGTGGAACGTGATGGGACATACAAAAAATCCTCTTGGAATTTTTCACCAAACCAAACAGGAAGTCGACCATTTTGAATTTTATGACCTTTTTGGACCGTTTCAAGGCATCATACTTTAACAAACTCCTAGAGATTTGACCCGATTTACTTCAGATTTGGTCAGTATGCTCTTGAGACCTTGGCAGATAAAAGTTACTCAAAGATCAAAAAATTATCGAACTATGTATCCGTGGCGTGGCGTAAAAAAAAAACACCATTCGCCGCGAAACAGGAAGTTGTTGTAACTTGGCCGTACATTGTCTAATCTGCTCCAAATTTCTCATATGTCATAACATCCTGACCCGGATCACATCTATATGAGAATTTAGAATCATAGTAATAGCGCCACCTAGTGGCAACCTGACGTTGTAAGTTGTGTACTTTGACATCCTGCTCCTCAAAGATTATTCAGATCCCTCTAAAGTTTTGTCAGAAAAGCCTTAAGACCTTGATAATGCTTCATTGTGCAAGATTGTAAGAAGTTGTCGAAGGGCGGCGACGTGGCGGTTCGGCGAATTTCAATCCTTCGCCATGAACAAATAAACTGATGTAACTCGACTCCACATCATCAGATCTTTACCAGATTTCACACGTTTGATTAGACTCCAGGCCTGAAGACATCTGCAGGCCAATTTTGAATCATAGTCATAGCGCCACCTACTGGTAACAGTAAGTTAAAGTCTTTATACTTTGGCTTGTTTCTGTAACGGGTAATGTAGGACCCAGGAGCAGTACGACAGACACCAGAGGTAATTTTAACCAGAGTTTTATTTCTCACACACAACAGGAAGCAGAATCACAGGGAATAGACGGCAGGATCTCGTGGTCAGGAACAGAAGGCTGGGTGAATTACCGGGGCAGAGGCAAGGCGGGGTAGTCCAAAACAGGCAGGGTCGGTAACAGGGAATCAGTCCAAGGGGGTACGCGGGAACGTCTTGCATGGAAGCGGAGAACGATCTGGCAGTGAGTGTGTGTAAGGCTGGGGCTTAAATAGTGGCAGAAGCAGGGTGAGCAGGTGAGAGTAGTGAGCTTGATGAGGTGAGAGTGGCAGCCAGGTGCGCTGAATGAACTGATTAGGTGAGTGAGAAGTGGGAATGACAGAGTAGTAGTGGCAGAGCTGTGACAGTTTCTCTTAGTAGGTAAATCAGATCAACATCAAATTAGTTCCACAGAAATGTAAGAAGTTCATAATGCCAGTTCATGAAGCTTTTGATGTTTCGTTGAACGCCGTTGCCGTGGCGATGCAGTCTTCGCCGTGAAAAACAAAGGTGCATTTGAGGGGCTAAAGATGCTCTAAACAAAGCCAAACTTGAGATACACATTTAAAGTAAAAAATGTAGTTACATATTATGGTTTTAATGCTTCAGATTGGTAATTCGGCTCGATAGCGCCCCCTACAAAATTTCAAAGGAGCGGCCCTCACAGTACGTTTCACATAGATTTACAAAATTTGGTAGGCACATGTATCACATGTGGACTTAAAAGAAAGTATTTTGGGACCATGCTCTAAACCCAGCCGAAAGTCAGCCATTTTAAATTTTTTATGAATTTCTAGTGTCGTTTTTTTGATTTCCAGGCGCTGTACCTTAACGAACTCCTCCTAGGGAAATAATCGAATCAACTTCAAATTTGGTCAAAACAATCTAAAGACCTTTGTGATGAAAAGTTACTCAAAGCTTGTTGTTTTCGTGAAAAGCCGTTGCCGTGGCAATGCTTTGTTCGCCATGAAAAAACGAAGGTGTTTCTGAGGGGCTAAAAATGCTCAAAACATAATCAAACTTGTGACACACATTTAAAATCCTGAATGTAGTTATCTGATGTGATTTTAATGCTTCAGAGTGGCAAGTCGGCTCGATAGCGCCCCTTACAATATTTCGATGATGCAGCCCTCGCAGTACGTTTCACCTAGATGTATCAAATTTGGTAAGCAGATGTATCACATGTAGACTTAAAAATTCTTCTGGCCCCTGACCAGCCCCAGCTGGGATAGTTCCGGTTCTGAACAGTACCAAGCTGAACCGCAGAATGCAATTTTCAGTAACAAACAGTGGCGGCTGGTCCATAGAGGGCGCTAGGGCGCCGCCCCCCCTAGAGCTACAAAAAATAAAAATAAAAATAAAAATAAAAATAAAAATATAAATAAAAATAAAATTTAAAATAAAAATAAACTATACAAATTGTCAATATTTGTGTTTTTGAAACATGGAATCACCCAGTAATATGTGTAAAATATGATATCTGCGGTAAATATATGCTTTTCCTGCTTGTCCTCTCTGCCTGTCTGCTCTTCCTCTCTGTGTGTGCACGTCTCAGCTGGCTGGGGCGCTGGAGAAACTGCCCCAAAGAGGCGGGTCTATAAAGCAGTTTAGCCAATGCTGAGTAAAGATATAAATGAGTGACATACAATTCAGCCAATCAGCGTCCTCAAATAGATTCAGCTTGGGGCAGTTTTTTTTCCTGCCCCAAGCTGCGCGTTCTCGTCAGGAGAAGTCTCTACAGGAGAGCGCCAGTGTGAGCACTACTCCTCCAAGACCCGTTTGAGAGGAGAACTGAGAGGAGAAACTACTGAAAGAGCTGATCCCAGATCAGCCTGACCTCACAATCAGACAGCAGACTAGCAGGAAAGAGAAGCAGCACATGAAGCTTCTCTACTAGCTGTACACCAGACAGGTTTGACTAGCTGGATGACGTCATGCTAATAACTTATTTAGCTTTTTAAAACAACGGGGACAAAACCAGCATGGACAGTTAGGGGGTGAGGGACATGAAGCACCTGTCTGAGAAATGGATATATAGTTATATATATATATATATATATTATTATATATATATATATATATATGTGTGTGTGTGTGTGTGTGTTTTATATTATAGTGAATATTATTATATGACATATATATTATTATATTATACAGAATATTATATGATATATATATTATTATATTATACAGAATATTATATGATATATTGTCACGACCTGGCTCTGGCAGCCATGACCAAAGCAGGGAGACGCAGACAGTGTACCAAAAGCAAGGTGTTTATTGAACATAAACAATTCGTGTAACGCTGAATGGTGGTTAGAACGAGCCGTCCTCGTTCCTCCACGGGGTGATAGGGGGACTAGTGTTGGCAGGAAGCGGGGCTTTATTCTGGAGCACCGGGCCCAGGTGTCTCCAGTCTGCAATCACCCAGAACCTGCTATTAAAGGGACACACACACGCACAAACAAGTAACATGGCAGGGAACCGTCACACCCCCCCCCATAAGAACTGGGTCCTGCAGGGAACCCCAGTATCAAACTAAACTTACACAAGTTTCTCCACTAAAACAAACTCAAAAATACCACATAGTGGCTGACAACCAAAAGAATATACTTTACCAAACGTTCTTAAACTAACGGTCCAGCATCTATCATCCCAGGTTCCCACTGTAGCAACCGGTGCACCTTGGAAGCATTTTAAACAGTTAGGAAGGGATAAGAGCAGAACCAAGGAAAAGAACATATAGTACAACGCTTATTGCTGGGGAGCCCTGGACAACGCCTCTGCCACCACATTGTCAGTCCCCTTTACAAATCGGATATCCAAGAAGCCGGCTTGGTCGGGTGACCTTAACGAGCCTTCCTCACCTCCCCCCAGGTCCGGTGGAGAGTCCGCTAACCCCGGACCCGCTAAACAAGCTGCATGACCTCCACCACCTGAAAGCGGCTCCGAGGTGCGCACATAGTACGGTTTCAGCAAGTTCACATGACACAGCTGGGTTGGCTTTCTACGCTGAGGTGTTGAGATTACGTAGTTCTGCGCCGAGATCTGCTTCAACACTGTATGCGGACCAGTGAACTTAGCCTGGAAAGGCGAACTAACCATAGGGAGCAATGCTAGCACTTGGTCTCCAGGATTAAAAATGCGACGCTCAGTGCGACGGTCATACAAGCGTTTCATTTTCCCTTGAGCTAACCCCAGTTTCTCCCGAGCTAGCTCTCCCGCCGTATACAATCTGTGTCTAAAACCGTTGACATACTCAACTACGTTTTTAGGAGGTTCTGCCTCCTTCCAATCCTCCGACAATGCCGCTAAAGGACCTCTTACGGTGTGAGCAAAAACCAATTCGTTTGGGCTAAACCCAGTGCTCTCTTGTGTCACCTCTCTAGCTGCAAGCATTAACCAGGGCAAACCCTCTTCCCAATCTCTTCCCAGCTCCATGCAGTAGGCACGCAAGAGGGACTTTAGTGTCTGATGGAAGCGCTCTAACGCACCCTGACTCTGAGCATGGTAAGCGGAGGCTTGGTTGTGCTGTACCCGAAGCTGCTTCAACACCTGCGAAAACATGTTTGAAGAAAAGTTCGAGCCTTGGTCGGACTGAATGACTTTGGGAATGCCAAACACCGAAATGAACTGGGACAGTGCTCTCACCACTGACCTAGTCGTTATGGTACGCAAGGGGTACGCTGCCGGATAGCGGGTACTCTGGCACATAACAGTCAGTAGGTAAGTAGCACCTGTCTTTGAGCGAGGCAAGGGACCCACACAATCTATTATCAAATGCTCAAACGGTTGGCTGATTGCTGGAATAGGGCACAGAGGTACCGGTTTTAGGGTCTGATTCGGTTTGTCAGTCAGCTGACATATGTGACATGTTCTAATGAAGCGACCGACATCTCTCTTCATCCGAGGCCAAAAGAAGTGCCTCAAAATCCGGTCATAAGTTTTACTTACACCAGAGTGCCCTGACTCATCATGAGCCACTTTTAACACAGAGTTACGCAGTTTCTCAGGCAAAACTATCTGAAACACTGGTTCCCCAACAAAACTCCCACTATGGTGGACCCACTTTCTCACCAACAGCCGATCATGAAGGAAGTAACCACCAGCATCGTCCAGTACGTCAATCTCAGGGCGAACCCGTTGAAACAGCTCCTTCAGGGAGGGTTCAGCGTGCTGCTCTATACTCAGATCACTGCGAGACATTGACAAGGGAAAATCAGACAGAGGCAGCGAGAATTTCACTGCAACACTTTCTTTCTCTGACTGAGACACATGTTTCATAGCTGCCATCGCACGCGTTACTGCGCAGGCTGTGAACGCTTCAGGGACCTCCCGTTCGCGTGGGTCTACACTCAGCAGTGGCACGGATGGCACAACAGGCGGAGGTACATCAGCCCAGACACGTGCCCCAACCAAATCGTTTCCCAGGATGACAGAAATGCCCTGGATTGGGAATGCCGGGCGCACTGCTAGGTTAGCTTCACCCTGGAACAAATCACACTGGAGCATTACTTTGTGCACAGGAACCAACATAACCTTTAAATTCATACCCCGAACAGGAACAAAGTCTCCTGTATCAGACTCCCTGGACAAGGGAAGCACTCCCGCCAGGATGAAAGAGTCCAAAGCACCTGTGTCCCTTAGAATTGTCACTGGCACCTTTGCCTTACCTCCTACCACGGACACCACACCTTCGTGGATGAATGGCCGGTAGGGATCCAAACTCTCAGGACCAGAGTCTTTTACCTGCAAGTCAAAACCGCCAGTAGAGTCGACTAGAGAGACGGGTGCAGCTACCCCCACACCTTTAGCATGAGACCCATACGCAGCATGTTTAGGTTTCAACAAATGACAGTCGATCTTCCAGTGTCCTCGTTCGTGACAATAGTTACAAACACGTTCCGTATAACGCAGAGTACTACTGCCTCTAACTGGAACAGTTTCACCCTGCCTGCCCAGTGACTCTCTGCCACCGGCAGCACTCATGTCCCTGATACCACTACCAGACCTGTGCTCGGCAAATCCACCTCTGTGCGTAAGCACATAATCGTCAGCGAGTGCCGCTGCGGCAGCCGCGTTCGTTACCTTCTGTTCACTGATGTATGCCGCAACGCGCCCAGGAACTGAGTTTTTAAACTGCTCAAGCACCACCAGATCACCCAATTGATCAAAGTCATAAATACCTGAAGCAGAGCACCAACGAGTAAAATGAATATTCAGATCCCGTGCGAATTCCAGATGACTCTGATTCTCTCCTTTTTTTAAGTTCCTAAATCTTTGCCGGTAGGCCTCGGGAACCAACTCATACGCCTTTAATACTGCTGCCTTCACAGCTGAATATTTTTCACTATCAGCATCGGTTAACGAGGAGTATGCCTCCTGCGCTCTCCCAGTCAGCATGCACTGCAGCATTAGCGTGCGCGCTGAGTCTGGCCAATTACGCGCATCAGCCACACGCTCAAACAATGAAAAAAACAACTCCGGATCTTTTTCAGAAAATTTTGGCAAGAGTCTTAAATTACCCAAGACATCAAAACCATCCGCAGACTGCTCTGAAAAAGACGAAGACTTCCTACCAAACTCACCAGCTGACAGCTTGCCTTCCTTAATTAATGACAGTCTAAACTGCTCAACCTCCAATTTGGCCTGTTCGGTCTGCTGGCGCAGCCTCTCCACAGCCAATTCTTTCTCCAGTTCAGCTTGTTTAAACTTGTCGTGGTCAAGCTGTAACATCAGCAACTCTTTTTGCTGTTCAAAGGTCAAATTCGATCCCGTTTGGGGCGGAGAACATGCGGCCTCCAGGCCAACAGCTGACGGATCTTCAATCAAAATATTCTGTTCAACTAAATTAGCCTTCAGAACGGCCTTCACTCTCTCCGTTTATCACCAACTTCGATTTTATAATGTTCTGCTATGTTCAGCAGTTGATCTTTTGTGCATAGATCAAACAACTTCTCAGAGGGAGAAGCAAAGAAGCTCTCAACACTCTCCATAGTTAAGTGCAATCTAAATCAACGCAATGAACAGTGAAGGCTACTGGTGCACAAGCCACGGAGTCTGGCCTAGTCAGCATACGAGTGCTCCCCTCTAGCTGACTGCCTACCAGAATCTATCTACATAACACTCAACCCTAGTCTTCATGCAGTTAATGGTGGCGGGTAATTATGCACTAAAGCCCAGTGGGGAGGAAAGCAACCAGAAACTGGCGACTCACCCCGAACCATGGATGTGCTCCCGAGCAAGATTGCTCTAACCACGGTCACCGCAACATTAATAAAACAACAAACAAGACGAAACCCAAAGGGGTAACGCCTCTGAACCTAACAGGGGAACTACGTTTGCGTCAGAGTTGTTTGAAGTGCACCAGTCAGACAACACGTACCTTACCTTGATTTACAATTTATACCGACAGGAGCGAAAAACCTCGGCTCGAAACAAAAAGCCTAATCTCTACTCCAACTAATAGATCCAAACTACTGCATCTCCCATGCTACAATTTACCGACGTCAACGCTGACGTACTCTTCCAACCAATTACGAATGGGCAGTAGAAATACTCAAACAAAACCACGCCACATACCAAATACCAAAAAACGGATCAAATCCCGGACGAGCCCCCAACTGTCACGACCTGGCTCTGGCAGCCATGACCAAAGCAGGGAGACGCAGACAGTGTACCAAAAGCAAGGTGTTTATTGAACATAAACAATTCGTGTAACGCTGAATGGTGGTTAGAACGAGCCGTCCTCGTTCCTCCACGGGGTGATAGGGGGACTAGTGTTGGCAGGAAGCGGGGCTTTATTCTGGAGCACCGGGCCCAGGTGTCTCCAGTCTGCAATCACCCAGAACCTGCTATTAAAGGGACACACACACGCACAAACAAGTAACATGGCAGGGAACCGTCACATATATATATATATTATTATATTACACAGAATATTATTATATGATATATATATATTATATTATACTGAATTCCCTGTGAGGGTGACTAAAATAAGATGTCCTGACGTGTTTGTGAAAGTGTTATTTACTGCTTTTTTTTGTGTTGGAATAAATGTTAAATATTTAACTGCAAAGTAGTAATGCGTGTTTGATACCTTAATTTGTTTGCATTAAATCATTCTGGGATGTTTGCTGAAATTGATTGGATGTGGCACAGCCCTACCAAGAACATTTTCCACCAGCCGCCACTGGTAACAAATATAATATTTCCACAACAATGCAGCATACCGTTTGAACGAAGAATCTCTCATGAACCGAAGCATGTGTAACACTTTACACACTCAAAACACAATAAAACACGATCTACGACAACATTCCTAGCCTCGTGCTAAATATCGTCACTTTTTTTCGCATTCATTTGGCCGAGACACGCATCAGAAATAGTCCCTCAAAAGTCGCTTCTCAACCGTCCATGCTAAAGCTAGGTAGCATACAACAATAGCATTCGACCACGCTTCGAACGTATATCTCGGATTTCCTCTCCGGGAGACCCTTCAAAAGTTACCGGGGGGAAAGCAGCCCCCAGCAACTATCACTTTGCCAAAAAATTCTGGGTTGGTACTCACTTTTTTGAAGCAAAATCATCAAACCGTGTCCTTAAACTCCATTTTGACCGCTGAATCACCTCATACTGTCCATTTCCGTTCTAATAAAGTTGTGAAATAAAGAAAGGGGGGTCAAATAAGCTGGGGGACAACATTCCAGCGAGGCAGTCTCGCGACTTTTACGCGCTGGGTCTTCGGCTTAGATCGGAATTTTTCGGAAAACTAAAGACTTCCTAGTAAATCTGTTAACGCCATTCGATTGGCCACATCCAGACACATGCACAGAGCAAAAAAAATGAAAATCGACCAACCAGGGGCCCTCCAATACACAACCGCTATTGCGCAATTCTCCCATAGCTCGCCGGCCTGGAGAGGCTTTGGAGACGGTTCCAGCTCTCCAAAATGATTTCTAACTGCTGTATGTGATAGATTGTGCATGTAGAAGGATAAAGGAAGTTAAATATATAGTTATTTAGGTTGTAAAAGTACAATGGAACAGCTGGAGAGGCTGTTTCTCACATGACGACCTCTCGTGACCTCTCGTAAACGTTTATGTCTCTAATGCTGCGTTCACACCAAACGTGGCGCGAGTTATTTGCTTGTCGTCTTGCGGAGAGAACTAACAAAACATGAATTCAGACAAATCGGCATCATTAGGTAGTTATTTCGGAGTCCCTTTTTGTCGGTTTATTGCAGTTAAATCACAGCCAAATCAGTTTATTTGGGGCTCATACAGTCGTAGTAAACAGCGGACGTGTGGCTTGCTAGACACAGTGAATACATCTCGATACAATCCACGGAGCTCCTCTGGACAATGTTATTAACCCAGACATGACGGCGTTTAGTTTCCCGTGATATCTGGGACTTCCACAACACGTACTAAGCAGAAATAGAGGTTATTTTTTCCATGGTTGATGGCGGACAGTTGAACGGCTTTCAGGGCGATAAGCCCCGCCCCCTCTCCAGCGCGTCCAGCGCGATTCACGCGAATGAACACAAATGGTCCCCGGCGAGACCGGCGGCGCGATGGACGCGAATTTGCGGCGCGATGAATTTGCGCCGCGTTTGGTGTGAACGCAGCATAACTCTGGCATACTTCACTCAATTCACTCCAATTCTTTTTCTATTCACTACTGCTGTCGTTTGCTATGATGGTGGGTGTTTTTAGGCTTTACTGAGCCTCATTTAATATAGTATTATGAATAATAGTGCTTTTTCACCATACGAATTTGACATTTTCAAAGTGGAGCTGTGTTCCATCTTCATCAGCTATTAACCAGTAACATATACATAATATTTACTCAATTCATATGAGCAAACCCTTCTTAGTGTTAATAATCCCTTGGAATTATTAAAAAAGACCTTGTAGTTAGAGAGTGGGGCCCCTTTGAGTATGGGTATAGTATTTGAGAATCAGCCCAAAAAACGGCTAGTTCTCAAAAGGTTTTAAGACCTGGCAAAATGAACTAGCTACGCCGCTGGTACCACAGGAAATACCGTCTAACTCGTGCACGCAGTGTATGATGGTCACAGAAATGCATGGCCGCGTCAACCAGTCCTGCCAGTACCCTCGACGTGCGTGAAGTTGCGAGGGCCCTATCAATGCTGCTCGCAGCTTTAATTATAGTTTGTTTTAACTATGTTTTTTACTATGTACTGGCTCTGTGGCACTCTGAGATTTTCTGAATGAAAAGTACGTTACAAATAAAATGCATTATTATTATTATTATTATTATTATACTATACTGTGCCTCTGCGATGCAGTGCACAAACAAAGGCAGGGAAAAAGAAGACGGCAAGTCAGTAAACATGGATGTAAATTATGCTATATTTAAAAATACTGCTTTGCTGATGTTTTATAAGGAAGTAAATGTACTTGACACGTTCCTTGGGCCTTACGGTACAAAGACAGCAAAAAAGGATTGGAAATGACAACATTGTTGGCCAAAGTAATCATTCTTATATGAGTATTATTAAACAAAAAGATTAAAATATCAAGAAAAGACAATTTGGGTTTGAAAAAAAACTTTTTACATATGGCACTTTATCAAGTTTTCTCCACTGGAAGGGATCCAAGTGGGCATTTCATCAACATTATCGTGTTTTATCTACCTTTGGGGCACCCAAGATGGCAAAATTGTACTCAGGAGAATACTAACCAAAAACAAATCACAATTTGAGATTAATGGGTTAGTTATAGAATGGAAGGCTTTTTTGCTTGATAGCTTTCAGTTAAGTAGGACATTAAGTTAAATAGGTAAGCTAAAATTAAGTTGTTGAGTTGTTCTCTGATTTTCCATTTGCTCTGTAATCTTTCTTAATGTTCTTCATAAAAAAAAAACCTAAGGTAAGCAGTCAATAAGTGTGTTTTTTAATGTTACGGCAACTTAAAATAGAAGTAATGAAATAGACAGTGCAGGATATCTGATCCGCTTCACAGCACAAATTGATTAAACGTCAAATCGACATTTTCCACGGCTCTGCACTCTGTGTTATTATGATGTGAAGGCAGGTCATTCACTAGCAGTAACAATATTGAAGTCAGATAAATAATTAGAAAGTTGGACACAAACTTTGATTTACTGCAGCTTCTATCAGAAACAGATTCGTAATTAGAGAGAGACACTGTGAAGCCACCTCAGTGAACACAGTGATGAGACAACCAAGCAGAAAATTGCCGGTCGCAGGAGCAAGATGCAATAATCTGCTGGTTGACAAGTGCTTCATTTGTCGGTTTGTAGTCCAACAGACATTTTGAGGGGCTGCTGGATTTCAATGCTTCCAGGACTGGGCCTCATAACCATAATCAGTGTACAAGTGTGATAATTTATAGTTTGGTTTGGGGGGTAAATGTAGTGATGAGTTTTGTGAGGTTGAGAGGAAATATAAATGGCACTACTTAATTTATTTAAAGCTGCAAATAGCAGTATTTCTATAATCAATCAAAGGAAAGGAACCAAAGTTTAATATCAACTATATTGTATATACATTTAGTTACAAAGGAAACCAAACTTTTTAGTTTTTCATGCGTTAAAATAATATAAATGATCCATCATATTGTTCATCATATTGGATTAGGAGTAGTTAATGTTATATGCTATATGTTTAATGAGTGTCCTGTCAAGCAATGATGAATTGATTAGCTCAGGTCAGCATTTGTCTTTAGTCAAACGATCCTTAATACAACGGTGGATTTCACTTGCCCTTGTTTCTTAGGCCTGAACATCTCAGCATTGTGAGTGTGTGTGTATTCACTAATGTTCACATAGTCACATTTATCACAGCTCATTTGGAGTTAGTCTAGTTGAAAATGTTCTTAACATGTTCATCCTGATTGCATGTAGTCGTTGTTTCCTTTTTTTACTATGACATATGAATGTACAACTGACTGCATTTTAAAATTTCAAACAGGACTTTTCTCTGTATACGTCTGATATATTTTTCTGTGTGTCTCTGTTTCTTTATCGCTTACAAAAAAACAAGTGGATTTCTGCCACACTTCACTTGTTAGTGATGGATAATACTTACCATCACAAGACCACATGAGAATGGATGGCATATCACATGAAAATCCATTTTGTCAGGCTTCAAGTCATGCGTTTGTGTCTGGCCAGCTTGTTACCGGACCAATCACTGTCCTTTGAGGAGCTACTGGCAGTTACCAGTGTGGTTTAGGTGCTTTAAACAACAATAAATTTAAACCGCCGACGGGGACTCAGAACTGCGCTCCCGTCAATTCACCTGGCGAACGTCCGCTCTCTGTCTAACAAGATGGATGAGCTGCAGCTGCTCAACAAACTAAACAAGGACTTTAGCAGATCCGCCGCCCTGTGCTTCACTGAAACCTGGCTCGGTGAGCACATCCCGGACAGCGCACTACATCTGCCGGGCTTCCAACTCCTCCGAGCGGACCGCGTAACGGCTTTGTCGGGGAAAACGAGGGGAGGTGGAATCTGCTTCTACATTAACGAAGGTTGGTGTACAGATGTCACAGTGTCAAAGGAATCATGCAGCCCTCACTTGGAAACACTTTTCATAGACTGCAAACCTTTTTATTCACCGCGGGAGTTTTCCTCGTTCATTCTGGTCGCTGTTTACATCCTCAGGCCTGTGAGTGAGGCGCTCCAACACCTGAGCAGATCAACAACATGGAGCACAAACACCCAGACTCCCTGCTCATTGTTCTCGGGGACTTCAACAGAGCAAACCTCAGCAAAGAACTGCCTAAATACAGACAACATATTAAGTGTAGCACCAGGGACAGAAACACACTGGACCACTGCTACACTGTAATAAAGATGCATATCACTCAGTACCCCGTGCAGCTTTGGGACTCTCTGATCACTGTCTGGTTCATCTTCTCCCGACATACAGGCAGGAAGTAAATATCTGCAAAGCCTGTGGTGAAGACTGTGAGGAGATGGACCAACGAGTCAGAGCTGGAGCTTCAGTCTTGCTTTGCCTGCACTGATTGGAGTGTTTTTGAGGCTGCTGCTACAGACCAGGATGGGCTCAGTGACACTGTGACATCATACATCAGTTTCTGTGAGGACATGTGTGTGCCAGAAAAAACCTTCTGCACATTCAACAACAATAAACCCTGGTTCACTGCAAGACTTTTCTTTTTTTTTCTCCTTGGCAGTTTCGTCGGGCCAAGGAGGAGGCCTACAGAAGTGGGGACAGGATCCTGTACAACCAGGCCAGAAACGCATTGACGAGGGAGATCAGGGTAGCAAAGAGAAGCTACACTGAGAAGCTGGAGAAAAAGTTTTCAGTCAACGACCCCTCGTCAGTTTGGAGAGGCCTGGAAGTACTCACCAACTACAGGAGACCATCCCCCCCCACTGAGGACAATCACCGACTGGCTGACGACCTGAACGTTTTCTACTGCAGGTTTGATAAGCCCACTCTCACACCCCCCACCTGCCCCATCATCATCAAACAACCATCTGCACCCCCTGCCTCCTCCTCACCTCTCCCAACCGACCCCCCACCGGCACTGAGGATCTGCGAAGAGGATGTGAGTCGGCTCTTCCACAGACAGAAGATCAGGAAGGCACCAGGCCCAGACGGTGTGTCACCCTCGTGCCTGGAAGTCTGTGCTGACCAGCTGGCCCCAATCTTCACACAGCTCTTCAACCGATCACTGGAGCTGTGTGAAGTCCCCTCATGCTTCAAACGCTCCACGATCATCCCGGTTCCCAAGAAATCCTCCATCACAGGATTAAATGACTACAGGCCCGTCGCCCTGACGTCTGTGGTCATGAAAACCTTTGAAAGACTGATGTTGACCCATCTGAAGGTCATCACAGGGCCCCTGCTGGACCCCCTGCAGTTTGCCTACCGCGCAAACAGGTCGGTGGATGATGCAGTCAACATGGGACTGCACTACATGCTGCAACACCTCGACTCCCCAGGGTCATATGCAAGGGTTCTGTTTGTGGACTTCAGCTCAGAGTTCAACACCATCATCCCAGCAATACTTCAACCCAAACTCTCCCAGCTCACTGTGCCAGCCTCCACCTGTCAGTGGATCACTAACTTCCTGACAGACAGGACGCAGCAGGTGAGGCTGGGAAAAATCACATCCAGTACCCGGACTATCAGCACTGGACCCCCCAGGGATGTGTGCTCTCCCCACTGCTCTTCTCCCTCTACACCAACGACTGCACCTCAGAGGACCCGTCTGTTAAACTCCTGAAGTTCTCAGACGACACAGCGGTCATCGGCCTCATCAGGGACGGTGATGAGTCTGCGTACAGACGGGAGGTTGAACAGCTGGTCCTCTGGTGTGGTCAGAACAACCTGGAGCTGAACAAGCCCAAAACTGTGGAGATGACAGTGGACTTCAGGAGGAGCCCCCCAACACTGCCCCCCCTCACCATACTCAACAACACTGTGTCCACTGTGGAGACCTTCAAGTTTCTGGGATCCACAATCTCCCAGGACCTGAAGTGGGCCCCCAACATCAACACTATCAGGAAAAAGGCCCAGCAGAGGTTGTACTTCCTGCGCCAGTTTAGGAAGTTCAACCTGCCTCAGGAGCTGCTGAACCTGTTTTACTCAGCCATCATCCAGTCTGTTCTCTGCGCCTCTATCACTGTGTGGTTTGGATCGGCCACTAAACAGGACAGAAACAGACTGCAACGGATTATCAGGTCTGCAGAGAGGATCATTGGTTCCAGCCTGCCGTCCATCCTGGACTTGTTCACCTCCAGAGTTAGGAAATGGGCTGGAAAGATCACTGCAGACCCATCACACCCTGGACACAAGCTGTTCCAACTCCTCCCCTCTGGTAGGAGCTACAGGGCTCTGTACGCCAAAACCACCAGACACAGGAACAGCTTCTTTCTGCTGTCACTCTCATGAACAATTAATAACATTGCACTACTACCTCTGTTTGCACTATTGTATCATATATATATATATATATATATATATATACTTTTATTTGGGGATATATTTATACTTATATTGTATATAGCTGTTACATGTTTATACCTACATCTGTTCTACTTTTTTGCTGCCCTTTTTTATTCTTATATATTTTTCCTTGTTAATTATAAAATAGTGTATTGTATGTACATTGAGAGCGGAGTGGAAACCGGAGACAAATTCCATGTATGCGCACGCATACATGGCCAATAAAGCCGATTCTGATTCTGATTCTGATAATGGCTTCTAATGGGCCTTTCACCAAGACCTCTGCAATGGCGCCAGTGAGCTCTGAAACCCAGTATTTCCAATGGGTCCCTTCCCAACCAAATCAGACTCAAAATCATTCGGACATAATTTGTCCCAGGTAGCATTAACTCGTGCCACTAGTTTCTTTGGGTTCAGCCGTGCTTTGATACGCTGAACCCATCCAAGCAGGCATACTGCAGCCAGCTGCCCACTTTTCCAATAGCCTATTATTCCAAATCTTTAATAGTCTGAAAAATATCCTATTGGACCGAAGGCCCATTTGTTTGTCACTCCGTTATCTCGAAAACAAACGGCCAATGTTGGAAAACACAAACTCCCCATTTAACAAACACACAGATCATTTTTATGCAGAATGACGTCATTAGAACTCCCGATTTCTTGACCCACCACTTTGCCTCTTATTACGCGATGCCTTTGTTGGTTAGTTTGCTCAGGTTAGCATGAGGGGTGAGATTAGTTCAGAGTTGGAATATCAGGGAAAACAAACCAGAGGCAGAGTAGGGCAGGCCATAGCCATGGTAGAAAAAAGATAGTGACTGGGAAGGTCCGATGATGTCTTTCTGCATAATAATTAACCATGTGCTTCCGGTTGTGGAGAGTTTGTATTTTCTGAGTAATGGACCTTCGGAACAATGTGAATTTGTTTTTTGCAAAGATGGAGCACCCTCCACCAGGAGGTTATCATCAGGAATCATCCTCTGAGGAACATGGACGTCCACAGTCTGTCCAGCAGACCAAAGTGATGATCTGACATCACCATGCAGTGTATTTGTAGGAGAGTTTATCATAGTGCTTTGGAAAACTACATCCATGCACACCTTTTAATTTTCCATGTTAAATGTAGATATTGAGCTGAGATTTCATCCAGTAGTTGGACATGAAGAGTTCAGTCTCAAAGTTGTTCCTACTTGTTTGAGTTTGTATGAACTTCCACTCCATTTGAATTCACACACACATACGATTAATACAGGGAGTACGCTTCAACACACACACACTCAGAATTAATTCCCTGCATGCATGAACACATACACATGCCCCACACTTATGCTTCAGCACACACACTGACACATCCATAACACCCAGTCCACTGTGAAAGAACACACAAAAAGGACAAGCACACACACAGACAGTACGCACACAGTGACAGAAATATACTCAACGATAGAAATACAGCAGGTCCTCATTTGCAGAGAAAAATGAATACCGGCAGAGTTCAAGTCATGATGATTGGGGTTGTTTTCTCATAAATCCATTTTTGCATACAATTAGGCTCCATATGACACATCCAAGACATACTTGATCTTACTGTAAGTGAAGCACTACAGTTTATAGCAGTGATTGTCAAAGTGAGGTCTGGGGATTATAACCTCATCCTTGACTTTGTGAGTGAGAATGCCCAGAAGCTTCCCTTTGTCCACAGTTGATTTTGACTTGCAGATCACCTCGTATTCACCTGTTTACCTACTTCGCAACTGAGAGCACCCTGTATTTTCTCCTTGATGTTTTTTACTTACTTACTCAATTTAGACTCAAATAATAAAATACAAAAATGTCTATTGTAATTTTAGTTAGCTGTTTACTTTTTTTGTCCCTCAATTGTCTTTGCTTAGGTTTGTCTAGTGACAAATGGATGTTGTGGACAGTATTTAGACGTATGGCATTCATTCTGGTCGGTGTTTACATTCCGCCGCAGGGCAACGTGCAGGAGGCACAGCGGACACTCGCCGAACAGATACTGTGTGTGGAGCGAACCTACCCGGACTCTTTAGTTATTGTCCTTGGTGACTTTAACAAAGGAAACCTCAGCATGAACTCCCCAAATACAGACAGTCTATTAAATGCCCAACCAGAGAGGAGAACATTCTGGACCACTGTTACACCACAATCAGCGGGGCCTATCACGTCGTCCCTCATGCTACACTGGGACACTCTGACCACGTCATGGTCCATCTGATTCCTGCATACAGGCAGAAACTAAAGCTCTGTAAACCTGTGGTGAGGAAACTCAAGCAGTGGACCAGTGAAGCTCTGGAGGATCTGCGGGCGTGCTTGGACTGTACAGACTGGGATGTTTTCAGGACTGATACCAACAGTCTGGATGAGTACACAGAGGCTGTGACGTCATACATCAGCTTCTGTGAGGACAGCTGTGTTCCATCAAGCACCAGGGTGAGTTATAACAACGACAAACCCTGGTTTACAGCAGAACTCAGACAGCTAAGGCTGCACAAGGATCAGGCATTTAGGAGTGGGGACAATGACTTGTATAAAGAGTCAAAATACAGGTTTAGTAAGGCGGTGAGAGACGCTAAACAACTGTACTCTGAGAAACTGCAACACCAGCTCTCAGCAAGTGACTCTGCTTCTGTCTGGAGAGGTCTCAGACAGATCACCAACTACAAGCCAAAAGCCCCCCACTCCATGAACGACCTCCGCCTGGCAGACGAGCTGAACGAGTTCTACTGTCACTTTGATAGACAATGGGACAGTCCTGACTCCATCCCCCACAGCTCCATCAACCAGCCCCAGACCACCAGGTCCCTCCAGCTCAGCAGGGGCTCATGACTCTGTACCACCCTTCCCAGCGCCGCCCCCCCACCCCCACCCCCACCCCAATGACTCAATGACTACACTCAATGACTACAGACCCGTCGCCCTGACCTCTGTGGTTATGAAGTCTTTTGAGCGCCTTGTCCTGTCCCACCTTAAAACCCTCACTGACTCACTCCTGGACCCCCTGCAGTTTGCCTACAGAGCCAACAGGTCTGTAGACGACACAGTCAACATGGCCCTTCATTTCATCCTCCAGCATCTGGACTCCCCAGGAACCTACGCCAGGATCCTGTTTGTGGACTTCAGCTCTGCCTTTAACACCATCATCCCGTCTTTGCTGCATGACAAGCTCTCCCAGCTGCACGTGCCCGACTCCACCTGCAAGTGGATCACAGACTTCCTGTCTGACAGGAAGCAGCACGTCAAGCTGGGAAAACACGTCTCAGCCTCCTGGACCATCAGCACCGGTTCCCCCCAAGGCTGCGTTCTTTCCCCTCTGCTCTTCTCCCTGTACACCAACAGCTGCACCTCCAGTCACCAGTCCGTCAAGCTCCTGAAGTTCGCGGATGACACCACCCTCATTGGACTCATCTCTGGTGGACCGCGGTTGTGGAGCTCCGTTTCCCTGCGAATGTGTTCGTTGATCTGTAGATCCACTCCGGTTTCTCCAAAAGTTTTCAAAAGCACCGTAGTGTCCTGCCGTGCTATGGCGTCCTCAGGTTAGCGTAGCGTAGCTCCAAACACCAAGATGCTCAGTTAAAAACGCATTCAGCCATAAAATGTGCGACGCTGTCAGCCAGGAACACCGTTCATTAAAATCCTTTTCCTGGCTGAGTCAGGGCTGCTGTTATGTTAGAATTTCTTCCATATCTTTCAATTTGAACTCTTACTACTCCAACTAACTTCTGCCAGCTTCCTTAAATTTCACATTAGTCACGCGCTGACCCACTGACCAATCACGGGGCACCTTAATGCAGACGTACTTAGCAGGCTACCTCGGTGCCAAAGACACGTCAAAGAATACGCCCAACATGTCAAACTAAAGATCTGATTGGTTGAAGACTATGACAATCAACAATATCGTCACCATATACTTTAATCTGCAAAGTCTACCTAGCGGGCCTCGGGCCTCTCTCCTTACATAGAGACAGAGGGGCTGAATCTGATTGGATAAGAGCTCTCTTTAAAACAAGCTGTGCTGGAAGCAGAGCAACAGAGGAAGACAGTAGCTGTGCAATGAGAAAATAAGATAATGGGAAAAATAATTATAATACATGTCGTGTATTTATGAAAAATTATAAAATAGCTATAACTTTGTGATTCTGTTTAGGCCAGCAGAGAAGGCTTTGCATGCCCTGACGGCCCACCACTGTTCAAATAATGAATTGTTTCTGCTACTTTCACATCATTGGTTGGTTGCTAGTTAATAAGGTTGACTCCTTCCAGCTTTCACTGACCCCCCACATACAGTTCAGGCTCAAACAAGCTGATTGAATCCACCAGCACAGCATGAAATGGCAACGAGCCGAAGTGAAGGAATGGAGCAGCCAAAGACAGTTGGGCGGTTTTCTCAGGACTTAGTGGATCAAACAAAATCCTTAATACTTTATTCATTGTAAATGTCGTACAAATATATTCTAGGTGTAATTATCACCAGCTTCACGAGGCAGAAGCACGATTTGGAGTGTGTTCAACAACAAGAATAAGTGTAAACAGTTGGGTGGGCTTGCCGGCTTTTGAAGTGTACGAGGCTTTCTTGAGGAAGCAGCTGCCGGGGAACTCGTGTTGACCAGCTGTGTTTCTCTGGCTCAGACCTACTGCGACACACACACATGCACAGACAGCCTCTTGCTGGTTCAGCAGTTTAAATCAGTGAAGTGTTTCAGAGCACAGCGAGATGCGACCCGTCATCAATCACACACACACACACACACACACACACACACACACACACACACACACACACACACACACACACACACACACACACACACACACACACACACACACACACACACACACACACACACACACACACACACACACACACACACCTTGACAACTGAGTGTGTCACTAGGCCAAGAGAGGGAAGCAGGTGGTGGGCAGACAGTGTGTGTGTGTGTGTGTGTGTGTAACAGAGCTGTGGTTAGGATGAGGTGGGGTCTTTTTACACCCCAGTGTGTTTACATGCACTAGTACTTTGCAGTCGCCTGTATTTACAGTATGTGTGTGTGTGTGTGTGTGTTTGAGGCGGGTTGTGGGAGGCATGGTGCGGCTGACGATGAAAAGCATGGTTAGCAGCCTATGTGAGCTTGTGGATGAGAAAATATTACAGTGTAAGATCTAAAGCCTCACTAAGAAGGAAGAGAGGATTTTATCCATACTAGCACTCTTATCGATACTCTTATTGGCTAAGCCTTCTCTGCTGGCCTAAACAGAATCACAAAGTTATAGCTATTTTATAATTTAATACTTTTTCATAAATACACTACATGTATTATAATTATTTTTCCAATTATCTTATTTTCTCATTGCACAGCTCCTGTCTTCCTCTGTTGCTCTGCTTCCAGCACAGCTTGTTTCAAGAAAAGAATCAACATTGATTTATTACTTTTGTTTGTAAAAAATAGTCTTTCTTGAGCAGAAACACAAGAAGTTTTAAAATCTTTAAAATACATTCTCAGCTAATCAATGATCTACCTGTGATTACCTTTCATTGATTATCCTGTTCTTCTGATTAAACTGCTCCACAAACAGATTGATGTTCTGCTTGTTGGTCACATGTTATGATAAACTGCTGCTGTTTCCTCCCTTACTTTTTATTGTGCTTGAGACAACCAGAGTTCTAAAATGTGTTCTTCTCTCTGATCATGATGTGAGTCTCACGCTGTACTGAGCCGGAGACAAAGACAAAGAGACAGAGAGAGGACGTTTGAGACGTCTCACTTCAGAACTAAAAAAGTACCGATAGCAGAACCGTATATATCAATAATCCGGGTTTTAATAATTTAGAACTGGTTCCTGTTTAGAAGCGGGTTTCGGGAGGGGCCTCCTTAGAGAGGATCCTTTAGTTTAGGTTACTGTAGTGTTCTCGTTCAGTGTGTCGAAACTCTGATTTAAACACCGAGCTAAACCACAGTCAAGGAAGACAGAGTCGTAGTAATTTTCACCCTTTTTACTGTCACTCTGTTCCTTTAACATGTTGTGTGGTAAAAACTGAAAATACAAACAATACAAAATATTCAGTCTGATTGTAAATACAAACATACATAGATCATTTGTACATCAACAAACATTCATAGAAACCACTGGCATTGTTCCAAACTTACATATAATACAAACCTATTTTAAGTGACCCATCGAACCCATTTGTCAAGAAATCTTTACTGATATAAAATGCCCTCTATGGCCAACGTCAAGTAGAGTAACTTACAGCATTGCTCCTAGGATGCTTCAGGTGGATGCGAGCAGAATACTCCTCTGAGCATGCGGCTCTCTTTGTTTGACTACAACCAACGAAGCTACCAAAAACCGGAAGTGACAAACCGGAAGTGATATCATGACGTGAACGGAAAAACAACATTACAATAACCATATTTTCGTCTTGTAATGAGCATGAACAAATTATCTAAACAAAGTAGAAAAAATACCTTTAAAGGCAACACAGTTACAATTGACCCTAAGTTGATTGTCCTACCCCTCAAACGCAGACTGGCCAATTATAGCGTAGCATCGGCCAGCTCCAACTAGGGTCTGACATTACATTACATTACAGTCATTTAGCAGACGCTTTTATACAAAGCGACTTACAGTAAGTGTATTCAACATAGGTATTCAAGAGAACTACTAGAACCAGAAGTCATAAGTGCATCTTCTGTAAACAAGCATCTAAGAGCATAAACCAGAGCAAAGGTACAGAAACAAACTAATACGAATACAATAAGTGCAACAAACTAGTATGAATACAATAAGTGCTGAGTGGAAGGCTCAGGGTAGTTCTTCTTGAAGAGGTGAGTTTTCAGCCTGATGAAAGATGGGCAGCGACTCTGCTGTCCTGACGTCAGTGGGGAGTTCATTCCACCACTGTGGGGCCAGGACAGAAAACAGCCGTGATCGGGTCGATCGGCCACAGGGACCTCTGAGCGACGGGGCGACCGATCGCCCCGAGGCAGCAGAGCTAAGTGGTCGGGCGGGGGTGTAGGGCTTGACCATGGCCTGGAGATAGGAAGGAGCTGTTCCTTTCACTGCCCTGTAGGCACCAGAGTCTTAGACTGGATGAGCTCTTACAGGGAGCCAGTGGAGAGAACGGAGAAGGGACGTTGTGTGGGAGAACTTGGGGCGATTGAACACCAGGCGAGCTGCAGCTTTCTGGACAAGCTCCAGAGGTCTGATGGCCGACGCCGGGGCTCCGGCAAGTAGAGAGTTGCAGTAGTCCAGGCGGGAGATGACAAGAGCCTGGATTAGCACCTGCGCCATCTCGTCAGTGAGGAAGGGGCGAATCCTCCTGATGTTGTAGAGCAGGAATCTGCAGGAGCGTGTAACTGATGCAATGTTTGCTGAGAACAACAGTTGGTCATCCAGGGTCACACCCAGATTCCTCGCAGTCCGAGTTGGCGTCACCACGGTATCGTCAATGGTGAACTCTCACCACTCTCCCACTCTATCATGTAATGGTGTCAGATGTTCTTCATGTTCAGACTGGTTTAGTGGATTTGGAGCTAGTCAGGGTTAAAGGTTTATAGTGATACTCGTTACTCGAAGAGGTTGGAAGGAGATATACAGTGTGGGAAATGACACTCCAGTATTATGCTGAAGTCCTACAAAGACTTAATACGCAATATACAATATTTCATGGCTGCAAGCCAAGGCAACTAGGCTGTATATTATATTGTTAACAATAAGGTCACTCACACAACTTCACAATGCACCAACTACACTCAACAGAATACTCACAGCACACTCGCCTCTCTCTCACTAACCCGACACACAGACTGTGTCAGGTCTGTGACAGGTCTGTGACAGGTCTGTGACAGGTCTGGATACCTGTCCTGGTATCCAAGAAGAGAAGAGATGTTCCAGGTTTTCACGAAAGGCACTAGATCAAATTTTCCCAAAGGGGTCTATTTAGGACCACCGACAGACGTGAGGGCAGGCTCGCTTTAGACAACCTGTTGCGGTCTCATTCATGGTTCATATTTGTTAATATGTGTTCTGCAAAGTGCTCTGAAAACATCTGGGCATTAGTAAGCTTTTAAAACACATTTTAGGGACAACTGCAAGAGACAAATAATTAAATAATAATGATTTTAGAGATTCACAGAAATGTTGCTATTCAGGCTTTCAGGGGGTCTGAAGTGTCAATCAAGGGATCTCGGACCCCCGAGCCCCCCCGTGTTTTGCACAATGGAGATATTCATTTCTAAAACATGTGGAACTAACATTAGCAGAGTATGTTAGGACATCATTAACTGGCGTTAGCACTTCTATGCTACGCTAGCTACTAAAGGTCTACTGACTGTGTACGCAATAACATCTTAAATAACAAGGATTCTTTTTTCAGACTCGCTGCATCTGAGCCTTTTCTTCCAACACTAAATTCAAATGAAGGGCAGAGAAGGTTTTTTTGGGGATGTGGGCATTAAGTGTGTTGTTTGTCTATTAGAGACAATAACAGCAACAGTGGATAATGAGAGAGTTCTTTATGTAGTTGTTGTTTTTTCATTGTTGATGATTATTATTTTAGTTAACACCTTTCTAATGAACAGCTGTTCTCCATTTTCTTTGTGTGTGTGCATTCTTCAGTCTGTGTTTGGAGTCAGATGGGCTGCAGAGGAGGAATGTGACGCGTGGGTCACTGATTCTGTCTCACTGACATGTTGAAGCTCTTTGTATTATTCTGCTTGTTTATCATGTTTTTTATTGTCTTTTGTAATTAACAAGCAGGTAGATGGGCCTGTGTGTGTGTGCGTGAGTGAGTGAGTGTGTGTGTGTGTGTGTGTGTGTAGGTGTGCGTGAGTGAGTGTGTGTGTGTGTGCGTGCATCGTCTCTGGCTGGTTGTTCTTTTCTATCGTTAATGAGCCAGAGATTGCTGTTTTTATCTTCTGTGTTGTTTCTTCAGCTCACACATTTCTAATGAACAGCTGCTCTATGTCTGAGAGTGCTAGCCAACACACACACACACACACACACACACACACACACACACACACACACACACACACACACACACATACACTCACACGCACACCCTACAAGTTTGACTCGGCTCTGTGTGCCCTGGGGCAGTGGTGGGGGCCTTTTTGGACTTAAAGGACCCTTCATGTTTTTCGTGTGTTATTTACTACAAAACACATAATTGGCAAGGTGTTAACTAATTTTCAAACCGTACTTAACTTGTTGTTTTACATTTTACATTTTTGGGCTTTCTGTAATATATCCATTCTCACACAGGAAGACTGAATCAACAAGTTAATTTATTAGACCTGAAGACAAATAATGAGTACAACAATGAGTACAGGATTGACATTTGAATGTTGAGCAATGATTAACTAATGATCAACCTCTGCTAAATAATCCTGCAGAACCGCTGACAGCCTCAACGATAACAAGAAGTGCTTTCTTGCACGATCTCCCTGACTGATAACTCCCCAGAAGCTTTGGAGGGAGGCCTGAAGGGACAAACGGTCAGTGTTGCAGACTTGGCAACTTTTGGAGCTAATGCTGCTAGCTACTTTCATTGGCAAAAGTTGGCAACTGGGTTTTTCGGTTGGATACATTCTGAAGTTTACCACCCTTGCCTTTAATTGAATGAGAGTTCAATTAAAATCTTCGAACACAGGCATAGTTACAAGGTTGCTATCTGAATCATTCACAAGGGCCTGGCGTTCTCCACCTTACATATTGTTGGAGGGCCTACTCTCTCTGAGGGGCCCCCCACCCTATGGGCTAAGTGCAACTGCACTGCCTGCAATGTCTATATTTACGCCGCTGGGCTTGGAAATGACCCAGGAAAGAGGTGGCACAATCGGCCCACGTAGCATCCCTGGCACGACTGTTTCCCAAAATCATGACAGCGTCAGTTGGCAGCGCAGGGCACATCAGCCCCGTCTCCATCTCCTGCATCAGGTTAAAAAAGATAACACAAATTCCACAATAAATAAATGAATGGTGTCTGAATCATACAAAACCTATATTGCCACATGCTCTTCACTACTCACAGTCATCAGCAAGAAATCATTAACCCTAACCCAGATCAACATCCTGGAACAGGAATGGACAGGAGCAGGTACGATGGGACAATACTTAGACACTCTTCTACCATCAGCTCTAGCATGTAAGGTTTTGAATATATGCGAGGGCCCAGTCATTGACAACTTGGCACTATTACAATGGTTACTACTTTTCATATCACCCGATTTACAGTATGCTTTATCACAAAATCATCAGCCAATTTTACTTACAGTGGTTGCCTTCTGTTCACTTACATAAGTTGCAATGCATTCCAGAATAACATTTTTGATTGCTCCAACTTTATTAACACAAACAGGGTTTTAAAAGAATCAACTTCGTGGAACACCAGCGGTTCAAAAATGACTGTAAATCACAGTTTTTCTGAGCCCTACTAGTATAGATGCACTGAGGAATTCAACTCTTACCTGCATCCGGACATTTTATCGCATCCACAATGCTTTTAGAAAGAGTAAAGCTTTTGACTTTCTATTAAAGAACTGTATTTTCTTATACAGTTAGTCATCTCATGTTCTAATGAATCAAACGTAGATGATTTTTATGTTCATCCAAGCTTTGAATTGCTCCATCCGTCAGTGACCTAACACTATGAGAAAAGGAATAGTACCCATACTTCTGGTCATCAACTTAAATTCTGTTTTAAGGCAGTTATGAGTGTGGATAATTTAAGTCTGGACTGTTTTACCACACTAATAATATGTCCTTCCATATGTGGGAGGACCATGGATGGATTCCTGAATGGGCCTACCTGGCACAGGGGTCCCCCTGGCCTTCAACTACAACATGTCACTCAAAGAGACACGTACTAAACAGGAAAAGACTCAAAATGATCACAAAGAAACATAAAACACTACAAAGGGACACAAAACAAAACAAAGATACCAGAGCAACTACAAAGGGACTGAAAATGACTACAGAGAGACACAAAGCAACTACAAAGAGACACAAAGCAACTACAAAGAGAAACAAAGCAACTACAAAGAGACACAAAGCAACTACAAAGAGACACAAAGCAACTACAAAGAGACACAAAGCAACTACAAAGAGACACAAAGCAACTACAAAGAGAAACAAAGCAACTACAAAGAGACACAAAGCAACTACAAAGAGACACAAAGCAACTACAAAGAGACACAAAGCAACTACAAAGAGACACAAAGCAACTACAAAGAGACACAAAGCAACTACAAAGAGACACAAAGCAACTACAAAGAGACACAAAGCAACTACAAAGAGACACAAAGCAACTACAAACAGACTCAAAATGACTACAGAGAGACACAAAGCAACAACAAAAAGACTAAAAATTACTACAGAGAGACACAAAGCAACAACAAAAAGACTCAAAAGGACTACAAAGAGACACAAAGCAACTACAAAGAGACTCAAAATGACTACAAAGAGACACAAAGCAACTACAAAGAGACTCAAAATGACTACAGAGAGACACAAAGCAACTACAAAGAGACTCAAAAGGACTACAAAGAGACACAAAGCAACTACAAAGAGACTCAAAATTATTACAAAGAGACACAAAGCAACTACAAAGAGACAACATTTCTACAAAGAGACACAAAATTACTACGAGACCCGAAATGACGACAAAGAGAAACAAAGCAACTACAAAGACTCAAAATGACTACAAAATGGGGCAAAACATCCACAGACAAAACATAACTACAAAAACAAAAGAACAATTACAAATCGACAAAAAAAAAAACTACAAAGTGACACAAAATCACACAGAGGTGTGTAACTACAAAGACACACAAAAATACACAAAAAAGAGACTATACAACTATAAAGTCTGTGGGTCTCGCTTCTATGTAGGAGCAGTGGTGGGGCCTTTTGTATGTCTGTGCCAGGGGCCAATTCTCTCTGGCATTAACCAAAAGTCACTCTCTCTCCTCCAACTAGTTCAGAACGCAGCAGCTCGGCTTCTCACTGGTTTTAACAGACAACATCACATCACCCCAATCCTGGCTTCTATTCACTGGCTCCCTGTTCGTTTTGGAATTGATTTTAAGATGTTACTGATCACTTTTAAAGCATGTCTGGCTCTGGCCCCAACATATATAGAGGAAATGTTGACACCTTATGAGCCAGCTAGCAGCCTTAGATCCTCAGGTGGGGCCCTTCTGGCTGTTCCACAATTGAGGCTGAAAACTAAAGGTGACCGAGTTTTTTCCATCAGGGCCCCTCGTCTTTGGAACGACCGGCCACAGGAGATAAAGCTCGCAGAATCAGTAATCTCTTTTGAATCACTTCTTAAAACACATTTTTACAGACTGGCTTTCATGTGATGTCGTCACTTTTCTGTTTTATTTGTATTTGTTCAGTGTGGCTTTGTGGCACAAAGGCAGTAAAACTGCCTTTGTGCCACAAAGCCACACTGACTGTAATCCTGCGGGACTAATATTATTCAGTGTGGCTTTGTGGCACAAAGGCAGTAAAACTGCCTGTGCCAAAGCACACTGACTGTAATCCTGCGGGACTAATATTATTATTATTATTATCCAGGAAGTTTGGCGCGCTTCTCCTCATACAGCGTTGCCAACAGTGGCGCGAAAAATACATCCAGACGTGCGGCCTGGTCGGGAATAGTGTGCTAAGTATTTTTCGGAGAGATTCGCCCAGCGGTTTTCCCGAAAATCCCCCAAAACGGAGCAAAATTTCTCCATTCACTTGGATGGGGTTTCGGCGTGAAGAGAGCAAAAAAACCTCTTAACTTTGGGTCCATATTGACTAGCCATACTTTAACGTAGAAAAATGATTCAAAGTTTAAAACGTAGACAAAACGCTGAAGGTTATTGACCCAAATGGACATTTTGATAGCTAGCACAGTTTTCACGAACTCACAGATTAAGTTTCAGGAACATTTTGGGTCCATTTCAGATTTTATAATGGGTGTGTATTGCGCTGCTCGTTAAGGGCTAGAGTGAGAGCATAATTGTTAGAGTGGAGCAGAGCAGGAAAATATTCTGTGATTTTTACAAACAAATTGCTCAGAGTCCCACAATTTTCACTCTTCATGCATTATGTTTTGCTACAAAGTTAGCTAATCATGTGCTGGTCCAGAGAAATGACTGTGGAATCCAGCAGATTTACACATTTGGCACAGTAGCCTTTAATTGACAGGAAAACCAACTTTCTGCTCCATAGAGACCAATGTTAAATCTTACTTCAAGATCATCTTCCACAGAACACGGTACCCCATTTCTAAAGCGCCTGTTCAGCCAAATTTTTTACACTAGAGACACAATTTTCACATGATCTGTTCTTCAACTCATCCTTCCTCTCATTTATTAATATCGGAGCAATAGGAGCTACGGTTATGGGGGTTTTGAGGATTTGTTTGAGATTTGTTTCCCTGCTTTTTCTCCATGAACAGGCTGCAGGCACACAGGTGATTCTGATTGAGCTGTTGATGTTGATAAACACACAGACTCACAGACACACCCACACACATGACTTAGAGATATAGTGATGCAGCTCAGCCAATCAAATGTGGGTATTCTGACAAGTTTCCTGATTGGAGTGACATGTACACACACCATGACACAAGAGGGCGAGACGAGGAAAGACATCACAGAGCAGGACAATAGTTAGGTAAGCTGTGAAATGTTACAACATAGGACAATCTCCAAATGAGAAAGATTGACAGAGACATCAGAGTCTTGAACTAAGAATGGTTAGACTGGTAGAGTCAACTTTCTCTCACGGACAGGTGTTTGTGATTGAGCTAATTAGTGAACACAGACACGCATGAGTTAGAGATATTCAGGGAAAGATCGTTAGACCTCCTGTTTGTCTGCCTGTCTCACTCACTCTCTCTATCTGGCTCTCTCTATCATGCAGTCATTCAGGTCTTAGATATTTTTAGAGAACCCCCCCTCCCATTTCAAAATAAAAGCTCCAGAGAGTGAATTCTAACTGGAATGCTTGTGATGAAGCCTGTCATTTAATAACCTCTGTGTTTGTGTGTCAAACATTATGAATATGTCTCCTCTCCCCCTCTCTCACCCACCCAGTCCCACCCTTTCAAAATAAAAGCCCCATAGAGTAACCGTATCTTAACATGAAGCTCAGAATGAGGTTCGTACAGAATACAAGATTCAATCCAAGAGTATGAATCTAAAATGCAGAAAAGAGAGAAGCGCTATCTCAATCGAACCTGAACGACACTACCGGTAACATCGGAGTGTATATATATTGCGACGTCTTCGGGCAGTAGAAGCCACACTGTCAAAATTTCTTTAGGGATTTTCTAGTTGTTTTTACTATTTTATTTTATTTATTTCTCAGTTTATTTTTATCGTATGGACTATCTCACTGAGCCTTCTGCTAGTGTTATTATTGCCTTGCTTTTGCTGCTTTGTCTGTCAAAGCACTATGCTATATAAATAAAGTTATTATTATTATTATTATAATGGCTCATAAACCATGTATGGGGAGGACAAAGCATTACAAAACATCTGTCATTCTCAGTGTGATACCAAACCGCCAGCAAAGCTTCACAAAGAGCGGGTTTATTGCAGGACAGTTGTATTGGACTGCATGAGACTGTACAGTCCTGTACATTTAATAAAGTGGTAACTACAGCCCCCCATTTTGACGGTGAATATTTTTTCACTTGACTAATTGACCCTTAATTCGCCCAAAATGAAGAAATAATTAACTGCACAACAATGTCAGTCACTGAGCGTCTCTGCTTCCCTCCCTCCCTCTGTGGTCTCGTTAAAGAGCCATAAATGAGTGACAGACAGGAAGTCAGATCGTAAAGGTGTCATTGTGTCACCTCATCTCCTCTGTTCCCATTTCAATTAACAGATCGCTTCTGGTCTGTATTTTCGGGACATATCTCCCAGCATGTGGTCTCGTGCTGCTCTTTCCTGGCTGCTGTTTCCCAGGTCTGGCAGTGGAATTCAACACTATGATCTTGGCTTTCATAACGATCATTTTTAAATATATATTCAAATTACATTACCATCTTTTGTTCTATGTTCTGGACTACATAGGGGCGGCTGTGGCCCAGAGGTAGAGCGAGCTGTCCTTTAATCAGAATATCGGAGGTTTGATCCACAGCTCCTCCAGTCCATGCCGATGTGTCCTTTGGCAAGACACTTAACCCCACTTGCCCCCGTAAGCTGTGCGAAGGTTGCGTGAATGTTAGTTAGTCCTTGCATAGTAGCTCCTGCCATCAGTGTATGAATGTGAAATTACATGTAGTGTTAAAGCATTTTGAGTGGCGCTATACAAGTACAAGTCCATTTACCATTTCCAGTGGTGGTCACTGCCTGTACTACTAGGTTAGTACATCAATGTTAGGAACTATCAAGTTGGTTTTGATATCTGAAACCAGGATACCCATCACGATGAGTTCATTGTTGCAATGTTTCTGTCACATCATCATCCTATTGTGGCTCAAACAGCAGAGTTATGTTGTCCTCCTGACAATTCACGACTTCAGGGGATGTGTAAACTTGGTAATATTGTTTATTTAAACAGTTTACCAGAGGAGGAAGAAGAAGAAGATTATGATAGACAATCCCGTAACAGTTGAGTTTATATGGCAATCAGTAGCAGTAATAGATCTAAAAAAACACGTATAGGGCATATTTATATTTTTTAAATATCCATACGTCCACATATTGATATCTTTATGTCCATTCAACTTCTTTTCATCTTTTACATCGATACACAATACCTCTTTATGGAAGCCCATTCCCGCCAGCAAAAATAATAAAAAAAAAGGTTATTAAAGTTTTATTTTTTTATTTTTTTCGTAATTTTATTTTTTTCTGGCGGAAAAAAGTAAAAAAATAAATAAATAAGAGATTAGAAGTGCGCATGCGCTTCAGTGACGATGTCCTCACAGGTCCCTTCATCCCCTCGCCAGTCTTACCATGAAAACGACATTCTACACAAGGTAACTATTACTGGTGACTTTTGTAAATGTTAGATGTTATATATCATTATAAAGTCTTTTAATCAGTCCACTGTTGCAGCTAAACACATTACAAGATTGCTGTTAATGTAGCTTTGACAATAATATATTTTAACTCTCGATGAACCATGTTCACCTGTAGTAACGTTAACGTTCACGCCCCTAGATGGTGTGTTGCATGTGTTACTCAAAGAGGGCTAACGTTACATCAGCCGCCACATAGCGCCTGTGTGTCAACACAGCTGTAATATCCTACTAATGTAACATAGTACTACAGTATGTTGATAAGTAATGCAGATATTGTACATGTGCACTTAGTTGTCCTCTGTCGTTCAGACAGGCGCTTCACGGTGGCAATGCGGGCAGAAGTGTGTTAGTGTGGAGGATTTCAGTATTAAGTATAGAATTAGTGGGATTTTAGTATTAGAATTAGTTTAGTATGATGATTAGCACCTCTTATGGTGAATAGAAGTGTCAAAATAATAAGAATGTTACGATGGGTTAAAGTGTTGCAATATATTTATCTATGAGATGTAATATGTTTAGAATGAGTTTAGGAAGCATCGTGGAAATGCCGCACATATGCTTGTAAAAAGTGTCAAAGTATCAGGAAGTACCAGAATACTTATCTAGTGTAGAGTGTTTACAATATGTTTACTATAGGAGTGTTGAACCATAAGAGACAATTATTGGATGTATTATTAATAAATGTATTAATCTGTAAGAATAGTCGATAGGGATAGACAGGATTTTAAGTTGGGCTTTAACAGAGGACACCAGGAATAGAGCGAGGACCCAAGAGGGACCCCAAGAAGGAGGAGCTACAGACGGAGACCAATAGGAGACGACGAGGGAGTCAGCTGACTAAGGCTAGGAGGAGTCAGCTGGATTTGAGCCAATAGTATTTGAGACAGATATTTTACGGACTATGAAAGGAGATTCAAATGTTTATTTCAGTCTCTTCATCACATTTCGTCCTTCAGGTAACAAGCTTCCTGTTTGGAGTGTGTGTGAAAGCTGTTCTCGAGAGCATTTTACTATCGATAGTTAATTCAGATTGCATTTGTTATTAAATACATGTTTTATTTTGAAACCTGAATTCAGCGAACTTATTTTTGGCGCACATGCGCAGTAACTAGTCAACAAACCAGTTCAGCGTTAGTGGTTCCTGTTTATACTTTGCCCCAACAATTTGGAGACCACGAAGGGACAAAGGGACATTAGGGGCTTTGAATATTCGACTCTGAGAAGGCTGACATGACGTGAGATCAGTAGACACTTTCGGAGTGTACACGACTATAAGGTGAGCAGAGCCGTTTTAATAGAAATCTGTTAGGTAGAATAGGAAACCTTAGGCGGAAGTGTTTGCATGATTTACGTTTCTGGAAGCTGGACAGAGGAGGAGACCGCAGCCAACTGGTAACTGTATTGATTTAACTTTAAAGTGGTTGTAACTCTGTATGAATAGCATCTGCAAGCTGAATTAGGAACATATGTGTGCTTTGATTACACGTTGTTCTTTGTTGTGAAATCCTACCGGTGAGGCCTGATGTGCAGGTAACCCCGAGAGAGGGGGATGTTGATGAAGTAGCATTGATCACGCTATAAGTATTAGCTATTGGAACTAAGCAGCTAGAAAGAAGCGTGAGAGCGGTCGAAGTTCTGGGCTTTGGTTCTTCAGGCAGACTAAATTTGTGTTTCAGAGGTACATGAGGTTAAGGCGACGGTCCCCTCGTGATTTGCTGGGCAGGTTTAGGCTTAAAGAACTGATGACTCTAGTGCGGGAGGGAATAAATTATAGATTTGTGGGGCCAAGATCTCGGGTTGAACAGGGTGTGTAATTGGGCGATACTGAATTATCCGCATGGACGTGCATGAGGTTCGGGTCCGGTGAACATACGTTTAGACTACTGCAGAGGCTGGCCGCTACGGTAAGTTAATTGTAATGATGGGAAATAGTGCATGGTACTAACTGTGTATCTTAGACAATTAGGGGTGGCTAACGTGGGGTTGATCTCTTAGAAGAGTAGCAGAGAGTTTGTAAGCTATGGCGAACTGGAAGGCGTAGTTAAGACTTCGTGGGTTTAGTGTTGAGCTAGGCGAACTGCGAACTGTTTTGCTCGTTTTTTGGGTCTAGTGAACGGGCATTAAACTACTTAAATCGAAGAGACTGGCTGCTACGTTATGATAAAACCTAAAGGGGAAACAATACATGAAACTGTGTATTTAGTCGTTGCGTTGGGTTGCAGTGCTAAGATAGCATTGTGTTGTGTGAATGATATGGTAAGCTGGAGACTGATTGCAGTTCTGGTGCTACCTTAGATCGTGAAATAGGAGACTATTGATTATAATATCCGGTATGGTGGTGAGAAGCCACGGCCAGGACTAGTTTGAGAAGGTGTGTGAATGTGGCATATTGTAAGAGTTGAGACTACGGTGCTTTGTGTGTGCTGAGGATACGTTTTGACCGTGTAGCTCAAGCTAATAACAATAGCCGCTAGTAGCATTAGCTTCTTTGTTCGTTTTCGCGCCAGTTTTTTGAGGAAAACACCATAGAAGAAGAAGAAGATAACTTCGACATCTAGCGGTTGGAGGTGTAATTGCATGATAATTACAGTAAACTCCACTACCCAGAAAACCTAGAGGTGAAATAATTATAGAACTACAGAACGTTTCACCACCTATTATTTGAAGGAGTAATTACTTTAGGACTACCAAATACTTAGTCATCTAGTGGATTGATAGATAAATTACAATAAGGTGAGTTTTTGGTGATAAACTTGTGATATCATTGTTTTGGACTCTATATTTTAATTTGCATTTACTTAGATTGTTGCTCTTAGTTTTGATTCAGTATTTTAATAGCCATTGGTAATATTAATTGTAACTTAAATTATTCATTTAGTTTCAATTCAACAGTTCAACTTTAGTTTAGTAAGTTTAGTTTGATCCAATATTTTAACCTCCAGTTTTAATTCAATTGGTATCCTACAGTTGTTTATTTTGATTCAATATTTTAACTGGCATAGTTGATTTTGATCCGACATTTGTAATTTTTTATTTTAACTTTAGTTCAAAATTTTAATTAATTTTGATTTAACATTTAGACTTTCGATTGTTTGGTGCTGACCAATAAGAGATACAAAGACGTTAACTAACATGTTTTAAGTTTTATTTTCACAGGTGATGAACATAGAGGCAGCTGCTGACAGGAGAAAGCAGTCTCCTATTGTATTACCAGGTAGCTGGCTGTGGATGAGGTCCATAGGTGCCAACAAGTTGGATTGGACCATGAGAGATCCATTTTAGAGAAGTTTACATAGATGACATAAGGGTACCAAGGGGGGTGCTTAATGAATTTAAAGCTAGAAATCAAGTAGGAGCCGGTTTCGAATCAGCATTTTTTTTTGATGGTCGACAATCAATAAAGATGTGGATTGGATTAATTACATTTACTGTAACCAGCAGCATTTTATAAACTTCACTCGTGATGCCATAGTGGGACTTCATGAGCTGGTAGATAAGACTAGTTTAATGGCCTTGCAGAACAGAATGGCATTAAATATGATTTTAGCAGAGTGTGCAAAATGTTTGGATTTGCTTGTAGTACTTTCATTCTGAACAACACAGTTCCTGATCATCTTCACTGGGATTCTGGAAGACCTGATTGAGTCCAGATGGACTTCTGAAAACATCCGGTGAGATATTGAAATTTTGGAAAATTGACTGTATATTGTTTTGTCAGTTTGTTTTGGGATTTTTTTGTTTTATAGGGTAAAATTGGGATTTAAAGATACATTGAATTAAGTATAATTTTTGTTAAGTGAGCAGACAAAGCTTCTCAGAAATTGTTCTTTCTATTCCTCATTGTACAGGATGAATCCTGAAGATGTCCTCTACCTGGACCAACCAGCATCCCGACAAGAGCCACTCACATCAGCTACAGTCCTTGTCCTCTGTGGATGCCGTTGCATTCGTAGACTTTTACAGGGGTTAATTGATACTGTACTTAGTGAGACAAAGATGTAGGGAAATTGGTTAGGTATAGATGATGACGATGAATTTTAACGACTGATGATTACTGTTTAGTTGGGGAAACTCACTCTTAGACCATAAAGGTAACACACTCTGAAGAGTGTGTTAGGGGGGATTTGTGGAGGATTTCAGTATTAAGTATAGAATTAGTGGGATTTTAGTATTAGAATTAGTTTAGTATGATGATTAGCACCTCTTATGGTGAATAGAAGTGTCAAAATAATAAGAATGTTACGATGGGTTAAAGTGTTGCAATATATTTATCTATGAGATGTAATATGTTTAGAATGAGTTTAGGAAGCATCGTGGAAATGCCGCACATATGCTTGTAAAAAGTGTCAAAGTATCAGGAAGTACCAGAATACTTATCTAGTGTAGAGTGTTTACAATATGTTTACTATAGGAGTGTTGAACCATAAGAGACAATTATTGGATGTATTATTAATAAATGTATTAATCTGTAAGAATAGTCGATAGGGATAGACAGGATTTTAAGTTGGGCTTTAACAGAGGACACCAGGAATAGAGCGAGGACCCAAGAGGGACCCCAAGAAGGAGGAGCTACAGACGGAGACCAATAGGAGACGACGAGGGAGTCAGCTGACTAAGGCTAGGAGGAGTCAGCTGGATTTGAGCCAATAGTATTTGAGACAGATATTTTACGGACTATGAAAGGAGATTCAAATGTTTATTTCAGTCTCTTCATCACATTTCGTCCTTCAGGTAACAAGCTTCCTGTTTGGAGTGTGTGTGAAAGCTGTTCTCGAGAGCATTTTACTATCGATAGTTAATTCAGATTGCATTTGTTATTAAATACATGTTTTATTTTGAAACCTGAATTCAGCGAACTTATTTTTGGCGCACATGCGCAGTAACTAGTCAACAAACCAGTTCAGCGTTAGTGGTTCCTGTTTATACTTTGCCCCAACATTAGCAAAATACAATTTAGAATGAAAAACAACAGCAAGTCTCAAGCATATTTAGCGGTTCCAGCTCAGCTGCTGGAATCTTAAATTTCAGCAAGAATGTGCAGCAAGAATACCAAAATACTCTGCTTTCCGAAAGATATGGTCTCTAACATGAGAGACAAAATCCTGTACATCGTGGCTGACCGTCCCACGGTGAAAAACATCATCGTGCATACAGGAAGCTGTGATATTGTGAAACAACAGTCTGAAGTTCTGAAGAGAGACTTTATTGATCTGTTAAACACAGTCAGCTCTGTCAAGGCTGAGGTGTTTATCAGTGGCCCTCTTCCACCAATCAGAGGAGGAGATGAAGGATCCAGCAGGCTGTTTGCACTGAACAAATGGCTGTCAACTGCATGTACTGACCATTCAGTACATTTTATCAACAAGTTCTACCTTTTCTGGGAGCGCAGACATCTTTTTAAGGCACATGGAGTTTGCCTGAACAAGTCAGGGGTAAAACTCTTTACCTCTAACCTATTTTTCTTCCTGCGTCACCTGTTCCCACTGCCAAGGACAAGAGACAAGAGGAGTCTAAACAAGAGATAACAAGAGATAACAAGAGAGACCATACGGGAAGGATGCCCTCGCCTAATGACAGCCAAGAGGAGGAGTCTCCAACCTCATCATCAGGGACCTCTGATCTCCCACTTTCTCCCCCTCTCCGAGAGGAGGAGTCTTTACCTCCCTCCCCAGCAACTTCCACCCCCCAGACTCCATCCAGGTCCCTTTCCTCTCTCACACTCTCCCCATCCTCCCCCCACCTGGAGTTCACTGACCACATGAAAGAGCTGGTCACTGCTGGAACCAAACTCACTCCTCGCCCCACTCCTCGACGTACAGTTCTAGCCCCACCCCTGCCACTGGCTCTAAGTCCTCAGACAGTTTTGACACAATTGGCGAAGTTAAAGCGCCGTGCCCCTCCCCCACCTCCACTACGGCTCCACAGCCATCCTCTGTCTCCCCTACCTGATAAAGACAATGATTGATATCTTCTGGGTCCAGGCTACAAGGCTAATGACACCAATGATTCTCTCCAGGAGAAGTCGGGGCCCTGTATGCAGCTAGCCTTCTCAATTCCTGTCCTGATAGTTTATAGAGAAAGAAAGGAGAGGCTGCGAAGAAACAATAGTGAATCTGCAAACTTATTAAACTTAACATTCATTCCTCGTCAGCCTGTCCAAATAAAGCTTTAAACACATTAAACTTAGCTTTATTAAATGTCAGGTCTCTGTCAGGAAAAACATTTTTAATCAATGATTTTATTGTTAGGCACAAACTGGACATTTTGTTTTTAATTGAAACTTGGTTAAACCAAGATAACAGAGCAGCTGTTCTTATTGAATCAACACCTCACAACTTCAGCTTCATGAGTGAAACAAGAGGCAGAAGAAAGGAGGTGGAGCTGCTATTTTATTTAATGATTCTCTTCAATGCAAGCAGATGTCCTTTGGTCATTTTACTTCTTTTGAATATGTGGCTCTGAATTCCACTCAAGCTTTATTCCTAAACATTTACAGACCTCCTAAATACTGTGCAACCTTCTTTGATGAGTTTACTGAACTGCTGTCGATAATCTGTATTGATTTTGACTGTGTTGTTATTGTTGGTGATTTTAATATCCATGTTGATAATCCCCAGGACAGAGGGTCTATAGAACTATGTGGTGTCCTTGATAATTATGATCTGACTCAGCATGTGACAGGACCCCCCCACACCAGGGGGCACACTCTGGACCTAATCATCACCAAAGGTCTAAACATTTCCAATGTCACTGTGACTGATGTTGCACTCTCTGATCATTTCTGTGTTTTCTTTGAGAGTGCAATCTCCTTGCACACAAATGTCCAAACCGAGGTTGTGACAAAGCGTTACATCTCTGAAAACACCGGTGAACTATTTATTCAGAAGTTCTCCACACCAGCCCTCTCTTGCATCTCAGTCAATGAGCTTGTAGATAGCTTCAATTCTAAAGTTAACAATGTTATTGATGCCATTGCACCCACTAAAGTGAAGGTTGTCTCGGGTAAGCAAAGGTCTCCTTTAGGGCTGCAACAACGAATCGATAAAATCGATAAAATTCGATTATTAAAAGAGTTGGCAACGAATTTCATTATCGATTCGTTGTGTCGCGCGACTATTACGCCACTCAATAAGTCGCGGAGATGTTTGAGTATAAAAAAAAAAAGAGAGCGGATCGGAGGTCGAGGAAAGACCACCGGAGAGACCCGTAACGTTGTTCTGAAACACATGGCGGAGGCAGAGAAATCAGTACGACCTAAGTCATCCAAGGTGCGGAGCATTTCACACTAAATAAATCTAAAAAGTGTGTTAATTGCAAGATATGCAAAAGCGACATGGCACGGGAGCACCACGGTGATGATTCAGCACCTAAAACGTAAACATGTTGGAGCCCTTGATGAGGAGGAAGGGAGTTCAACAGCAGGGTAAGTCACTACAGAATCCTACTTCTGTTCCGTTTTGAAGTGAGGAACTAGGCGCGTTCGATGTGCGGATCCGCCCGGTGTCCGCAGCGATGACAAGTTAGCGTTAGCTCGTTAATAACAGTAGTAAAGCAGGGGTGGTATAGTCTGCAAGACTAAAGACACGTTTTTATTCACTCGCCTTTTTTTATCCGATTCATCGATTAATCGAAAAAATAATCGACAGATTAATCGATTATTAAAATAATCGTTAGTTGCAGCCCTAGTCTCCTTGGAGAAATGCTACGCTGGTCAGAATAGAGAAACGACAGTGTCGGAAATCTCTGGGTGGGACTCTCTGGCACAGCACTCAACTGGTTTGAATCCTACTTGAAGGACCGAGAATACTTTGTGTCTGTAGCTAATTACACATCAGAGCTGACTAAAATGACATGTGGTGTTCCCCAAGGTTCAATACTGGGGCCTCTTCTGTTCAACATCTACATGCTTCCACTAGCTCAGATTATGGAAAACAACAAAGTGTGTTATCATAATTATGCAGACGACACACAAATCTACATAACTATATCACCAGGGGACTATAATCCCATACAAGGGCTGGGTAAATGCATTGAACAAATCAACAACTGGATGTGCCAGAACTTTCTTCAATTAAACAAAGATAAAACAGAAGTAATTGTTTTTGGTACCAAGGACGAACGATTGAAAGTCAGCGCTCAGCTTCAATCACTGATGTTAAAAACCTCAAACCAAGCCAGAAATCTAGGTGTAGTTATGGATTCAGACCTCAACCTGAACAGCCATATCAAGACAATTACTAAATCAGCCTCCTATCACCTGAAGAATATATCAAGGGTTAGAGGACTTATGTCTCAACAGGATTTGTAAAACCTTGTCCATGCATTTATCTTCAGTAGACTGGACTACTGTAACGGTGTGTTTACAGGTCTCTGTAACAAGTCAATCAGAAAGCTGGGTAGCACTTTATAATAACTACACACTATGAAGCATTAGTTAAGCATGAGTAAACGCTTAATTCATCATTTATAAAGCATTGTTCCTACATTAATAATTCATTAGTATGCAGTTCATAACAACAGTTATAAATGTTTTATTCTTGATTAATAAGCTCGTCTATTATGCGTTTCATTATTGTGTTTTCATACTTTATAAATGATGGATTCCCCATTTGTAAATGAAGTATTATATATTTTACAAACCAATTATTAAGGAGTTGTAGATGATTAATAAGATAATTTATAGTAATATAGTTAGTAATAGTTACCTTGTGTAGAATTGCATGTCGTTTTCATGGTAAGACTGGCGAGGGGATGAAGGGACCTGTGAGGACATCGTCACTGAAGCGCATGTGCACTTCTAATCTCTATTATTTATTTTTTATTTTTCGCCAGAAAAGGGTGGATTTCTTTTTCTTTCTTTTTTTTGGGGTGGATTTTTATAATTTTTTTGCTGTCAGGAATGGGCTTCCATAAATCTTAGTGCACATTTAGAATTGTAGATTGTTATATGCAATAGTAACTATTTAAAAGGTTACAGTAGTGATCCGATTGTTTATGTGTCCACGCTGTTAAGAATATACATTAAACTGAATGTATATTTGTATTGTGTTGCTTTCTCCCGTCTCCCACTGAGTTGAAACGCTTTTATTCTAGAAAAAATGAAAGAAAAAAAGACCGGAAGTCGTCGTTCTCTCCAGCGGAAGTCAGGCAGCCAGCGGAACAAAAAACAACCAGCCTTTTTTTCAGGGGGACACATAACATCGTGGGACACTAACATGTCGTCTCTCAGGTGACAGCGTTGTTTTTAAGGTATGCGCAGTGCTTTACACACAGAACACAAACAGATAGAAGATTAAATGCGTGTTTAATGAGAAAAATAACCAGACTTCCGGCTTCTTTAAACACTTGTTCATCTCGGAGAACACTGGTTCATGTAGCTACATACTGTGAAGATCTACCAAACACCGTCATGCTCCATAGCACTAGATAATGTCACAGTACGTGGGAAGACACAGACATAGTCGTAGTTTAGTACCGTTAGTGTAACGTTACACTCTACAGTCTGTAACGTGAGCGTGTACGGTAATAACACGGTAATAACACTGCGTTGTCTCCAGCTCTAGCTCTTGAAATTAGCACATTACTGAGCTGCTTGCTAAAAGAAACTTGATCTAGAGTGACTTTAATCATAATTAGTGTTGTTAAGAGCCCACAATAAAGGCTATAAAAGGCTGGAAAAGACTTTGGCTTGAGAAGGTTTTTCCACTTCTTCGTTAAACCGTGTATGTACTGTATACATAACCTATACAGGGCAGCTAATAACAACATAATCATACCATAGTCAGACAATTGTGTTTCCATTCACTAATCAATGTTGAGTTTTAAGACAGATTCTGATTCAATAGTTATGATCTCTCACATAACCCAACTACACAGTGTACATTAACTTAACCCTCCTGTCGTGTTGGTTTCTCCCCCCTTACTTTAGTGTTTAGTGTCTGTTTTAACTTACATTAACACAAAAAACATTAATCATCACCACATTTTATTTAACACCTTTTAAAGCTGTAAACAATGTCTCAGACTAGTGGTTTACATGAATAACTGCTGTGAATATACAAAGAATAGACAGTGAAAATGTATCGCTAAATTAAATGAAACTGTTGTACGGACATTGTTGACAGAATATAGGCCTCCCGGACTCCGCATCCCACAGACCTTTTCTAGCCTCATTGTTTGACCGATATACTCCTGCTAGAATCAACAGACCCATGTAGGCTTGGAGGTCTATCTGGTCCAATGCTCTCCATGTGTCCCCAAACACACACCTCCCCTCCAGGTTTGTCATGTCCAGTATAACACCCTCAATGGACTCTGGTAAAAAGAGTTGGAAGCTGGACTTGAAGTCATCCACACGAGATGTTGCGTATCGTGTTGGCCCTGGCGTCATCCTTGTTATGTTTTCAACTCTCTCTGCCTCCTCTGTCCTGGGAGGATGAATACCAGAGCAAGTTGTCACCCTTGGACTGGAATGTCACCTCAGGTGCCTGTTCCTCTGGTGCTACTTCCTCGTCATCTGTTGACTGGTCAGTCTCATAATAGTCCGGATCGAAATCAGGATCAATGTTGTCTTCATTTTCTGAGACATCTTCCTCTATCTCCGGTTCAATCTCCTCTTCATCTGGTTCAAACATTAGGTCCAGAGCCTCTCTGACAGAACATCTCCTCATCAGTGGCCTACTCATTGTGCTCACAGAGTAAAATGAGAGCAAGGCACAAATAAAGGTTTATTTAGGGGGAAAGTGAGAAGATACGAAACATTGTTTAGTCTGGAAGGTGTGGTTCACGTGGGGGGATGGGCACATGAGCGCGGTATAGAGATGGGTTCCCATTACAAACACCTGATTTTTTTAGTTTGAAGTTTGAAATGTGTACAACTGTGTATATGGGGCTGTGAACAGGTGTTTACACAGGTGTGTGTGTGTGTGTGTGTGTGTGTGTGTGTGTGTGTGTGTGTGTGTGTGTGTATGGGAGGAGGGGTGGTTGTGGGTGTGTATGTTTTCCATCTGATGAATGGACATAATCTAGTGTTTCCCATTTATTTCCTATGGCGGTCACCTTTGACCGGGAACACCATGGATGTTACAAAGTTGACTAAACCACTAAAAATTCAATGAAAATGGTGATCAGCAATTTGATATGTTGAAATGCCTAGTGTGGAGGATATCATGAGGCCTTGAGGTAATCAGATGTAAAACACAATATTTATGATTGATTAAAGTTGTAAATCGGTCAGATTTGACCCGAACACGACAGGAGGGTTAAGACATTTCAATGAGATGTTTGTCAGAGGACTGGTGACATTTGTAGCACTGACGGGCAGATTGTTGGCCTCCAGAAGTGCTGCTTGCAGTATTGTAGAGAACTGTATGACTGCTTGCACCTGCCAATTGAGAAGTTGATTGGATGATTTGTTCCCAAAATTTGCAAAGGACAGTCATATACACACCTACAGACAAACAGGCTGTCCACTGTTCATCCATCTGCAGCTCTGACCATCACAAATACCGTGTTGGAGCTTTAAAGTGCTTGGTTGTGTTTAGTGGCCTTGCAGCTGCGTACCTGTCCTCATACTGATTATGCTGCAAAAGCAACTGATCCAGCAGGTTTTAAATACGTTTTGAAAGTTACAGATATGCATTGGAGGCAACAATGACTCCTCTGGTGCTTCTATATGAAGGCCAGTGGAAGTTAGTGTTAATGATGCGTCAGTCTAATGTCAGCGTTGTGTCCCAGCAGGGATGTGTGAAGCAGTGGAGGAGGACCTGTACGCTGTCCTGGGAGCCAGTCCCTCAGACTCAGTCCAGCAGCTCAGACACAGGTACCAGCAGCTGGCCTTACAGGTAAACACACTGCTCTGTGTCTGTGTCGGGGTGAAGCAACACATACTGTGTGTCTGTCTGTTACTATGGTCAAAGTCTCAACCAAGTCCAAACAGAAACACAGGATTTTTCTGTTGATCAGAGGCGTAAATTCTTAGTACTAAATATTTAGCTGAACCCTAATATGTTAAAGACACACAAGTGATCCTCTCTACCAGCTACATGGTAGAAGATGGGGGAGAAAATCGATTGTAAAGTATAGCTGAAGATAATGTGTCTTCATATTGGGTGCCTGTGTGCCTCACAGTACCACCCAGACCGTCTTGGAGGGGGGAGTTCTTCAGAAGCAGAGTCTGGAGTGAAGAAGTTTCTAGAAGTTGATGCAGCCTGGAGGATCCTTAGTGACCAGAGCAGCAGAAGACAGTATGACCTGCAGAGGAGAGGTAGGAGCTCACATTTCTCTGTCACTGACATGCTCATTGTTTAGTTTCCAACACAAACTTTAGTTGTTATTATTGTTTGTGATGATGTCATAGGTTAATGGGCTCATCTAAGTGCTCATTCACACGCACTCGCACAGCCTTCCAGAGACATTTGGGGTTCAGCATTTTGCCGAACGACACTGGCAGCAGGCTGGAGGAGCTGGGGATCGAACTCCAACCCCTGAGCCCTTTATGATCCATGCTAGTGCTGGACAATGTATCGGTATTGTATCGATATAGTGATATGAAAATATATATTGTGATTTTGTAATGTGTTCTAAGATGAATCTTTGTCTTGGTTTTGATAAGATCATCCTTTATTAGTCCCTCAGTGGGGACATTTACAGGATCACAGCAGCAAAGTGGACAGAGACACAAGATACATGGTAAAAAGAAACAAGTATTATAAATAAGTAATAAGCAGTAAAGAATATCAACTAGTAAGAAAGTACAAAAATCCACAATAACTCAAATTAAAATATAATATAATATCATATATACAGACAGAGTATTTTTATTGCACAGTGTAATTATTGCACCACTTTGTTATAGCGTTAGGCTGCATCACTTACCACACTGTTGTATTATGTGCCTTCACCTACCGAGTCATTGTGTCCACATTACTGATGTGGCGTGCTGATGGAAGTCGTTGCTGTACATTAATGTATTCATCCATGCAGTTGGCATGAATAAAGACATACAGGGAACGAGTGCTGGTTGCTTCATTACTGTGGTTGTACCAGGGTTTGTCATCTATATTTGGTCGTAATGTAAGGGGAAAGTAGCTTTTATAGAATGAGAATAATTTCCTCAATAAATTGAAACAAGCTCTTTCACAGTGTGATGAAGATGAAGATTGAATTATACATTCAGGTCGTGCTTGTGTTCCAGGCCTAACCAGGGACAAGGACTGCAAATTAACCTCGGCTAACAATACTTCTCTTTGAATTATTCCTCACACCGTGTAACACTAATTAAAACCCAAGCAAAGTTTAGCACTAATTATTCAGGGTTCATTGAGTCATTATCACTGTCAAACTGTACAACTTGATAATGACTGTTTCCTCAAGAGTGAACTGTAAAAAATAAGAGTGTGAAATCCATCTGTACACCTGCCGATCCTTTTTTCATTTCAGTCAATCCATCCGTTTATCCGTCCTTCCATCACTTTTCATCCATCCATACATTGATGGTTCTGTCTTTGTTTGTATTAGAATGGGCTTTGTAGCAACCATGGCCTTGTTTCCTAAATGCATCTCAAGGCTAAGATGATTGTAAAATCCATCTCTAAAGAAGCTCTGAAGCTCAGATTGTAGATGGACGAGTGTCTGCTATCACTGTAGGAGGCTACGGGCACGTTAAGAAGCTCTGAAGCTCAGATTGTAGATGGACGAGTGTCTGCTATCACTGTAGGAGGCTACGGGCACGTTAAGAAGCTCTGATTGTAGATGAACGAGTGTCTGCTATCACTGTAGGAGGCTACGGGCACGTTAAGAAGCTCTGATTGTAGATGAACGAGTGTCTGCTATCACTGTAGGAGGCTACGGGCACGTTAAGAAGCTCTGATTGTAGATGAACGAGTGTCTGCTATCACTGTAGGAGGCTACGGGCACGTTAAGAAGCTCTGATTGTAGATGAACGAGTGTCTGCTATCACTGTAGGAGGCTACGGGCACGTTAAGAAGCTCTGATTGTAGATGAACGAGTGTCTGCTATCACTGTAGGAGGCTACGGGCACGTTAAGAAGCTCTGATTGTAGATGAACGAGTGTCTGCTATCACTGTAGGAGGCTACGGGCACGTTAAGAAGCTCTGATTGTAGATGAACGAGTGTCTGCTATCACTGTAGGAGGCTACGGGCACGTTAAGAAGCTCTGATTGTAGATGAACGAGTGTCTGCTATCACTGTAGGAGGCTACGGGCACGTTAAGAAGCTCTGATTGTAGATGAACGAGTGTCTGCTATCACTGTAGGAGGCTACGGGCACGTTAAGAAGCTCTGATTGTAGATGAACGAGTGTCTGCTATCACTGTAGGAGGCTACGGGCACGTTAAGAAGCTCAGATTGTAGATGAACGAGTGTCTGCTATCACTGTAGGAGGCTACGGGCACGTTAAGAAGCTCTGATTGTAGATGAACGAGTGTCTGCTATCACTGTAGGAGGCTACGGGCACGTTAAGAAGCTCTGATTGTAGATGAACGAGTGTCTGCTATCACTGTAGGAGGCTACGGGCACGTTAAGAAGCTCTGATTGTAGATGAACGAGTGTCTGCTATCACTGTAGGAGGCTACGGGCACGTTAAGAAGCTCTGATTGTAGATGAACGAGTGTCTGCTATCACTGTAGGAGGCTACGGGCACGTTAAGAAGCTCTGATTGTAGATGAACGAGTGTCTGCTATCACTGTAGGAGGCTACGGGCACGTTAAGAAGCTCTGAAGCTCAGATTGTAGATGGACGAGTGTCTGCTATCACTGGAGGAGGCTACGGGCACGTTAAGAAGCTCTGAAGCTCAGATTGTAGATGGACGAGTGTCTGCTATCACTGGAGGAGGCTACGGGCACGTTAAGAAGCTCTGAACCGACAGGAGGAACCACTGCATGTTTTTATTTTTGTAGTTCATATTTAGAGTCGATAGATTAGACACTTCTATCATGAACACTGATGTTCTTTTAGTGGTTTGATTAGGGCTGCACAATTAATCGAATTTTAATCGCGATCACGATTTTGGCTGCCACGATTAAATGAGCATGATCGTCGGCGATATTGACGTTTAAAATGCGTGCTCTGCTACATATCAAATCAAGCACTTCCTCAACTAAGAGTCAGCCGACCACCAGGGGGAGAACGAGATGGGAGGTGTCATGGAGGTGTCATGGAGGTGTCATGGAGGTGTCATGCACGCACCCTGCAGCGGCAGCCTCAACAAAAGTTCTGTCTGCAGTCGACTCCGGTATTAGTAGAAGAGTAGAGAGACAGACAACAGAACAGAGAGCAGACGGTCACGGGTGTCGTGTGAAAGGTAAATAAAATGTCAGGAGCAGAAGGCGAGGAGCTAGTCCCTCGAAAAGGATCATCATCAGTTATCTGGAAGTTTTTTGGATTTAGGGCAAGTGATGTGAAACAAGAACAAATCATATGCACAGAGTGCGTTATGCTGCGTTCACACCAAACACGGTGCGAATTCATCGCGCTGCAAATTCATGTCCATCGCGCCGCCGGTCTCGCGGGGACCATTTGTGTTCATTCGCGTGAATCGCGCTGGACGCGCTGGAGAGGGGGCGGGGCTTATCGCCCTGAAAGACGTTCAACTGTCCGCCATCAACCATGGAAAAAATAACCTATTTCTGCTTAGTACGTGTGGTGGAAGTCCCAGATATCACGGGAAACTAAACGCCGTCATGTCTGGTTCATAACATCATCCAGAGGAGCTCCGTGGATTGTATCGAGATGTATTCACTGTGTCTAGCAAGCCACACGTCCGCTGTTTACTACGGCTGTATGAGCCCCAAATAAACTGATTTGGCTGTGATTTAACTGCAATAAACCGACAAAAAGGGACTCCGAAATAACTACCTAATGATGCCGATTTGTCTGAATTCATGTTTTGTTAGTTCTCTCCGCAAGACGACAAGCAAATAACTTTTAAAATACTTGTTTTCTCAATGGAGCTCGGATGGATCGGTGCTAGGCTATGCTAACATGGTAGCAGCTCCATCAACACTCACAATAAGTGAACGCAGCATTATGCTGCGTTCACTTAAACGTGAAAGTGCAATAAAAAGAAGTTGTCCCTAAAATTAATGAATAATCGTGATAAATAATCGTGATCTCAATATTGATAAAAATAATCGCGATTATGATTTTGGCCATAATCGTGCAGCCCTAGGTTTGATATATGCATTCAAAAATGAGTAAATGGAATTAATTAATTACACACATATTAATGCATGGATATTTGACTGTGTAGTTTGGCTTGGTAGGCTCTTTGACAATCTGTCCTCCATATTGTCATTTTAATTTTTTGTTTATGGTGCATATATTGTGTGCCACAAACTTTCTGTATATACAGCAGGTGTAATACAATGATCCACACAATAGATGAGGTGAATATTCATGAAACTTAGGAACCGTCTCCGCTTCATTTGAGGGTTAAAATGAGTTTAAGAGTAACGTCAGCCTTGAGCAGCAGCTAAAACAATCAAAGTTGACTTTCTTTAACTTACTGTCTTTTCACTCAGTAACATGAATTAAAAAAGGGCTGTACACTGTTAACTAAACATAAAGCTTGATCTTCATACTGAACGACTCCAAGTATAAAACATGTCTTTATGTCAATTACTCCACTTGCACCTTGTGATGAATGTGTTTTTGATACATAGCATGGCTTGTTCACCGTCAAGTCTGCAGAGTTACTGAAGTGTAAGAAGCATCATCTTCAGTACAACAAACGTCCGTTAAAAAGTGTTCCCGCGCTCTTAGAAGCGCTCTTAGAAGCGCTCTTAGAAGCGCTCTTAGAAGCGCTCTCAGAAGCGCTCTCAGAAGCGCTCTCAGAAGCGCTCTCAGAAGCGCTCTCAGAAGCGCTCTCAGAAGCGTTCCCGCGCTCTTAGAAGCGCTCTTAGAAGCGCTCTTAGAAGCGCTCTTAGAAGCGCTCTTAGAAGCGCTCTTAGAAGCGCTCTTAGAAGCGCTCTTAGAAGCGCTCTTAGAAGCGCTCTTAGAAGCGCTCTTAGAAGCGCTCTTAGAAGCGTTCCCGCGCTCTTAGAAGCGCTCTTAGAAGCGCTCTTAGAAGCGCTCTTAGAAGCGCTCTTAGAAGCGCTCTTAGAAGCGCTCTTAGAAGCGCTCTTAGAAGCGCTCTTAGAAGCGCTCTTAGAAGCGCTTTTTGAAGCGCTCTCAGAAGCGTTCCCGCGCTCTTAGAAGCGCTCTTAGAAGCGCTCTTAGAAGCGCTCTTAGAAGCGCTCTTAGAAGCGCTTTTAGAAGCGCTCTTAGAAGCGCTCTTAGAAGCGCTCTCAGAAGCGCTCTCAGAAGCGCTCTCAGAAGCGCTCTCAGAAGCGCTCTCAGAAGCGCTCTCAGAAGCGCTCTCAGAAGCGCTCTCAGAAGCGCTCTCAGAAGCGCTCTCAGAAGCGCTCTTAGAAGCGCTCTTAGAAGCGTTCCCGCGCTCTTAGAAGCGCTCTCAGAAGCGTTCCCGCGCTCTTAGAAGCGCTCTTAGAAGCGCTCTTAGAAGCGCTCTTAGAAGCGCTCTTAGAAGCGCTCTTAGAAGCGCTCTCAGAAGCGCTCTCAGAAGCGCTCTCAAAAGCGCTCTCAAAAGCGCTCTCAAAAGCGCTCTCAAAAGCGCTCTCAAAAGCGCTCTCAAAAGCGCTCTCAAAAGCGCTCTCAAAAGCGCTCTCAAAAGCGCTCTCAAAAGCGTTCCCGCGCTCTTAGAAGCGCTCTCAGAAGCGTTCCCGCGCTCTTAGAAGCGCTCTTAGAAGCGCTCTTAGAAGCGCTCTTAGAAGCGCTCTCAGAAGCGCTCTCAAAAGCGCTCTCAAAAGCGCTCTCAAAAGCGCTCTCAAAAGCGCTCTCAAAAGCGTTCCCGCGCTCTTAGAAGCGCTCTCAGAAGCGTTCCCGCGCTCTTAGAAGCGCTCTTAGAAGCGCTCTCAGAAGCGCTCTCAAAAGCGCTCTCAAAAGCGCTCTCAAAAGCGCTCTCAAAAGCGCTCTCAAAAGCGCTCTCAAAAGCGCTCTCAAAAGCGCTCTCAAAAGCGCTCTCAAAAGCGCTCTCAAAAGCGCTCTCAAAAGCGCTCTCAAAAGCGCTCTCAAAAGCGCTCTCAAAAGCGTTCCCGCGCTCTTAGAAGCGCTCTTAGAAGCGCTCTCAGAAGCGTTCCCGCGCTCTTAGAAGCGCTCTTAGAAGCGCTCTTAGAAGCGCTCTTAGAAGCGCTCTTAGAAGCGCTCTTAGAAGCGCTCTCAGAAGCGTTCCCGCGCTCTCAGAAGCGTTCCCGCGCTCTCAGAAGCGTTCCCGCGCTCTCAGAAGCGTTCCCGCGCTCTCAGAAGCGTTCCCGCGCTCTTAGAAGCGCTCTTAGAAGCGCTCTTAGAAGCGCTCTTAGAAGCGCTCTTAGAAGCGCTCTTAGAAGCGCTCTTAGAAGCGCTCTTAGAAGCGCTCTTAGAAGCGCTCTTAGAAGCGCTCTTAGAAGCGCTCTTAGAAGCGCTCTTAGAAGCGCTCTCAGAAGCGTTCCCGCGCTCTTAGAAGCGCTCTTAGAAGCGCTCTTAGAAGCGCTCTTAGAAGCGCTCTTAGAAGCGCTCTTAGAAGCGCTCTCAGAAGCGCTCTCAGAAGCGTTCCCGCGCTCTTAGAAGCGCTCTTAGAAGCGCTCTTAGAAGCGCTCTTAGAAGCGCTCTTAGAATCGCTCTTAGAATCGCTCTTAGAAGCGCTCTTAGAAGCGCTCTTAGAAGCGCTCTTAGAAGCGCTCTTAGAAGCGCTCTTAGAAGCGCTCTCAGAAGCGCTCTCAGAAGCGTTCCCGCGCTCTTAGAAGCGCTCTTAGAAGCGCTCTTAGAAGCGCTCTTAGAAGCGCTCTTAGAATCGCTCTTAGAAGCGCTCTTAGAAGCGCTCTTAGAAGCGCTCTTAGAAGCGCTCTTAGAAGCGCTCTTAGAAGCGCTCTTAGAATCGCTCTTAGAAGCGCTCTTAGAAGCGCTCTTAGAATCGCTCTTAGAAGCGCTCTTAGAAGTGCTCTCAGAAGCGTTCCCGCGCTCTTAGAAGCGCTCTTAGAATCGCTCTTAGAAGCGCTCTTAGAAGTGCTCTCAGAAGCGTTCCCGCGCTCTTAGAAGCGCTCTTAGAAGCGCTCTCAGAAGCGCTCTCAGAAGCGCTCTCAGAAGCGCTCTCAGAAGCGCTCTCAGAAGTGCTCACCGCTGCGCTCACCGCTGCGCTCACCGACGCGCTCTTGGAACTGCTCATAGAACTGCTTATACAAGTGCTTATAGAAGCACTCATAGAAGTAATTTTAGAAATGCTTTAACTTCTAAGTTGGTCACAAGAAGGGTTAGTAACAATACAATAATATTTAAGATATATACGGTTACACAAACAATCCAATCACACATGTAGCCTGGTTTGTCTGAGTAATGTAGTTTTTGAAGTACATGTAAACACATTGATCGTCTTCACTATCATCCTTTGTCAGGTCGCTGTTGATGTAACAAATCAAATCAAACGTTGAAACTGTCACGCTTATATAGAACAGCACGAATTACCTTAATGAATCAAATAATAACATTTTGGGATAAACACTGTAATGCAACTCTCTGTTCCAGTTCCGCCTCCTTCGGACTTTCAATATCAACACTGTTCACAGCAAATGTAACATTATGGTGTTTGTCTTCCTTCTACAACTAGTATAATAATGATGCATTAATGCTTCTCCAGCACGGGAGCTGAAACAGGATTGGCCAGTGGATTCTACAGTCTATCTGGAGGACATGACCTGGGAACAGGGTAACTACCCACCATGTGCACACACACACACACACACACACACCTCGACAAAGCTCTCTGGAAAACCATCACAGTGTTCAAGATTCTGGCGAAGTTGACACCCAAACATGTACAGTGCTTGTTATAAGCAACAAAGTGGTTCATAATTGAAGAAAGTGTTTATGGTTAATATAATCAGAAATGAACGTGTGTTTTTGGATCATCCAATTAGTTAAATACCGGACAAGAAAAGGTACTTCATGACATTGATGCAAAAGGATCACGTGAAAATACAAAAATGGGTAATCCTGCACATCGAATTGCAACATTGCAGCAATGTTCTAATACAACCAAGAATAGATGTAAATGGTAGAAACTCTGTGTCAAAACCTGTGATGGGAGACCCATGCTGGATCCCAATGATGGTTTATCTGTTTGTAAGTATGTATTCATGGTCCTCAGAGGATGAATCCTTTCATCTCGCACCACCGTCGGCTCAAACAGCTTCTTTTACATTATTCATACCTGCAAACTTGTCGCTTTTCGGCGAAAAAATATGTAATCCACGTGAATCGTGTAGATCCGTAGAGTTTATTTTTTTTGGGGGGGGGGGGGGGGGGGGGGTCAACTGGCCAGCCAGCGTTTCTCCGATTGGAGTGAGATGAGGAGAAAAGGTGACGTGGTGATCTTCGCAATAAAACATCTTTGATGTGACGTGTCGAGTCTTGTCCAATCAGCGTTAAGATGTCTACAGCGTCTTCACTTCCCTCCGTTACAGTTTAAGTTACGTTATTTTCTGTTACCGCTCAGACTTGCTGGGTTAAGTTAACGTCCACTACATGCGGAACTACATGCGCCCCCCCCCGACATGGTTTTGGACTTGTCACCTTTTTCACCCCTTATGAGTTTGCAGGTATGATTATTGTTTTCATGTGTACCGGTACATAGAACATGATGTTTCACTTTTCTTTTTTTTTACTGTGTTTATTGTCATTTTAGTTTCACCGTACAGAACATACAAAGCACACCTATGTAGACATTAACAGAAGGAATAACAACAATACTAATGTAAAACATCAACAACAAGATACATTAATAAGGAAAATCAAGGGGGGATTCAGATAATACATAAATAAATACATTCTTAACAAGTACATGTCCAAAATACATAACGATACAAACTTGATCAAAATCAAATTTGACACCATTTTCAAGTTTCAGTGACTTTTCGTGTTCTCAATTAAGTTGCTTGTAACTGTCCATTAATTTCAAAATGCCACCCATTCTGTTCTTAGATCAGTCAATACAGGTTATGAGATACGTATATATGTACGTATATATGTACGTATATATGTACGTATATATGTACGTATCTATGTACGTATATATGTACGTATATATGTACGTATATATGTACATATATATGTACGTATATATGTACGTATATATGTACGTATATATGTACGTATATATGTACGTATCTATGTACGTATCTATGTACGTATATATGTACGTATATATGTACGTATATATGTACGTATATATGTACGTATCTATCCCTCCATAGGAGTGGAGGAAGGGAACGTAGGAGAAATAGATGCCTCACAACTATGTTCCTTACTATACATACTTTTATACATATTTCTTTATTTACTTGTTAGGTCTAAGCAATCCTCTCACCTCTGGTCAGAACATTTCATCCCATTAAAATGGTTTTTAAAGATGTTAAACTTCTCTTATTGTTTCTACGTTTTCTCTGGTTCTAGTTCCTCATATCATCGCTCAATAGATTTGAATCTGTTGGTGCAGTTCTCTGTTTCCAATTGAGTAATATCAATCTTTTTACAATTAACATCATAGTATGTTCCACGCCATTTTTTACTATACTAGAGTCTAGGGCTGCAACTAACGATTATTTTAATAATCGATTAATCTGTCGATTATTTTTTCGATTAATTGATGAATCGGATCAAAAAAGCCGAGTGAATAAAAACGTGTCTTTAGTCTTGCAGACGATACCAGCCCTGCTTTACTACTGTTATTAACGAGCTAACGCTAACTTGTCATTGCTGCGGACACCGGGCGGATCCGCACATCGAACGCGCACATCGAACGCGCCTAGTTCCTCACTTCAAACCGGAACAGAAGTAGGATTCTGTAGTAACTTACCCTGCTGTTGAACTCCCTTCCTCCTCATCAAGGGCTCCAACATGTTTACGTTTTAGGTGCTGAATCATCACCGTGGTGCTCCCGTGACATGTCGCTTTTGCATATCTTGCAATTAACACACTTTTAGATTTATTTAGTGTGAAATGCTCCGCACCTTGGATGACTGAGGTCGTACTGATTTCTCTGCCTCCGCCATGTGTTTCAGAACAACGTTACGGTCTCTCCGGTGGTCTTTCCTCTACCTCCGATCTGCTCTTTTTTTTTTTTACTCAAACATCTCCGCGACTTATTGAGTGGCGTAATAGTCGCGCGACACAACGAATCGATAATGAAATTCGTTGCCAACTCTTTTAATAATCGAATTTTATTGATTTTATCGATTGGTTGTTGCAGCCCTACTAGAGTCTATACTTGTTAGAGCCAAGTCAATAGGTTTATGCAAAATTCTTGATCGGGTCTGAAAATGTTGCTCCAATAGTTTGATATCCACAGGCAACTCCAGAAGATATGACCTAGTGATGCCGGCACAAGCCCGCATCTATTTTTTAAAATATCCTACTGATCTGTTTAGTTTGGACCTACGTACACGACATATTGTCTTAAAGTGCAGAAGGCCACGTCCTGCACACACTGAAGTGCTCTGAATCTGTTCTGTCTGTCTCCCACTGCTCCTCTGCTATCTCTTTACCTAGCTCGTCCTTCCAAGCTCAAGTGTTCCCTAGTTGTTTCATTTGTTAACTGAGACAGTTTCTCATATATATTTGTGTGTTTCACTTTTCAACCAGCGTTAAATGTCATGGTCTAAATATCCGTAAATGTGGACGCTCACTCTCTGACCAAGGCAGGTAGATCTTTAAAACGGGAGTGTGTGTTGTTTCAGATGAGCGTGTGTACACGTACAGCTGTCGCTGTGGGGGAGGATTCAACGTCTCGGAAGAGGAGGTGGGGGAGGAGACGCAGAGGAGGCGGCAGGATGATGAAGAGGAGGAAACAGAGGAGGAAGAGCACAGAGGAGTGGTTGTCTGCTGTGACACGTGTTCCCTCAGTGTGTGCGTCACATGGTCATTACATGGAAAGACTCAAACGTTTGAATGCCAATGATAATACCTGTTTGGAAACTTTCACCTATGACACTGCCGAGCCTGCGTACCAAATATGAACATGACCCTTTAAAGCATGCTGTTGGCTTCTCTCATCATCTCAGACTGTGTGCTCAACATCTCCATCAATTCTGAAGCAAGGCAGCAATAAAACAGCTCACTGAGAACAGTCATCCATCTCATTTGATTCTTTGAACTAGAGATGTTCCGATACTGTTACCAGTATCAGAAATATCTTATAGCCTAAAAGAAATAGAAATAGCCATCATGCTGGATCGGGTATCGGTGGATATGTCTGATAAGTCTTATATCACGGTATCATGTCGTTTTCTGCTTCTTTTTGCTACACAGGAACAAAAACAACACGCATCACTGGCTAACCAATCCGTACATCCTGCCCGATCGCTACTGCACATGTGCAAACTATTACTACACACCTGTGCTTAAACACTCTAGTACAGGGGTGGCCAACCAGTCAGAGACTAAGAGCCACATTTTTTGCTGTGTTACCGCAAAGAGCCACATCATACACATGGGCACACATGAACATCACCCCATCCCTTCCTCACACACACACACACACACACACACACACACAGACCTCTGCTCAGCCAGATTTATTGTAAATGTCACACACCAACATGATAATGACAGAAATTGACTCCTACAGTACTAAGACCACAGGCCAGTCATTTTCAACAATGAACATTGTGTGCACTGTCTCACACACACAAACTCTCAGTTCAACCAAGTCCACAAACAAAAATATAATAATTTACAATAGAATTGTTCTTTTACTATGCATGTTGCTTAGTGGGACTTCCTTGCCTTGAACAATCTTCTTCAAATCTGGCTTGTATTCCGTTGTTGCCACTCGAAGCAATTCTTTCACATGGGTGTCAGTCAGAACAGATCGATGCTTTGATTTCACGTGTTTCAGGGTAGAACAGGGGCGGACTGGCCATCGGGGATACCGGGAAAATCCCCGGTAGGCCGACGGGGTTGGGATGGTCCAATACCGGCCCACCTCCATCACCAACAGGCCCTCCCTCTGACATCGCCGGCCACGACTATATTCCATGCTTCACAGAACACGTTAAATTTACTCTAATACCTAAATACCCAAAGTCAATAATCACTGACTGATATTTATACTACTCCTCACAATCTGTATTCACACTCATGGTTTCCAACTTCTTTACTCATCTAATCTCTTCCGTCAGTCTAACTTTGTTTTAGGTGTTATTAAATGTCAATCCAAAACACCAGCAGAGTTGTTGTCTCAAACATACTTTTAAGGCCACCGTCATTTACAATCTCCAGCAGCTGATCTTCCTCTTCCTCTGTCGTCACATATTATGCAGAGTGGGTTTGGCGCGTCAGAATTACTCCTGGTATTTAATTAGACTCCTGATATTGTCTGTTAAATGAAGCTTTCTTTTTCTTGGAAGTTTCTTCTTCTGTCTCCTTAGTGGGCTTTTCCCCTTTGCAAAGAAGCTCTCCAAAAGTTTTTTACTCATTTTCGCTAACTTGTGGGCTTAATTAACATATCACGTGACCGAGACAAGCGTCTTGACATGTGTCAAGAGCCACAGGCGGATGAAATTGGGAGAGAATCCGGTAATTTTTCAAAATAAAACATCTATCAGGAGGTTGGGGACCACTGCTCTAGCCTACTCAACACGTGCGAAAAAAAACACACCGACCAATGCGTTGTAAATCACGTCACGTGATGCAGTTTAGCCAATCAAATAAGGGTATTCTGATTTCACCAGTGCGATGTACCCACACCGTGACACAGGGGGGAGGACAAGGAAAGACATCACAGAGCAGAGCTCTTGTAATTTCAGATGTGAAAGTTAAATATCTTTATGATGTCTTCAAAGAATCAAATTGCTATAAAGACCACAGTCCTTAACCTATACACTAAAAACACTGTGATACAAATGTCTGCTCCATGTATTAACGCGCGATAAACTACGCATTAATGCGAGTGAAAAAATACCGAGTGGGCCGGTCTGACACAGTAACTCCCGGGCCACTTTTTTCCCCCAGTCCGCCCCTTGCGCGTTTGACGAAAATACCGTATTGAACTCAAGCGAAGCGAACACGCACATTAAAAAAAAAAAAAAAAAAAAAAACTTCGATATGAACGTAAGAGCCGCATGAAACTAGGCAAAGAGCCGCATGCGGCTCGGGAGCCGCGGGTTGGCCAGGCCTGCTCTAGTACATCCTTTTCCTGATAATGCTACATAGTGATCAACAAATCAGCAGTAGGAGAGCTAGCTGTTAGCTGTTAGCTGTTAGCTGTTAGCTGTTAGCTGTTAGCAGCCAGTGGACAGCACCGTCCTGCTTGGCTAAATAACAGAGCTAACAGCTAACGTGAGGAGGTTGCATTGAGTTACATTGAGATGCGTTCAAGCTCTATTCAGTAAAAGTTTGTATACGGTGAAAGTTTATAACATTATCATGATGTATTCAAATGTAATCTTGTAAACAGTTCTTTTCTGTAGAAAAACTTGAATAAATCTATTTTAAAGGAGATGTTTTCACAGCAATGTAAAATCTTTTGCTCGCAGTTTACCAAAGTGAATTTGAAATGGTCTTTCTTTGAAGTGTGTTGTTTTATCTTATCAAATGATTTCATTGTATAGTTTGTAATGTTTAGGCATTTAAAAGCATGAAATTAGGTTGTGATAAATACAAAATCAATAAAAGATATATTTTTTCTATTGGTGCCTCTGAAATGAATGGTGTATATGTAGAGTTCACCTTTGAACAGTGTTGGTCGTGATGCAGCTGACTCAGTCCTCAATCAGTCCAGATACCTCTAACATGAAGTAAAGAGTGTCACCATCTGTCCAGGCACAGTCACTACAGTGCAGTCATTGCTGTTGTAACAGGTTTAGGTTTTGTTTGAGGTTCTGCCAATCTATAGCAAAGGGAAGCCCTCTTCTAGTCACGTGTCCACGTGGGACATGTTGTCTGCTTAAAAGTTAAACTCAAGTTAAAATGTAACTGCTTAGCTGTACGGCCCAAATTGAATTTGTTTCGTGCAACAGACTTTTCCTCTACCCGTCAACATCAGTCCTCAGGCTCTCAGCAGTACTTCTACAGCGGTGTGGATGGAGGTTGTCAGGAGGACCAGTGGGGACCATCACGGGGGTTTGTTCTGAGGTAATGTGATGCCGAAGCAGAGTGATGTTCCCTGGAGGGTCTACCTGTGAGGATGAGGGGCGTCTGTACACTCTGGGGTCCTTGCTACATGTCTGGACCTGCCTGATAGGCATGATGCCGCTTACCTGATGCTCATCAACCGCATCACACGGATAAGCAGCAGCTACGAACAGGTAGAGCACATATGGATACATATCTACTCTGCTGATTTCTTTCACTGCACTTCTTGTCTTGATTACAAATCATTCTGAAAATGAAATGAAATCTTTTATTCTGAAAGATCTTAAGATGGTATCATACATTTAGTTGAGGTTATCTCTATGTGCAGGTATGAGAGCAGCACACACCTCACTCCCCTCAGCAGCACGAGGTGAATCATGTACATGTGGGCGGACTTTTGAAAGCATATTGGATTTTATTTTTCAAATTACAAAACACATCTTCCACTTCTTTTTCCTCAACTCCCCCTTTACCTACAAACGGTTCTGATTAATAACACCCCCCCCCTAAACATGGTCCAGAATGAAACACAGCACCGAGCTAACCTGTGTAATCATGTCTCTTATTGAAGTCATTGTTTGCTGTTCTTAACTGTGATACATGTTAATAGTCCATTAATAATATGAAGAATCATATCACTGTTTCTCTAACATCACCTCGTATCACCGAACATGCACACCATTTGTTTCAGCATCCCTCCAAACAGCAGACACAACATAGTGCAAACTGTTCTCACTTCAAACGCTGGACTGTAGGACCCTCTAGACCCTCTAGACCATAGATGTCAGAGTCAAGGCCCGCGGGCCACATCCGGCCCGCAAGAAGGTTTTTTACGGCCCCTGGGATGATCTTGATTTATTATTAGAACCGGCCCGCAGCAAGCCGGCAGCCCGCAGATCTTTTACACGCACCAATACTACATTTCCCACAATGCAAAGGTGACGCACCGAGCAGTAGGCTGCTTCATTTCAATATTTATTGGCACAGCAGTCGTCAGCATCACAGTAAAATTAACTTTCAGATACCCATCAAAAATGGCAAAACGGAAGGTGGATACTGAGAACCGGGGGTTTCAAACAAGGTGGGAGTCGGAGTATATGTTCACGGAGGTAGCTGGAAAACCTGTGTGTCTTCTGTGTGGAGAAAGTGTGGCGGTACTGAAAGAGTATAATCTGAGACGACATTATGAAACGAAACACGATTTCTTCAGCTCAGAGCCTTACCCCGAACATTGATGAACTTGTGGAAAAGATGGGACACCACCAAGTATCACCCTCAACCTCAAACAAGTGAACATTACTGTGCAATCACATATTTAGAGTTTTTACTCAGTTCAAGTTTAAAAGTTAAAATTTAATATTTGTTTTCACTGCATGTTACTTCTCCTTAAACAAAGTGTTGTTTTTGATTAATAGATTTTTGCACTTTATTTTTTTGTATTTCAATCCAATTATATTTTAAAAATATTTCAGTTGAGTGGATGATAGAAAATTGCTATTATTGTTTTTTCTTTGAAGTAAATTTAGCCCACTTTTGCTAAAATAGAAAATATAGTCTACTGATGGTGCCTTGAATACCGGTTTCTTTCATTTAATGTTCATGTTATGGGGATATTTATATAAAGGAAATTTGTCTTTTGTGTCTGTTGAAAATTAAAGATTACTGACAGAGCCATAAGAAAATATTGCTTTATTTATCTGATCATATTGTAATATATTTGTTAGGTTTTCAGTAGGTTCAATTAGGTTCACTAGACTATATGCGTCATTTAAAAATTTTTCAATGAACATTCGAACAGTCCGGCCCTCGTCTTGTAGCTGATTTTTTTATTTGGCCCTCCGTCCATTTGACTTTGACACCCCTGCTCTAGACCCTCTAGACCCTCTAGACCCTCTAGACCCTCTAGACCCTCTAGCATCAGTTGTGGACGTGGCAGCGGCAATGTGTCACTTTCTGCTCGTTACATACATACAGTCTCTTTTCAAAATAAACTTCCAACTTAAGTTTACTTAGTTTTTAGGTTTACTTAGTTTTTAGGTTTACTTAGTTTTTAGGTTTACTTAGTTTTTAGGTTTACTTAGTTTTTAGGTTTACTTAGTTTTTAGGTTTACTTAGGCAACAACACTACTTGGTTGGGTTCAGGACCAGACTCTGGTTTGGGTTAAAGGGACAGTGTGTAGGGTGATGTGGAATCACAGGGTCGTCCTTCAATCAAAGGATTTAAGAATGTGTTGGATCTGGCAGGAGTGTGTTTGATTATCAGCAAGTATAAAAACTAAATTATTGATAATAGTAAAAGTATTAATATCAATACGATTATTAACAAATGTTAATAACAACGGGGCACCACCCTGAGATCAGGGACCAATAACCAAAATGAAGTCTCATAATTAGTGTTCACTCACAATGTCACCAGTCAAAGTAGTGTTCTACATTCAGAGTGAAGCACAGGCCACCACATTCAGCTTCATCACAATAACAATGATCAAGTCCAATAACTAAAACTAACAATAACTACTGTACAATTACAAGCCTACTATCTAACATCAACAAACAGTCATGTGGTGGGGGGGGGGGGGTTATAAGGGGGAAGCGAGAGCTAAAGAAACATGGCGGCCGTGATCAATAGTGATAGTAAAGCACTCGGGTGGATACTCGCCACCCGAGTATTTAATGGAGTAAAGAGGAACACACTAGACACCACGTGTGTCTGAGACGAGCATCACAGCACAGCCTCGATGTGTGTGTGTGTGTGTGTGTGGGGGGGGGGGGGGTAGTTTAAACAATAAGGAAAAGAATACAGCAGCTGTTACTTTATCACACAGAAACCAGACCGTGTCACTGGACCTTTAACTAATAAAGTTACAGTTACCAACCTTACTCTCCGTAACTGATCCAAACACTGTTACAGCCACAAGGAATAACTCTTATAACAGCATTGAAACAACACAACAGTAACGGATAATAACTATTATAATAACTCGGCGGTCCGTAAAATGACACAATAAAATGTAAACAATAGAGTTAAGCTTAAAACAAAACAAAGTAATAAACACACTATGACTGATCTCTGCCCAGACACAAGCCTCTTACTCTGAGAGGACTTCGGAGCAGTCGGTCTGGTTCTTCGAATTTATGTATTCAATTCGGGATCCGGAGCTTCAAGCTGTGCGGCAATAAATCTTCCGTATGGCAGCGGGAATTCTTCAGAAGTTAAAGGAATAATGTGGACTTGAATGGGAAGAGAGCGGGGCATAGAAGTTCACTGTTTCCTCCTTTGTGATCCAGGCTGTCACCTGGGGATTCTTAAAAGCATCAACATTGTTATCCTTTCATCCAAATGGAGTCGGACGGGACGGCCTGGAGGTAATGCTGCTGTTCATAGTGTCAGTGACGTCAGGGCCGTGTCACTGGGATCCCCGTGGTGCCTGTGGCCCTCGTCCAATGAGACCTCAGTGTTGAGTTTAAACCAAAAATCACACGTAGGTGAGATTTAACGTTGGTTGGGGTTCGTCTGTTGAACGTGAGGTTGAACACATGGTGAAGTCCCAACAAATGGCTTTTTCTTTTTTATGATGTTTCATGTAATTAATTATCACAGACAGTGGAGTGCAAAGCAACAACGAACAAAAACGTTAAAATAGAGGAGAATCGGGGGGAGCAAATGATTAGTACGGTAAAACTATATCCTATGACCCTGAAAAATGATCCTGTGATCACCTAGGGGTCCTGATCCCCAGGTTGGGAACTGGTGCCCTAAATGACAGAGCTATTCTCCTCTCAACGGGGCTGCGACAGACACACAAAGGGATGAAGGCTGGTAATGACTCTGCTCTCTCTCTGGTCACTCAGCCTGCAAAGGTCACAGCTGACAGAAGCACCAAGTGATGATCATCTCTCATCTATTATCCCTCTCATCCATCCATCCATATCTGCCCTCCTCACAGAGAGGAGAAAGAAAACAGAGAAAGTTAGGGCCTGACAGAAAAGAAGGAGGGGGGGTGAATTGTCTGAATTCTCCACTAATTATTTTCTCCCGACAGCTTCGTCAGAATCATCTGAAGTGGTCAACAGTGAAGGAGAGTTTCTACTGGCACACAGAGGGGGGGGGGGGCTGTCGGTGTGTATTGGAGGTGAGGGTAGACAGCTTTAAATGAGAGGTTGGTCGAATATTGATGTGACAGACACAGAGACGTGCAGGGATGTGCTGGGACACAAAATCACTTTCACCAACACACCACCTACAATTAGAGTGCTTTAGATCACTTCCTAACCACCCCCCACAATCCCACCCCTACCCCTTCATACACTGTAAAATCAATTTAAATAAATCAACTCCTCTTCTATCAGTAGCTCATTGTAATTAGTCAAAGGATGACTCCAGTTTGTAACCTAGAGGCCACTTCATTACATTGTTCTTCTAGAGCAGACCTGGGCATCGTACGGCCTCCGGGCCTTACCCGGCCGGCCCGCAGGACGTCAATAGGAAATTAGGAATAAAACATAAATAAGTACATCATGCACGGAATACATTTGTATTCCTTTTATTTTGAAGGTGACTGTTGCTGTTTGTTTTTTTCTCAACGTACGTACGTTGGTGAATGTGTGCGAGCAGCAGCGTCACTGTGTTGGTGGGCAGAGCTTACAGGAGATGTGAGTTAGCTGTTCATTACATTTTCTCCACTGGAAGGGCATCCTAGACCTCATTATGTTTTATCTACCATAGGTGCATCCGATAGGGCATTTTTCTTGCTCGAACATGGTTGCTGGTCGCAACACTGTAATGGTTTTTACAGTGTATCCTGTCCCTCTACCAAAGCCCCATCCCTGTCTCTATCCTGCAATTAAAGCCCTTAGATCACTTTCTGTCTCTAACCACCTCCCCTCTCCTTTTCTCTTCCTTTTATCCTTTCTCACTCTTTGACCGCCTGCAAATAGACCTATTTAGTCCATGCCCTCTGTCTGCTAATGCCCACCTCAGTCTATGTCTCTCTATCTCTGTCTGTGTTTCTGTTTCGGTGGCTGACTGGTGTAAGGTTGATAGAGGGGGGTGGAGGTGTTGATGGATGTGCTGAATAACTGTCAGGATAATAACTGTGAAATGTTGGCGTTGCCCTTTAATAACTGGAGCCCCTGAAGGCTCTAGTGAATGTGGATTACACAGTATTCAGAACCCTTCCTTTCTTCTCATTGTGTTATGTTGCAGCCTTATGCTTAAATCAATACACACCAAATACCCATAATGACAAAGAAAAAGAGGATATTACATTTTACAATTTAATATAAAGAAAAGAAAAAGGAATACCTCCTTGACATGAGTGTTTAGACCCTTTGCTATGACACTTGAAATGTAGCTTGGATGCCTCCCATTTCTCTTGATCATCTTGATGCTTCTCACCTTCATTGGAGTCCACCCGTGGTAAAGATCTATTGATTTGACATGATTTGGAAAGGCACACCTGTGGTCTGGCAGCTTGCAGCCATGAGGTGAAGGAACAGTCTGCAGAGCTCAGAGACAGGATTGTGTCGAGGCACAGATCTGAGGTTAAAGGTTCCTTCATAGTTCTTACATGGAAGAAGTTTGGATCAACTAGGATTCTTCTCTCAGCCGATGCGTTGTGGTTGCTCGTAGTGACGCCATCAATTTTAATGAAGCTTAAGTGGAAGTTCAGTCAGGAAGACTCTCTTTTCATTCATAATCTCTGTCTCTCTCTCTCCCTGTGATTACTCTATCAGCTGATTGTGGGCGTTCACTTGAAATCAACCAACCAGGTTCTGCACAGTTTCCTGAAGCCAATCACATCGTTGCTGTCAAACTTTAAAAATGTTCTCCTCTCTGCTGCTGTCAGTTGTCATTTCAGCTCAAATCAGCTCAAAACCCTCCTCCATCACCATCATCACCACCACCAGTGTCTGGACTCCATGGGGATCAGGCCTTATCTGACCTCAGCATCACTACCCCTCAACTATCCTACTTCAGGATGGAGTCCAATCGCCAAAGACTTTGCACTATTCAAATCTTATGCATGTGTAATATTGTTTTTTAAATTTCAAACGAAGTCTCTCCTGATTGAACTTCATCAATTTGAAATAAAATACTTGTTTACATGAGTTGATACGAGCACACAGATTGATGAGATGACCGTCACTTGTCACCCTAACGTTACCCATAACACTGAACTCTTGTCCTGTGAAAGAGACTATAGATCATTTCAGTGTTCAACACCAAGCCTTTTTGTTTTGGTTGGATGTAGAACTGGATTTAATGCTGATCATGCTTTGTCTGTCTGCTGTGTGTGTGTGTGTGTCTGTCTGCTGTGTGTGTGTGTGTCTGTCTGCTGTGTGTGTGTGTGTCTGTGTCTGTGTGTGTGTGTGTGTGTGTGTGTGTGTGTGTGTGTGTCTGTGTCTGTGTGTGTGTGTGTCTGTCTGCTGTGTGTGTGTGTGTGTCTGTCTGCTGTGTGTGTGTGTGTCTGTCTGCTGTGTGTGTGTGTGTCTGTCTGCTGTGTGTGTGTGTGTCTGTGTCTGTGTGTCTGTCTGTGTGTGTGTGTGTCTGTCTGCTGTGTGTGTGTGTGTCTGTCTGCTGTGTGTGTCTGTGTGTGTGTGTGTGTGTCTGAGTGTGTGTGTGTGTGTGTGTCTGTCTGCTGTGTGTGTGTGTGTGTCTGAGTGTGTGTGTGTGTGTGTGTGTGTCTGTCTGCTGTGTGTGTCTGTGTGTGTGTGTGTGTGTCTGAGTGTGTGTGTGTGTGTGTGTCTGTCTGCTGTGTGTGTCTGTGTGTGTGTGTGTGTGTGTGTGTGTGTGTGTCTGTGTGTGTGTGTGTCTGCTGTGTGTGTGTGTGTCTGTGTGTGTGTGTGTGTGTGTGTGTGTCTGTCTGCTGTGTGTGTCTGTGTGTGTGTGTGTGTGTGTCTGTGTGTGTCTGTGTGTGTGTGTGTGTGTGTGTGTGTGTGTGTGTGTGTGTGTGTGTGTGTGTGGCCTCCGTGCCAGGCTATGCCATGCTGCTGATGTTCGTCCTGTATGTGTTCCACATTACCTCTGATGATATATATTAGGGGTGCAACGGATCACAAACCTCACGGTTCGGTTCGGATCACGGTTCTTGAGTCACGGTTCGGATCATTTTTCGGATCAACAAAGAAAAGGGGAGGAGACAAATATAACTTTGCTTTCCATTTATTAATTAAAGAACTTCAAGAACACTTAAAGAAAAGAACTTTGGGCTATAGTCTTACATGAAAACTAAAATATTGAAGATGTCCAATTTGAAATGAAATAAAAAAATACAATTAAAACATTCAAGAATATTCAATTCTGTTTAAGTTTAAGTGCAACATGAGGTATGTTGATGCCCTCGTCCTTTGATCAATATTGAAAGAATATGTGAGCTAGCTTCACTGTTTACACTGAACTGAACTGATCGGCAACAACTTGGGTCTGTGTTTACTTCCTGTCAGGTTATGTCATTCAAATACACAATAATGTTCACCATTACTGTGACATTATTTTCAAAAAGATGAGAACATCTCCATTGTCTGGGGAGAGGGTCGACCTTTCTGTAGTGACTGTTACTACTGGGCCTGTCTAGCTTCACTCTGATGCTTCTGTCAGCACCTGCACCAGGTGTGTGTCTGTGTGACTCTCACAGAGGGGGCGTGTCTACAGCACCTGTCTGCGGTGACCCTCGCAGAGGGGGCGTGTCTACAGCACCTGTCTGTGTGACTCTCACAGAGGGGGCGTGTCTGCAGCACCTGTCTGTGTGACTCTCACAGAGGGGGCGTGTCTACAGCACCTGTCTGTGTGACTCTCACAGAGGGGGCGTGTCTGCAGCACCTGTCTGTGTGACTCTCACAGAGGGGGCGTGTCTACAGCACCTGTCTGTGTGACTCTCACAGAGGGGGCGTGTCTACAGCACCTGTCTGTGTGACTCTCACAGAGGGGGCGTGTCTACAGCACCTGTCTGTGTGACTCTCACAGAGGGGGCGTGTCTACAGCACCTGTCTGTGTGACTCTCACAGAGGGGGCGTGTCTGCAGCACCTGTCTGTGTGACTCTCACAGAGGGGGCGTGTCTACAGCACCTGTCTGTGTGACTCTCACAGAGGGGGCGTGTCTACAGCACCTGTCTGTGTGACTCTCACAGAGGGGGCGTGTCTACAGCACCTGTCTGTGTGACTCTCACAGAGGGGGCGTGTCTACAGCACCTGTCTGTGTGACTCTCACAGAGGGGGCGTGTCTGCAGCACCTGTCTGTGTGACTCTCACAGAGGGGGCGTGTCTACAGCACCTGTCTGTGTGACTCTCACAGAGGGGGCGTGTCTACAGCACCTGTCTGTGTGACTCTCACAGAGGGGGCGTGTCTACAGCACCTGTCTGTGTGACTCTCACAGAGGGGGCGTGTCTGCAGCACCTGTCTGTGTGACCCTCACAGAGGGGGCGTGTCTACAGCACCTGTCTGTGTGACTCTCACAGAGGGGGCGTGTCTGCAGCACCTGTCTGTGTGACTCTCACAGAGGGGGCGTGTCTACAGCACCTGTCTGTGTGACTCTCACAGAGGGGGCGTGTCTACAGCACCTGTCTGTGTGACTCTCACAGAGGGGGCGTGTCTACAGCACCTGTCTGTGTGACTCTCACAGAGGGGGCGTGTCTACAGCTCCTGTCTGTGTGACTCTCACAGAGGGGGCGTGTCTACAGCACCGGACTATGAATCACTCCTCCGTGGTGAAAGCGGTCACAGTCTTTTCCTTGTCGTATGTCTTTCTCTTTAAATAACTCCTACATACCGTAACGGTTTTGTCCACCACCCTTATCCGTCATTATACTTTACAGGGAAGACAAAATGATCCCAAACTTGTGACTTCAATGACCCGGGGGCTTCTGAAGTTCCTCCGCTCGCCGTGACTTTCGCCGTTAAATGCTTTTAACCTGCTCCGTTCACGTGAACACACTACTGCTTTATATCTGTTCACTGACACTCTGCATTGATATTCGGGGACTTGTTACTTGAAAAGGAACAGCAGCAGTAAAACGTTATTACACACTATGAGGATTACACTGTAAAAAAAAAAAGATTAAAAAAAATACTGAATTGATCCGCGGTTCACGAGTGATCCGAACCGTGAGGGGTGATCCGAACCGTGAGGGGTGATCCGAACCGTGAGGGGTGATCCGAACCGATCACGGATCGACCCGTGATCCGTTACACCACTAATGATAATGTATAAGAATTAAATGATTGAACTGTGGTGCATTCAGGGAATTATAGCTGTGATCTCTGATGAAAACAAGATTGAACTGTTTTGCCTCAATTCTAAGCGTGATGGAGGAAAACCAGGTACCACTCATCCTTTTATTTTTTCTTGTTTTTCTTTGGAAAATTCAATTTATGTGGGTTTCTATAAATCAGAGCATAGAGAAATAGGAACCTGACAAATGAATGAACACTACACAGCAAGGCATTGCAAACCAATCAAATACAAATATTTCCAGCACAACTTAAGTATGACTGTGAAGTCCAAATCCTTGAATCCTTGTTTTGTTATATATTTTGATTGCACCAGATGAGTGGACAGCATGTGGCCTCCAGCAGCCACCTTGTTAATAATAAGTGATGTCCCATTGGGGGCTAACTAATTGGCTGTAGCAGACAGGGCCTCAGAGACACAGAGACCGAGTCAACTCATTAGCATGTTGTTAGCTTGTTATTAGCGTAAAGATAGTTTAGCTCCTCAGCTTGATGAATGACCAAGAAAACGATCAGTGGACCACTCAAACCCCTGCGCTTCTGTGTACGCTAATGTGTGTGTGTGTGTGAGAGAGAGAGAGAGATACTAATAATAATAATGTCTTATGTCATCTGTTGTGGTCTATATACTTACATTCTTATTCTCATCCATAGCCCTCTTGTATTATTAATGTTGTCTCCACCAGGCGTATTCTGTGGAGATGATGTGTTCTGTTGTGTGTATGTGTGTGTGTGTGTGTGTGTGTACATCTGTCTGTCTGTCTGTCCATGAATAATCTCGCATGCCACTGGACCCATCAGCCTAATATTGTTGGTGCTCATTTATAACTGTATGCTCCAGAGGACCTTTCATGGTTGCAGTGATTCACACTCTTTGAAAAACATATTTTATTGACCGTTTCATATTGTCATTGACTGCTGACTCTAAACCAGCCATTAGAGGTTGCAAGTGATCAACAACTGCTTCAGTTTGGTCTCTTGTTTCCGCTACGGATTACAAGATGTTCCTCTCTTGGTTTGTTACCCTAGGTAAGACAATTGTATGTATGTCTATATGTATGTATGTATAACTATAGTTTAGCAAATGACAAACTGAAGCAAGCGCTGACTACAACGGAGCGTGTCTTCTCATGTCTGCAGGAGGAGAGCTAGTTAGCTGTTAGCAGCTGGTGGGGAGTCCTGCGGTGTGTTTGTCTAACAGATGGGGTGACCAGACATCCCGAAGTACAAGCAGTTGTCCTAAATCCTGAATCCTTTCCCATATGTCCCAAAAATAAGACTAAACGTTTAGTTTTGATTAGCTTCTTTAGCCTAATAAAACTGATGGTTGAGAATTTTGGTGTTGCCCACAGACGTGCACTGTAATGCCAGTAGGCTACATGAATTATGTTGTAGTTCCTGTTGTGCTTTGTTTTAGTCATGTACAGTAGAGTGAATTGATAAAGAACCACGCATAGCAGTGGCGGCGCAAAGCGATTTTGCATAGCAGCATTGCAAAATTATGACATTACTGTATTGAAGAAGACTTGAAACTAGAGATTGAGAACATAAACTCATGTTTACAATGTTTACTGAGGTAATAAATCAAGAGAGAAGTAATTTTCTCATAGACTTCTATTAACAATCAGAGGAGTAGCCCCCTGCTGGTCAGTAAAGATAATGCAAGTTTCAAGATACTTCTGCATTGGCTTTACTCGGCAGAACCAGGGGTTGCCGCCTGGTTGACACTGAATGTAATGTACTGGAGGCCACGCCCACTCCCCTGTCCTGAATTTCATCCATTCTCATCTGGTCATCCCACTAACAGAGCTAACGGCTAACGGGGCTAACAGAGCTAACAGCAAATGGAACTAAACTCACAGCAGGACCGACAGTTTTTGTTCAGAGGAAGTGTTTAGCAGTCACCTGCAGTTTAGCTGCATAGATTAAAATGAGAGTAGATTAAATGAGCAACTGTCTCACCTCAGTGTCATACTTTAAGGTACAATATTTGTTTGTGATAAAGATGCTCAATACACAGTAGCAGTGCCAGATACTATGTTATAAATCATAAGCAATGAAAAAGAAAGAAACACTGCAGGAAGATGCATCTATGTTTCAATATGACAATATGACGCTGAATAACTGTACAGAAGGGTTTATCAAGTGTCAGCATGTAAGGGACATAAAGCCCCAGATGACCCCCACCCAGCAGCCACATGCTGTCTGCTTTAATCACATGACATGTCTGACTGTCTCAGCAGGACGAAGTAGAATCAAAAGAGAGACGTGTCAAACTTTCCCAAGACCATCTTTTTCTCTTCAGAGCTCTTTGTCCTTGTTATCACGTCTCTGTCAGTGATTCACAGCGCAGGTTCCACCCCCGCTTCTCTTCTCATCTAAATTACGGATTGAAGCGTCCTTTTTTCTGTTGGAGTGTGAGTTTCAGTGCATTAAATGCAGATATAACGTGAGAGGGGAATGTAGAGGAATTTTACACTGTAGTCGCATGGATAACTAAATCAAATTAGGGTTTCCTCTTTTGGACATTTTTAAATACATTTAAATAACCAATGTTTCAGGTGAGTAGTGGTGTTGACAGTGATCAGCCACTAGAGGGATTTTAGTGTCTTTCAGAAACCAGTCCATTACCTCAGGCTTTGTTGTGTTCTCATCCTCTCTCTGTGAACCCATCTTGTTCAGTAAGGGTCCGTCTATGTGAGTGGAGTGACACCATGGTCCCTTTCACTATAAAAGTCTCTTCTGCTGCTGATGCGTAACATTTCTGGTTGCCTTGTGCTTTTGAGATCTTGAGTGCTGCAAGTAGAGTTAAGAAAGATGTCTGCGATCACCACAGGTCAAAAGGAATAAGCAGTTCTTATAAATAATAACCTTGGAGGAGAAGTTGCTCATAATTCTTTATTTCTTCATTTGATTTATTAGTTTAGGATCACATGTACAAGAAGTTTTATCATTCTGTTCATTTTGCAGGTCCCATGGATGCTCACAGTGGTATGAATTGATTTAGCACATTTACACAAGTAGCTTACTGGATTGAATTTTGCGGTACACTTGAACTGGTACAATGATTTGTTTCATTAATATTGCTGCAGCTACTAACTAAGGCCATACATATGAGAAAAACACAAGAAAGGATGCACGTCTTATCTGAGCATCATTTTTCTATTATTTAAACATGACGGAGATGCGTGTGCCTTCTTGAGGGACTATATAGCCAACGGTTCCATTATTTTTAAATTAAATTATTGTAATGAACTTAGCTGTTTTGCCAGACAGAATCTAATCTGTAATATTTAAGAAATGAGGGTTGTCATACAGCTGTAGCTGAAGTCAGAGGTGTATGGAGGAAACAGGAAGGGGAGAGGACGGTCCCCATGTTCCTCATTACAGCTCTCCACAAACAGTCCCTCAGTCTTACAAACTGTGGTTCAAACTCAGCCCAGTGTTGTCAACTCTTTTCCCATGAAAGTAGCTAGCAGCATTAGCTCCAAAAGTCTCCAAGTTGGCGACACTGACAGCCCGTCCCTTCAGGCCTCCCTCCAAAGCCACTGGAGAGTTATCAGCCGGGGAGGTCGTGTAAGAAAGCAGATCTTGCCGACCCCTCCTCAAATGTCAGTTATGTCACTTTGATATAAAGTATTCATCCAATACCTTATGATATTGCTGTGTCATCAGTATTGTACTTGTACCTCGTGGCTTTATCCAACCCTGCCTTAGTTTTAAATGATCATATAACATATGTTTGAAGCCAGAGAATGGAAGCAGCATGCCATTGTGCTGCCTCCCCACACACGATGCCTTTCTATACTGCCTGTCTAGATTAAAGTTTGTCCTGACTGGGGCACTAGAGGAGAAGTCATGGGGTCATTAAAATGATCATTAATGCACTCAGTACATTTCATAGAAATCTTTCCATAAGAAGGCGAAGTCCTTTAGTTAAAGTTGTATTTTTGTATCCTGTTGGTAGGATTAAACTACAAATAAAACCCAGATATTAAGTTATAGAATACAGCACCATGGACCAAAGTATTAAATAGAAAGACTGAGCAAGTATAAAATTGACATCTTTAGGGTCTTAGAAAAAAAAGAGAGAACCCCCCCCCCCACCACATTGGGGGTGTCCAGAGGGAGGGCTGCCCACTGAATAGAGCAGAATAGAATAGAGAGCAGTGTGTCCTAGCCGGAGCTAAGCTGCTTCAGTCCAGGTTAAGCGTGAGTAATCTGTGTTGGCTCACAGGCCCCCAATAGGCCCCGGGGCCCCCACTCCCTGCCCTGTCCTCTATGCTTAATCTGCGCCTCGCTACCTGCCCCCCTGCCCTGCCCGGCTCTCCCTACCCCATTGTCTCTGTATTATGAGCGAGAGCCACAGAGCTGCACAAACAAGGCCAGCGGGCTCAGAGAACACTTTCATTCTCATTTAAGAAAAAACAACAAATAATAGTTCACTCTCTTTTCGTCAGATACATCTTTGCAGATTGAGATGAAATGAGGTGGATTGTTGATTGTCTCTTTACTTTGGTGCTGTATGAAAAAGGCAGCAGAATTCTCCCTTCTATCAATAATATAACCGGTAAAAAAACCAGATCAGGGATTCACTAGTGAGGATTAGGGGCGAATGACCCTGACGCTGACAATGGTCACTCCTCTGAGACACACACTGCCTCAGTGTTAGAGCTAGAGTGAAGATACTTTTATCATGTGAAACTGATTTATCCATTAGTACCAACCATGTCATGCTAACTTGTAGAGGAAGGAGCTGAATAGCACTCCAAACAGAAAACTGGCATGGCGATTTTCTGTATGGGTCCCTTGACCTCTCACCTCATGATAAAATGGCTGCAACAACTTATGAGACAGAATAGAACATTGAAAAGGCCATACAATTCTTGAATTCCATGATAATGCTCTAATACCATCACAATTTGTTTTGTCTCAATAAATTATTTTCATTTCATTTCTGACAACACACTGCTGGGCATCTCAAATTGATCTTCAGATTCCCAGCTTTCAGGTGATGTACACCACTTCTATGTGGCATATACTGTTGGCCTGCTATCTCTCCCTAAATAATTCCTGCCCCCCCCCCCTAAAAACACCAAAACTGGGTCTCAGGGTAAAATATGGGTATCTTAAGCCCCAGTTCCACCGAAAGCCGGATATACTACGGATGTCCCCGGATCACCTCGGATAAAAAGAGGTGAGAACCGGGGTGATCCGCGGTGAACCGCGGTGATCCGGGAAGGAAATCGTCCCGGATGACAACACATTTGACATGTTTCCCGGTTCTACTACGGTTCCGCCACGGATCACCCCTGTTCAAGCCTGGTTCATCCCGAATGGCCATGGTTTGACCACGGTTCAACTACGGATACGCCACGGACACGGCCCGGATGCGTCCCGGATGAAGCGTCAGGGTATAAATAGTTCTGATTTTCAGAGACAAAATCACTCTTCCGAAAATATTTGAAAGGACAACAACATGCCGAAAATTAAACCCAAGAAGAAGGCGATGACTGCTGCTGCAAAGAAGAAAGCTGCTGCTGCAGCAGAAGAAGAAAAGAAAAGAAAAGACAGGACCTCCACCTCTACAGGAGGACAAGACCTCCACCTCTACAGGGGAACAGGACCTCCACCTCTATAGGAGGACGGACCTCCACCTCTACAGGAGGACAGGACCTCCACCTCTACAGGGGAACAGGGCCTCCACCTCTACAGGAGGACAGGACCTCCACCTCTACAGGGGAACAGGACCTCCATCTCTACAGGAGGACGGGACCTCCACCTCTACAGGACAGACCACCACCTCTACAGGGGAACAGGGCCTCCACCTCTACAGGAGGACAGGACCTCCACCTCTACAGGAAGACAAGACCTAAACCTCTACAGGGGAACAGGACCTCCATCTCTACAGGAGGACGGGACCTCCACCTCTACAGGGGAACAGGACCTCCACCTCTATAGGAGGACGGACCTCCACCTCTACAGGAGGACAAGACCTCCACCTCTACAGGACAGACCACCACCTCTACAGGGGAACAGGGCCTCCACCTCTACAGGAGGACAGGACCTCCACCTCTACAGGAGGACAGGACCTCCACCTCTACAGGAGGACAAGACCTCCACCTCTACAGGGGAACAGGACCTCCATCTCTACAGGAGGACGGGACCTCCACCTCTACAGGGGAACAGGACCTCCACCTCTACAGGAGGACGGACCTCCACCTCTACAGGAGGACAGGACCACCACCTCTACAGGGGAACAGGACCTCCATCTCTACAGGGGAACAGGACCTCCACCTCTATAGGAGGACGGACCTCCACCTCTACAGGAGGACAGGACCACCACCTCTACAGGGGAACAGGACCTCCATCTCTACAGGGGAACAGGACCTCCACCTCTACAGGGGAACAGGACCTCCATCTCTACAGGGGAACAGGACCTCCACCTCTACAGGAGGACAAGCCCTCCACCTCTACAGGAGGACAGGACCTCCACCTCTACAGGGGAACAGGACCTCCACCTCTACAGGAGGACAGGACCTCCACCTCTACAGGACAGGACCTCCACCACCACCTCTCAAGGAGGACAGGACCATCACCTCTACAGGGGAACAAGACCACCACCTCTACAGGAAGACAGGACCTCCACCTCTACAGGAGGACAGGACCTCCACCTCTACAGGACAGGACCTCCACCACCACCTCTCAAGGAGGACAGGACCATCACCTCTACAGGGGAACAAGACCACCACCTCTACAGGAAGACAGGACCTCCACCTCTAGAGGAGGACAGGACCACGACCTCTACAGGGGAACAGGACATCCACCTCTACAGGAGGACAAGACCTCCACCTCTACAGGAGGACGGGACCACCACCTCTACAGGAGGACGGACCTCCACCTCTACAGGGGAACAGGACCTCCACCTCTACAGGAGTGAGCAGAAGAAAAGGGCTGCGGAGGATCTGAGAGATGTCTTTATCTCTGTCTTCTATAATGTTCAATCATTTTTTGTTGTTGTTATCTTTATGCTTCACAGTCTTCCATTCAATTTGTTGTCACGTTATTGCTTGTCTTATCGTTTAAGATTTTTTTGTAAAGAATGTTTTGAGTTTGGGTCACAACAATGTCTCTTTAATTCAGCTCCAGCCCTATTTTGATGCCTCTGCTCGAAAATGTGTGTGCTACCCACACTAAAGAGAGTGTAGCTCTGTAACTACAAGGTCTTTTTTAATAATTTTTGTATGTATAATACAGATACAAAAGTGTGATATTAAGATTTGATGAGTAAATATTGTGTATATGTTACAGGTTAATACTATATGAGGATAGCACACAGCAAAAACTGAAAATCCTTAGGTTCGCCTGCCAAAAAGCACTCCCATTGTTAAAATGTTATTGAAATAATGTAGTTGTCAGCCTAAACACTGCAGCATCAAAGTACAGATAATAATACGTCTCCACAGCAATTTTTACCTTGATTGAGTGAAGTAGGCCTGATTTATAGAGGTGTGAAGATTCAATTTCAGCCGAAATTCACATTTTGGTTGCAGCTGCAACATCTGTTCCATTGTACTTTTATATACTATATAACTATATATTTCACTTGTTTATCACTAATATTGGTCAATGACAACATCATACAGCAGTTTGGCATAATTCTGAGCCATTTTGAGCAATATTTGACCTCTCTGGGGGTGTTTTCACTTCTCCATGCAATTTCCTCGTCTCTATCTGAGTATATGGAGCCCTGTATAGGGCTATGATTGGTGAATTTCGTCATGTGACCCCTTGTTCGAACCGTGTGGATGACGTGAATGCAACAGGGAGTTCCTTGAAGTGATTGACTGAACTTTTAGCCACTCAAAATCTGAATCCGCGCCGGTCAAGCGTAAAATGATTCGTCGAACGGGAAAAGGACCACCATCTTATCATACATTCATGAAGAACCTCCATTTTAACACAGTAGACAGATAATGAGTAGGCGAGCACATGTTACAAAGGGATTATTGTCATTTTCCAACGTTTTCGCCCAGAAAAGCACCTCAAGGTATGTAGCGGTTCAGATTTTTCTCAGTGTGGCAGTGTGGCTTTGAGCGGTTTGTTGGCTCTAACTTTTGAAAGGTTTGAAGCACAGGAATGTGGAATACACCGCCGGCTCGGGGGTGGAATGCTAATGCTAATCGATGCATGGCTTTGCCGTGTAGCGGTTAGCTTTCGGGTCGAAAAGTCGAAGCGGAGTCCATAGATCGTCGAATCATGGTGAAAGATTTGTGATATTTTGGCACATAATGTAGTTTTTTATCGTGGTTGTCTACAGTTGTGTTTGGAGTGTGTACAAAATGACTTAGATAGTAGTGTTGCTCAGATGTTTCTGTTTAATTTGAAAAAATATCATCAAGCTATGTATGTTTAATTGACGATGTATGCGACACCCTCTGAGCTCCAAGCCCCCAAATGTGGGTCCTTGGAGCGGAACAGGTGAACAGTTTAAGAACTGATGAACAGTTTAAGAACTGATGAACTTTTTTAAATATCCCCTTTACATTAACAATTTTTTGTCAGTAAAAAGTAAAATGTGTAATAAGAAATGTGAATACATTTTATATACTCAAATAATATGCTTAACTAAGAAATATTAAGGTTTCTTTCTATTTTCTTAATAATAGTTAGAAATCATAAAAAAATATTGAAAGCAAAAATTACAAAACAAATACAAATATTTAATGATTAATATTAATAATTCTTGCATATGATTCCTGGCACCAAATGATGCACACACTGCAAGCTGTTGGTTTAGACTACAGCCCCATTTTGTTTCCAACTCAAGCATACAAATAGAAATCTGACCACTTGTGAACTCTGCTTCAAACTGGTATCAGCCTGATGTTCCCTCAACAGAAGACAATTATACAATGGGTTATTATACACTGCTCCTCCTGTTTCCGTGCTGACACACATCTGTCTCTTGAATCAAACGCTCTGCAAACAGAACCAGAACCAGAGCGATGTGAATGTGCAGGAGTGGTCCTCACAAAGACACTGTTTACACTTCATTTCATCACTCTCTGCTCACTGAGCTCAGCATAATCACTTGTTGTGGAAATCACTTAACACTTCCCTTCCATGTAGAGAGAGAGAGAGAGAGAGAGAGAGAGAGAGAGAGAGAGAGAGAGAGAGAGTGTGTTGTGTGTGTGTGTGTTTCTACACTGATTGACTACAGAGTGTGTGTGTGTGTGTGTGTGTGTGTTTCTACACTGATTGACTACAGAGTGTGTGTGTGTCTACACGTAAACCGAAGTCAGAGATAACTGCTGCTTCACTGACTGCAAACTGTGCTTTTCACGTGTGCATTGTTTCTGTGTAAACCACTCTACACATGATGAAACGAAGCAGAACATTGTAAAGCACAGGGAAGGCCCGAGGTATGAGTGGCTCCTCGGGGCCCTGTATCCACTGGGGCCCCCCAAACAAACTGAACATCTGAAATCCCTGGTTGTGTTGTCTGTTTGGAACCCCAAAATACGCAATATAATACAAAACACTACAATGAAAATGAATTTGTTTAAAGTCAATTACTACTCATCTTGGGGTTCATTACAATTTAAGATGTTTCGGATTAATAATTTTTTAAAATAAAGGTTTATTACCACATACACAGATAATATTGGAGCATGCACCAGGAGAAAATGTTGTATGTTTCAAAATGAAATGCATCAATCTGGTGCACTTTGAGAGCACGATTAAGAGGCTAGATCTATGAAGAGCTTTGTTCTAGCTGCGGTTGAGCTCACTCCGTGTCCACTCTAGTGAAAGCAGCATGTTAGCAAAGCAGCAGTAGCAGCCTCAGTCCTCTGCCTGGCTGAACATAAAGCGTCACCCGCCTTATGACTTAGGAAATACACTTGGGGTTGATGTTGATGTTTTAAAGCCTTGAGTTCATCATTTTGGCCGTCACCATCTTGGATTTTTGCAACTAGTGAACAGGAGTGACCATATTTGGACTGTGGAGAAGCAGTGGTGGGCCATCAGGGCCTGCAAAGCCTTCTCTGCTGGCCTGAACAGAATCACAAAGTTATATCTATTTTATAATTTTATAATTTTTCTTAAATACACTACATGTATTATAATTTATAAAAATATTTTTCCCATTATCTTATGTTCTCATTGCACAGCTACTGTCTTCCTCAGTTGCTCTGCTTCCAGTGCAGCTTGTTTTAAGTAGAGCTTTTATCCAATCAGATTTCACCTCTGTGTCTCTAGGTAGAAGAGAGGCCCGAGGCCTGCAGACTCACAAGTGAATCCATGTGCAGTTTAAGTGAATGGGGACGATATTGTTGATTGTCATAGTGTTCAACCAATCAGATCTTTAGTTTGACATGTTGGGCGTATTCTTTGACGTGCCAGAGGCAAGGCAAGGCAAGTTTATTTGTATAGCACATTTCAACAACAGGGTAATTCAAAGTGCTTCACATAAAACCATTAAAAGCATCAAAACATAAGGCAAAAGAAAAGGAGATTTAAAAACAATTAAGAACATTTATTGAAACATTAAAAACAGTCATTAAAACATTAAAAAGCAGTGTAAGAAATAAAATATAGTAGTAAAATGCAGAAATGCAGGAAATTGATTAATATCCTTGAATCTGGTTCAATTAAACAGAAAAGTCTTCAATCTTGACTTAAAGGAGCTGAGGGTCTCAGCAGACCTGCAGCTTTCTGGACTTTGTTCCAGATATTTGGGGCAGAAAAACTGAACGCTGCTTCTCCATGTTTAGTTGTGACTCTGGGAACAGAAAGTAGACCGGTCCCAGACGACCTAAGGGGTCGGGATTAGGGGTGCAACGGATCACAAACCTCACGGTTCGGTTCGGATCACAGTTCTTGAGTCACGGTTCGGATCATTTTTCGGATCAACAAAGAAAACGGGAGGAGACAAATATAACTTTGCTTTCCATTTATTAATTAATACGGAGGAGGTCACATTTGATGGGTGGGCCAAACACCCAGTAGACCACTATTCGTTTCCCACGCAAAACCAAAAGTCAGCATTTACTTATTTAAGTTTACGTCTGTAACATAACAAATATAATTATTTTAAGGCCAAACCATGAAGTTTTACTAAACTTAAATTTACAACGTACACCACATGTTTAAATATGTGACTTTAATCTGAGAGAAAATACATTTCCTTTGAAACGTAATTGAGAATCCTGTTTAGTTGTATGGGAACGCATATTCTTTTAGGAGACAGGGTTGCACCATCACAGCCAGTAAAGTAAAATTATATGAAAAACATTTCAAATGAAATACAAAACATAATTTTTGTAGTCCATGTTTGTTCTTCACAACCTGCATTCCAACGATCTCAGCTGCACTGCTTTCCGGCTGCAAGAGCTGATGGCGGCCACTTGTAAGGTAGTTTTTTCCCATTTTCCCATTATTATATATCCCGGGAAACGGAAAACAGTTTTAAATCCTGTTTTCCAGAATCAAATCTTAATTCAAACCATATAAAGCAATCTGCATCTGTCTTCATTCCCTACAGGCTAAATAATCACATTTTTATGCTTTCATTTCTTTTTTTAAGAACCATTGACCAGTGTGGCTCATTCTCAGTGTAATGAATTGCATGATATTTGTCTAAATATCTATAATCAAACATTATATTTGTTTAATAAAGCTTGAATAAATATTTTAAGTACAATAAAGTGGAATCCAAGAAGCAGGTGAAATTCTCATAATTTCAAATGTCGTCTGCTGAAGAGAACCAAGTATTTCAAGAGTGAATCATCACTTTGGTTTTGTCCCCATGATACTTTTTTCCTCCTCTTCAATAAGATAAAGTCAAACCATTACCACTGACAAGATAATGATAATGATGATCGTGTGTGTGTGTATGTTTGTGTGTGTGTGTAGCTTGGTGACGCCACTGGAGGGAACTGTTATGACATGCCTGTTGCTATAGAAACCCCAGGGTGGGGGTGTCTGACAAGAACCATTTCTTCTCTCTGAGGGAAACACACACACACGCATGCTCACACACACACACACATACACACACACCCCTACACAGAGTTGTGTGTGTATATGTGTGTGTGTGTATTTGGCAGGCTGCATGGCGGAGCCTCTTGGGTTCTCTTTGTGTGTCAATTTAGTCCCCAGGGGCCCGCAGGAAAACAACTGTAGTCACCAGCTAAATGATGACACACACTCCGTCTGGGAGACAGTGTGTGTGTGTGTGTGTGTTCTTGCTTTCTAATAGGTGAGCAAAATAAATCTGCAGCTGGACTTGCTAGTCCTCCCCATTAGTTATCAGTGTTTTGCAGTGGCGGGCCGTGCATTGTATACCTGGGCCTTCACTGCTGTCGTGCAGCTGAAACACAGCTACGGTTATTATTTGTTTCGTGTAAAAATGAAGCTCAACACCTATAAATACACTAACTGCAGAGTGCAGATACATGAATATGTCGAGAGTGGGTCTCCTCTCTTCTCTGACTGCAGCTGGGACTGCTGCGCACTACTGTGAGAGTACCCTGTGAGTGCTTTGGGGCGGCTCACGGCAGCACCTGCTGCTCGTTCACCACAGTAACTGTAGAACGTACCTGTTTTAACGTCATCGAGTCAAAACACCAGCAAAGTCTCCAACAACACCAGAACAAGTCTCCAACAACACCAGAACAAGTCTCTAGATTTGTCACTAGTAGCTTTTGACAAATAAAGTCTCCATGAGGGTTTGGAAAGTCACCAAGTTAGCGAGAAAGTCGCCAAGTTGGCAACACTGGCACCGGCTAAATATGTCTCCAGAGCAACATAGCACGTAACAATGGTTCCTATCACATATAAAACCAAACAAAAATCCATCTTCATAAAAACAAGTTGTACAAATATTAATATATAAACAAGCATATTAAAGCTACTGCAGATGTAAAAACAAACGCATTTAACTTACCAGAGCTGCTGTTCACTATTTAAAGACAAAGTCCATCCTCCTTTCTTTGTTAATAAAGAGTTTAATCTCACGGTTGTTCAGTACATCCGTGTGTTTTAGTTCCAGTAAGAAGTCCTTCTGGATTCATGGACGCCAGTGAAGACAGTGGAGCCTCCCCAGTTGTATTTCTTGAATACGTTTTAATGCGTTTGAGGCTGAAAATGTCCGCTCGACAGAGGCAGCAGATATTGGGATTGTCACCGCCCAACATGTCAGGCTAGCCCACTGACCAATCACGTATGGCTAGGCCAGCTAGAAGGCTCTGACACTCAAAGAATACGCCCAACATGTCAAACTAAAGATCTGATTGGTTGAACACTATGACAATCAACAATATCGTCCCCATTCACTTAAACTGCACATGGATTCACTTGTGAGTCTGCAGGCCTCGGGCCTCTCTTCTTACCTAGAGACACAGAGGTGAAATCTGATTGGATAAAAGCTCTACTTAAAACAAGCTGCACTGGAAGCAGAGCAACTGAGGAAGACAGTAGCTGTGCAATGAGAAAATAAGATAATGGGGGAAAAAATTATAATACATGTAGTGTATTCATGAAAAATTATTAAATTATGAAATAGCTATAACTTTGTGATTCTGTCTAGGCCAGCAGAGAAGGCCTTGCTGGCCCTGACGGCCCACCACTGGTGTTTTGCCCTGGGCGGCCAATCTTCTGAAGTTCTGAAAACTCTGTACTAATTTTATATGCTACTGTGTAAAACAAGATAACTGATTTGAATATCATATTCTAGTTAGCATTGTTCAAAACCAGTGTCAGAAACACCCTAAATACAGCCTAAAATGCTGGATCAGATATCGGCAAGTCCACGAGTCATGCACCGATCCAACATCACGTTATCAATCATTTATCAGCTCGCTTAAGGCCCTGTCACACTATTGCGTATCGTACTAGCGTATGCGGATGTATGAAAAATATCACTCATACGCCGGTATACGGTGACAGACGCTAGGGGTACGTTAGGCATAGGTTGTATACGTTTCAAGCACGGTCGCATACGGTGGCATACGCTGGCATACGGCGAGGCAGAAAAGTTTTTTTAAGCATGCTTAAAAAAGTTGTGCGTGTGCGGACGTATGGTTTATACGCTAAGCATACGATCGGCATACGCTGAAGTACGCTGAGTAACGTCAGAGGTACGTTACTCATAGGTGGAGTACGCTGGTCATACGCCGACATACGCTGGCATGAAGGTGTACCGTACAGCTAGCGTATTGAGAAAGTGTATATATATATACTCTCATTTCGAGCTCTTCTTCAGTTCTTCGTGGACCTACAACGAGAGAGGATGGAGGTAGCTCTTCTCCAACACCAGTATGATCTGATCGATTTGGCAATTCACCACATCCAGGCATTATGGGAAATCTGCTTATCGGCACTTTGTCACGTGATAGCGGTACACTGCGCATGCGCAGTTCGTCCCTGGTCATACGCTGCCGATACGCTGGTCTTACGCTGGCCATTCGCTGGCGATACGCTACTCATACACTTATCATAGGTTCAATACGGTAAGTATACGAAACATTCTGTATTTTCAAGGGGTTTTTGTGCGTATGAAAGTTTTTTTGGGGAATTTGCGTACACGCAACTCATACGTTTTTCTCATACGCAATAGTGTGACACCACCTTTAAGCTAAAAAGGAACAATAACCACACGTGTCACTCGCTACCCGTACATCATGACCGAAATGTACTGTGCATGTGCAACATCGTTTTCAGATGTTGAGAGTTGCACAAGCACAGTACTGATCTGGCAGGTGCTAGCAGAGAGTGTAACGTTAGCAAAGTGTAGCAATTTGGCAATATTATACACTGGAAAATCCTACCTTCCTGCACGCGTGGACTCTGCCTGTGCAACACTCTACATTACCAACCCAGGCTTTCAACCAGCAAAACCTACCAAAAACCAACAGAATGTTTAATGTATTTATTACAATAATCCATTACTGCAATATCTAATAATACACACTCTGAAAGAGGTAATTCTGTCTGCATTCTGCTTACTTTTACTTTGATCTACTCAAAAATACCGTTTGCAGCTAATACTATCACCTTTTACATTATTACATTTTTTGAATGGTTTTTTTTTACACTCTACAGCATCGCATTGTTAATTTTCCGAAAGAAAAATATCGAAATAATTGTTCCACCACATCCCGAAAGACATCAGTGGAGTGGGCCAGTTCCATTCATCCCCTTAGTATTTGAATGGAGGCATACATCTAAATGTCTCAAAGCCTGGACAAATTAAACTGAGTGTTTTTTGTAGTTTGGGTGACTTTTACCTTTTTAAAATGTTCAACTGCAGTGCCTACAGTTCATTCTCCACTTGCTACTTGTGGTCAAATGTGTCCCTCACAGACTTGTCAAATTCCCAGGGCAGTGAGAGTAATTATCACCAATCACATGAGGTCATGAGGTTACACCGGTGCTGTGTGTGAAGGCTTTATTGAGATACTTGCTGCGGCCTTTTGTTGAAGGTCAGTCTTTTAAGTATCCAGGGTGGGCTGGACGTCTTCATCACCTCTCTGTATCTAGCTGTCTATTGTCCTGAGGTCTTGTATTTAGTGAAAGCCTCTTACAGGACCTCCCTCCCTCCCTCATTTTAGTCAGTTAAGGTTAGCCACAATCGGCACAACAGTTGTATTGGACTCTCCATGCTCTCTACAGTTGTTTATTGTTTGCCTTCCATACAGCCAGCGAGCAGCCAAAGCCTCTTATGCTGCCAAAGGAGCCTGAGAGTACAAGTATATAGGTGACTGCCCTCTCTTCACATCAGTAAAGCCTCTTATTGGAGCTCCTCTTCAGCTTTAACTCAAAATGAGCGCAGTAATTGATACTTCAACTCTCAAAAAGTTGCTCATTTGACGTCAATATATGTTTAAGAGTATTGATGATGATGTTTTTCTTTATGTGGTTGCAGTAGTTTGGCAGGAATAAGCTTTCTGAATCCAAACAATAGATTTATTGTGAATCATGTGTTTTTTTAGGGAAAGTTCCAATCCTTACTTTTGTTCTGTATTTTTATTTCATTTTATTTGCAGTTCATTTGGAATCTGCTATGGTGGCCTATTGGTGCAATGTTGACAACATCTTTCAAACCAGGCTGTTCATAGCTCTACTTACAGAAAGCAATACAACATGATTCATATATAACCCATGTAATCAATTTGTTTCTTAGTCATTTTAAACCAAACCAGGATATTTCCCCAAACCTAACCGAGTAGATTTTTGGGCTAAATGGTAAAGTATTTAAAAACCTACTAATTTTAACACGTTTGCTGAACATTCGTAGGAGGCGCAAGAAAAATAACAAAATGACATTTCTTTAAGATATACAAACTGTTGAATTAGGATACGTTCCTCAAACACTGAAGAAATTCAAAGTGGGGGCAAATTAATTAATTAGTACAGTCAAAGAACAAAGTTGGTGTTTTTCTATATTTTTACTTTTTATCAATAAACTACTCACTATGTGTTACTCTCTCCCAGAATACTTCCTGACTTCCCAACTCGGTGTCAAGCCCATTGGTTCCTTCGAAAGATATAAATCTTTAAGACCTCACAAATATATCAATATATTTTCAAAGCTCAGTTACTTCCTAAAACAACTAGTTACCGTAGTTTTAATCAAATGTTACTATAAGAGGAACAGCATTTGTACTATTTTAAGCTGCGGATTAATCCACAATGTGCTCCAGTGAGTGTTTGTGGCAGCAGGACGGTGTTTGTGGGATTGAAACAAACTAAACAAGTGTGTGTTCACGGTAATGAAAGAATGTGTCATCCAGTATTTTTAATGAAAATGGAGCTCTATGTCACAGAAGAAGATGAGATATCAGGCTTTGATTCACACACAATATCTGTTTGTACATTCAGTGATGGTTTGGATCTGCATCTGTTCTGACTGTAAGAGTGATGTTACACAGAATTCAAGGCACTGAATACACAATACTCAATTCATTAAAATTACACATTGCCATCATTTTGTGTTTGGCAACTGTAATACAGTTTTTAGCATACATTCAAGCAGGAAGACTATCATTGTATTTCTTCATCACCTCTCAGTTATTATCCAGTGTCCTGTCATATTGTTCTCGTATGTTGAAGTTTAGGGAGTTAAACCCAGTTTGTTCATTTTAGGGAAGGACGATGGCCATGACTAAATAATAAAACATATCTAAATGTATTATGAGATGGAAGTGAACCTGAAGTTAAACCTCCTAACAGCACACTGCCTTTGGACCACTATAGCGCAGTTGCAGTAATGCAGCTGATGGGGGTTCATGTCATCACTTTCCTGAGTTAACGTCTTTATTTGCTAACAGTTTTATACGAGCACTCCTTTCAGTATCAAATGGTTGTTTAGTCAAGTGTAACATGAAGTCATTTTAATGGAACTGATACACAATAGGTTGCTATGGTGATAAATTGCAGTTTTTATTTTTATTTTCGGTAACACTTTATAATAACTACACACTATGAAGCATTAGTTAAGCATGAGTAAACACTTAATTCATCATTTTTAAAGCATTGTTCCTACATTAATAATTCATTAGTATGCAGTTCATAACAACAGTTATAAATGTTTTATTCTTGATTAATAAGCTCGTCTATTATTGTGTTTTCATACTTTATAAATGATGGATTCCCCATTTGTAAATGAAGAATTATATATTTTACAAACCAATTATTAAGGAGTTGTAGATGATTAATAAGATAATTTATAAAGTGTTAGTAAATGATTAATAACTTATTTAGATGTACATTATTCATGCATTTATATATATATATATATATATATATATATAATTTATTAAGGTAGTTACTAGTCCTTAGTAAAGTATTTTGTGTGAGCTCATCTAAAGTGAGGACTATTTATGCCTTATAAAGCATTTATTAAGTATTTTGTGTGAGCTCATCTAAAGTGAGGACTATTTATGCCTTATAAAGCATTTATTAAGTATTTTGTGTGAGCTCATCTAAAGTGAGGACTATCTATGCCTTATAAAGCATTTATTAAGTATTTTGTGTGAGCTCATCTAAAGTGAGGACTATTTATGCCTTATAAAGCATTTATAAATGACATTGAAAGGCCAGCAGTGCCTCAAAACACATATTTTTTTAACAGAAAAGGCAAATAGACACAACACAAAGTGATCAAGAACATATCAATATTTATTGCAAGATGCAAACAATATACTGTTAAATACAAACCTCTCAGGCATTCATTCATGTAAGAAACAAACATTCTCCTTCAGGAGAACATGGCTGGATATAACACATTTGTAAATATACAACTGGAGCTAACCAGGAGCTTTGCATATTAGTTTACATTTACTTATTTAACTATTCATTTTAACCAAGCATATCGATCTCCACTGTTCGCACTTTTCTTCAGTTGCATGTCCCGATGGCAGCCGGCCGAATCTACTCATTGTTTGCAATAAGTGAAATAAGTGAAATCGAGTGAAATCCCGCTTTCCAAACGTCATCAATGTGGGACGGACAAAGGTAAAGACCGCTTCATACGTCATCAACGTGGGACAAACGTTTCGCTCAGGAACTGATACAGAAGTGCACTTACGCGATGGTAAACTCCGACCTAAGTTGAAAGGGCGCGCGGACCTCCGCCAGAAAGAGTGACTGCTGACGGGCCTCCAATGCCCGTCTGTGTTTCTTAGTTTGCTGGAACGTAACGTTACACATTATGGAGGATGAGTATCCAGCTAGCCTTCCAGCTAGCACTAGAGGTCCTGAGACAGGCGCACGCTAACGCGTCACCTCCGTTGTAAATAGAGCGATCCAGGTGACAGATGGCTAACTAGCTGTTATATGTGGAGTGGATGTGAATGAGATCGATATGCTTGGTATGAAATGAATAATTAAATAAGTAAATGTAAACTAATATGCAAGCTCCTGGTTAGCTCCAGTTGTATATTTACAAATGTGTTATATCCAGCCATGTTCTCCTGAAGGAGAATGTCTGTTTGTTTCTTACATGAATGAATGCCTGAGAGGTTTGTATTTAACAGTATATTGTTTGCATCTTGCAATAAATATTGATATGTTCTTGATCACTTTGTGTTGTGTCTATTTGCCTTTTCTGTTAAAAAACTATGGGTTTTGAGGCACTGCTGGCCTTTCAATGTCATTTATAAATGCTTTATAAGGCATAAATAGTCCTCACTTTAGATGAGCTCACACAAAACACTTAATAAATGCTTTATAAGGCATAGATAGTCCTCACTTTAGATGAGCTCACACAAAATACTTAATAAATGCTTTATAAGGCATAGATAGTCCTCACTTTAGATGAGCTCACACAAAACACTTAATAAATGCTTTATAAGGCATAGATAGTCCTCACTTTAGATGAGCTCACACAAAATACTTTACTAACGACTTTACTACCTTAATAAATCATTAATTAATCATGAATTGCAGTATTAATACGCATTTATAAAGCATATATTAACATAGTCCCTAACCATTAGTGCATATCTAAATCATATATGAATAATGTACATCTAAATAAGTTATTAATCATCTACTAACACTTTATAAATTATCTTATTAATCATCTACAACTCCTTAATAATTGGTTTGTAAAATATATAATACTTCATTTACAAATGGGGAATCCATCATTTATAAAGTATGAAAACACAATAATAGACGAGCTTATTAATCAAGAATAAAACATTTATAACTGTTGTTATGAACTGCATAATAATGAATTATTAATGTAGGAACAATGCTTTATAAATGATGAATTAAGTGTTTACTCATGCTTAACTAATGCTTCATAGTGTGTAGTTATTATAAAGTGTTACCAAATTTTCTTATAAAGCTAAATGCTGTCATTGCCTGGGGACAATATATTGCATTATATAAAATATCTAGCTGATCAATGAAGATAAGTTATTATGCTGATTGATCATTGCCCACTTTTCAATATCCCTGCTGAACGTTCCCTCACGTTCCCTCATGTTCCCTCACGTTCCCTCATGTTCCCTCATGTTCCCTCATGTTCCCTCACGTTGCCTGGGAAAACACAATAACATGTTGTTAATGTTGCTCTGCCTGTCTTTGTCTCCTCCTGCCTGTGTAACACGTAGTCCCAAACATTTCCAAGGATTTGGTGATTTTTAATCTTTATTGCACCTCCTCCTCCTCAATAAATCCCCTCCATTTTATTAATGAAGTCCCCATCACAGTAATGAAGCTTTAAGTGTAATTGTGACACATCTGACTGTGTGTGTGTGTGTATTGTACTTGCTACACAGTGAGGACTAAAACACATTTTTAACCACAGAGTGAGGACATTTTTGGAAAGTGAGGACATTTTGGCTGGTCCTCACTTCAGGCCTGTTTGAGGGTAAAGACCTGGTTTTAAGGTTCAGATTGGAATTAGGTTTGGGTTAGGGTTGGGGTCTGGCATTTAGTTGTAATGGTTACGGTCAATGTAAGGGGCTGGGGATTATTATAGGTTCCTCAAAAAGATAGAAGTATAGGGATGTGTGTGTGTCGGGTGATGGGATTCAGATCTGTGTGTCTATGAGAGAATTAATGTGACAAAGTGAATAAGTCACTGCTTGCTTATATACCTTTTTCTTTCAGATGTAATTCTATGTGCATGTGGTTGTACATGTAGTAAACCATTTATCTGCCTTTATTTGAGGCAGATAAATGATCTTAAAAAAAATACCTGATCAAGAAAGGGTTTCTTCATTGGCTCTTAAATTTTAACATTTGACAAATACAAGGGGTTTCATGAGCCTCTTCGTCACTCTCAACGTTTGCACTGACCTGAACATTTATCATTCACAGGCCACAGCTGCTCACCTCTAGCCGACAGAAAACCTCAGATTATGTTCAATGAACCATTGAAGCTCTGTTTGTTGAGGGATTCTGTGTGTAAAACAGTTCGGATACTTTAATATTAATATTATATATAATATTGGTGGTTAATAAGATTATATTATTACATATATAATATTAATATACTGTCTGTTGGCTATGTATTGTTTTAAGTGTTGCAGCTGTGTGCAGCATTATTGCCCAAGCACATTTTCCCCTTTGGCGACAATAAAGTATATCTTATCTTATCTAAACATCATGTTTAATAGGGATGTAATGAAACACTATTATCAGTTTATTTCACACAAATATTTGTAGTGTGATTTATAATGAAAGTGGGCAAGACCTAAATCAGACTGTTCGAAATCTACTAGACTGCATTATTTTCTGTGCTTAGTTGTTATCTAGTGTCATTTAAACTAATCAATATATACTATAATATAATATCATAAATATAGTGCAGTTATGCATCTAAATTAATCAAATAATTAAATATGATTTGAAATTTGAAATCCCTTCAAAAAAATAATAAAACTGTAGGTTGCGTGTCTAAAAGCAGGATGCATTAAATGTAAATTAATATAAAGTCAATGTAAATGAATGTGAAGGTTGAATTTAAAGGTATTAAAAAAGGGACCATAATAGGTCATTGTAGCATTTTGCATCCTCTTTTTTCTTTAAGAAGCTTGTGCATGCAATTTAAGGAGGTCAAGATGAAAATAAAGCCTGTTTGAAGTGATGAGGAACAATGAGGAAACAACAATCTGAAAAGGTCAGTTCCCATCTAATATCAAGTTTCCAGGGTGCTTGCTCAATGTCGGAATGTTAACCTTCAAACTATTTACCTTGTTTTTAGCTTGAAGCCTGTTTGTTAACATTTTGGCAAATTTGCATGAAAAGTCCTTCTGCTTTGGTTACGATCAGTTCACGTTCACACTGAACTGATCACGCTGGTAGAGATGAACAAATCTGAATCTGATGAATATGAGAAAAGATCTTTAGTTAGAATGAACACCATTTTTACATTATTTCTAAATAGATTATGGATGTTTATTCCTATCATCATTAGCATCGATGTGTTCCACACATCGATTCCAGCTGCAGACCTTTGCTATGTGTCGTTTTTCCTCTTATGTTTCCTGTCTTTCTCTCTTCTGTAAAACTGTTACCTGTTAGGATGCATGACAGTCAAACACACTATACATAAACACAAAGGGCTTCTCCAGCAGGAGATCATGTGTAAGTGTGTCCACAGCTTATCTTGCATATTACTGGACCCATCAGCCTCATTTTTTTTGAGCTCAGTTGTGGTTTATATTCATTCAATCAAACATTAAAGCAGTGGCCATTGCCAATACACCTGGTGGAAATCTGCATTTTTCTTATCAAAGCTGGTGTGACTGGGCCCTTAATTAGGCTGTAAGCCATTGCATTCCATGGCTTGGATATTTAATATTATTGTTTTCAGATAATACATTAAAAATCTTCTTTAAACACACAACTTTGAAGTAAATGATCCCCTACAGCCCACCCTTCTCACATTATTGACAAATGTGGCATGTAGGTATGGCGTGTATCAAATGCATCGACACATGGTTAAAAGGAAGCCACTTTTCCTTTAAATGAGTCCCACCTGATCGTTACAAGCTTAGTCAAAGTGTTTATTCTTTCATTCAGAGCTCAGGAGAGGACAGTAAACACTGGCACACATTATTTGGGGTAAATGTTGATCCAAGGCGGTGTTAGCCATTCTTAGGACGACCAGAGCCGGCCAACATACTTCAGTTAGCGGCGCTGACACCCATTCAGTTTGTTAAGTCAGCGTTAAGCTCCCATCGTTATGAGTCAAGCTGAACTCTTGACTGAGCGTCCCGACTGGAATTCTCTCCATTCTGTCACTCATTCTTCCACAGCAGCAACAAACGGAGCCCAGCACGTCGAGGGCTTCAGGTAGAGACTCTGAGCTGCTGAATGGTCTCTTAGACCAGCTCTGAGGACGCATTTAGATGTGCTGCCGCGGCATTGAGATGTACTGAGCCGTATTAAGATGTAGGGACGGAGTATTGAAGCTGCATTGAGAAGCACTGAGGTTGAATTGAGATGTTTTGAGCCATATTTAAATTCTGCTGAAGCCGTATTGGAGCTGTATTGAGAGGTATCAGAGCACAGCTAATTGAAGCTGAGCAGCAGAGAATGTTGTGCTTTGTAGCCGGACGGGATTGTCCATGCTGTAGCAGCACGGCATTGTGGTCTAAAGGGATCCTCCATGCTATTGTGGTGTAAGGAGATTGTCCGCAGTAGAAGATAAGAAAAGGAGAAAAGCCATGAAGAGAAGGAGCACTCGAGCTGCCAGAGGTGATGTAAGTCTGCTGGGCTGTGTGTTGTCCGTCTGAGCTCTCTGTCCCAATAGGAGAGCCAGGGCTCAGATTAAATGTGTCCAGTGTGTGGCCCGGTACAGCCTCACTGTGTGATGTGTGGCCCGGGCCAGCCCCTCCATTTAATACGTGGATCAGTTTGACCTCCACATTTGATGTGCAGAGCAGCCTAACCCTTCTTTTGTCCCAAAGAAAAGCCCCTAATACTGAGAGCAAAGACCTTTACAAGAATCCGCTCAGGAGTTAGTGTGACACACCAGAACTCTGCCTGATGTTCACACTGAATGGCCATTTGGTTATCACTCCATTAGGCAGTCGAACATTTCAATCAGTCTGGTGTCAACAATAAATCATTCAAAAGTTCATTCTTGAGTTTAGGAATTGTAGTTTGACAACACAATTCGAAGGCAACTTATTCAATTTTTTCAGCGCTTTCAACAGTCTCACACAGTCTTCATCAGTCCTAAAAGTCCTACCATTAAAATCAGCAGCCCCAGACCTGGCATTACTAAGTAAACTCCATCTCCTGAGGCTCCATGAAAACTCAAAGATACAGCTGAAAGCTCCATAAAAAGCTAGTAAGAGGGCATTGAGTTTGGCTTTTTTTTCTGTCAAACTGTCAGTCCTGCTTTATGTTTGGTTCCGTTAGCTGTTAGCACTGTTAGCCATCTCACCAGCTGCTAACAGCTAACCTACTACGGTTCAGTTTGTCATTTGCTAAGCGGTAGTTATACATACATACATACATATGTACATACAAACATACATACATACACATACACACTAGAGTTGTCACGATACCAAAATTATGACTTCGATACGATACCTGCCATAAATATCATGATACCCGATACTTACGATACGATACCAGAATTCGATACAATACCACAAATACGATACGATACTGGTATATTTATCTATAATAGTAATAAATAAAACATCTGTATGGTTCCCTTTTTTACCAGCTTGTTCCTGCCCAGCTTTTTGAACACTTAACTAAAATAAAAATAATTGGCTCAAGATCCACCCTCAGGCTCCACCAGCATGGAGCCATTTTGCATCAATTGTGTTTCATTTAGTACACTTTTGTGTGCATTGTGACCTCATGATCATATAGGCTTGTCGTCAAACTCGGATAAGGCTACTCATGTTAGGCTGTATATGGGTGGGCTTGGTTCATGTTTATAATCACATTTGCTTAACTGTCGTTCTTTGAACTCTTTGAACTCTTCGGGGTGTCTGTCTGAAAGGTGCTTTGCCATGTTTGACGTGTTGCCTCTCTTGGTCTGTGTGGCTTTGAAACAAGTTTTGCAGACGGGTCTCTGTATGTCAGTGGGCTTTCCTTCACTGTCTGCAATGTAGCCAAAGTACTTCCAGATTTCACTTCTGGCATCTTTTTTCCAACAAGCCGAGGACGGTCGGCAAAAGCTCCTGCACTTGATGCCATGTCTCCCCTGATCGCTCGCTGTGAGTGAGCGCTGCCTGTTGCGTGAGTGAGCGCTGGGTAGCCCCGCCCCCTTACAGTCAATGCGTGCAGACAGCATGACAGGGAGCGGAACAGTCAGTGCGCTCTGATCGCGCGCTATTTTAATGAAGTATCGATACTAAAAATATGCAAAATCTTATCGTTTTCAACGTACGGGTACCGCGGTACCGTTTTAGTATCGATACACCGTGCAACATTAATACACACATGCAATTGTCTTACCAAAGACAAGCAAAGGCAAGCAAATCTGGACAGGAACAATTCCTAATCCGTAGCGAAAACCAAAGTTCAAACTGAAGCAGTCGTTCCGGCCCCGTGCAGGCTGGTCCTTAATAGTGAGGAGTCAGCAGTCAATTACAGTATAAAACAGTCAATAAAATATGTTTTCAAAAAGTGTGAAACACTTAAATCACAAGAGGTCCTTGAGCATACAGTCATACATGAGCACATACATAGGCAAGATTAGCCATGGACAGACAGACGGACACACACACACACCCACACACGAAGATACGATAAAACAGCGTCAGAATGAGTATTAGTAGGGAAAGTAGTAGTACTGAAACTAGCTGTGATAAACACTATGTGTTTGTGAAGTGTGTCTGAACAGAAGGCCAGAAGATGCTCTCTTTCTTTAATACTTTATATTTATGATTGGGATCGTGGAGGCATGTTTGAATATGTGTAGGTATATTTTGGACTTCAGGCAATGTTTATGCTCTAGGTCATTGGAAGTTTTTGGTTTGGAATTGTTCTTATATCCTGTAAAATCTAGAATAGAATTTAAAATTCTTTTACTTACCTACAAAGCCCGAACTGGTCGGGCACCATCATATCTTAAAGAGCTTATAGTACCATATTATCCTACTAGAGAGCTGCGCTCCACTAATTCAGGGTTACTTGTAGTTCCTAGAGTCTTAAAGAGTAGGATGGGAGCCAGAGCCTTCAGTTACCAAGCTCCTCTTTTGTGGAACAAGCTTCCCGTTTCAGTCCGGGGGGCAGACACACTCACCACATTTAAGAGTAAGCTTAAGACTTTCCTTTTTGATAGTGCTTATAGTTAGGGCTGGCTCAGGTCTGCCTTGGACCAGCCCTTAGACAAACTGGTATAGGCTTAGACTACAGGGGGACTTCCTAGGATACACTGAGCTCCTCTCTCCTCTTCTTCATCTCTGTCTGTATGAATTGATGTCCCATTAATGCTCACTACTAACTCTACTTCTTCCCCGGAGTCTTTGTGCTTTCTCTCCTCACAGGTTCCCATGGATCGTGGTTTCATCTGGACCCTGGTCCTTCCACCCGCCATGGCCCTGCTGACACCTACTACCAATTTTATTATTAACATTATTAACCCTAATACCGTTACCACTAATGCACATTGCTGACTTTGTTTCTTCGCTGGAGTCTTTGTGCTTTCTCTCCTCACAGGTTTCCATGTATCGTGGTTTCATCTGGACCCTGGTCCTTCCTCCCGCCTTAACCCTGCTGACTCCCACTAATAAATAACACTCTTATTATTACTTACATTACTATTTCATATTACCGGTACCATTAATGCACATTATTGACCAGCTTCTTCACCAGAGTATCTGTGCTTTATCGCCTCGCAGGTACCTCTGGATCCGGGTTGTACCTGGACCTGGTCTTTCCACCTGCCGTGGTTCTGTCATACATTGAATGTGTTGAAATTACACTGAATGTGTTGAAATTCTGTTATGCTGTTCAACACTTGACATCTATTGCACTTCTGTCCATCCTGGGAGAGGGATCCCTCCTCTGTTGCTCTCCCTAAGGTCTCTTCCTCTTTTCTCCCCGTTAAAGGGGTTTTTGGGGGAGTTCTTCCTGTTCCGATGTGAGGGTTCCGGGACAAGAGGATGTCATGTGTACATATTGTAAAGCCCTCTGAGGCAAATTTGTAATTTGTGATTTTGGGCTATACAAAAATGAAATGAATTGAATTGAATATCCACTGTTGATTGGCTGCTTGTTTACAGTGAACTAGAGTTGATTCCAGTGTTTACGGCTCACATGTATATGATATGAAATTGACCTGCAGAACTAAGCCTTTGCAGAAGCCTTATAATGTCCATATCTGCAGTGGGTTCAAACAGGAGAGAGATAAAAAACTGAAGGTGGAAGGGAATAGTACTAGTATAGTATAGTAATAGTATACTAGAGTATAGTCTCAGGGGGGGCCCTTCCAGCACTTTCCCCTATCTGTTATATGTGGGGCACAAAAGCAGAGGAATACAGCGACCTGAAAATTATTTTCTTTGCTTTAGATGACGGTGGCATCACCAGATATTGGACTCCTGCTGAACTGATGTCCACATGTGACCTGTAAATGGTCTGAAAATATGAAATTCCACATGTTTAACCAATTTATTCTTACCCACAACTCGTCAACTATTGCCACTTGGTCAGTGGCCCTTGGCGTCTGATAACAAATCACGCCTAATCTGTATGGGACGCACGGAGTTTTCGACTGACTCCAATTCAAACCCATGAAACTGCATCTTTAGAAAAAATGCATCTATTAATTCACTTTACTATTCATTTACTATTGGGGAACGTTTTAAATACAAATCGCCAATCAAATTAAAATTGTTACAGTTCTGTCGGCAGTGTACTATTATACACGCGTGTGACATAGCGTTATGTTGTGGCCAGTGTGTATGTAAATACTGTATGTGATACTTTGCTCGCTTTCCAGCACTGTAGGTCCGTATCGCTGCCTGATGTCGACAACCCTTCCGGCCAAACATGAAACACGGACCCCGTCTTGTTAAACATGTTTGTGGGTCTGACTTTTTGACATGTCATCACCATTGATATCTTTATAACCATTGTTGTGATCCACTTGTACAATTTTTGTTATACTTTGTAGCAGAGCAATAAGTATTTTTTTTATGACAATCCTTCGTAGGATTCACTAAATTTGGCCACCCACGAGGAAAAACATAAATCAGGTGAACAAACGTACTAATTTAAACTCAAACCATTTTCCTAAACCTAACTAGGTACTTTTGTTGCGTAGGTAAACCTAAAATCTAAGTAAACCTACATTTGGAAGTTTATTTTGAAAAGACACTATGCACGTAACGACCATAAACTGACACGCTGACAGGTTCAATACTGACACTAGAGGGGCTCCTAGAGCGTCATAGTTTGAAGTGTACGGCAGCAGTAATTGACGAGTTTGACGTTAGAATATATTGGTTTTACATGTGCATAATATAATAATAATAATAATAGCAATGGAGAAGGCCCTGTCCCCCCAGGTCCAATGCGTGGACAGAGTAGGGGGGTAAGGAGGTTGGCGTCGGCGGATCTGAGGTTGCGGGTGGGAGCGTGTCGATGCAGGAGGTCTGAAAGGTATGAAGGGGCGAGGTTGTGAAGGGCTTTGTGTGTGATGAGAAGAATCTTGAACTGGATTCTTTGCTGTATGGGGAGCCAGTGGAGGTTTTGAAGGACTGGGGTGATGTGATCTCTGGAGTGGGAGAGCAGACGGGCAGCTGAGTTCTGGATGTATTGTAGTTTGTTGATGATTTTGGTGGATGAGCCGTACAGGATGCTATTGCATTAGTCGAGAGGTGATGAAGGCGTGGATGAGTGTTTCAGCGGCTGTGGAGGAGAGGGAGGTGCGGAGACAAGCAATGTATTTGAGATGAAAGAAGACATTTTTTGTGATGTGATTGACGTGGCGTTCGATGGAGAGGGTTTGATCAAAAATGATACCAAAGTTACGGATATGTGTGAAAGCAAGAACAGTGGTGCCATCGATGCAGAGGGAGAAATTGTGGTGGGATTTGTTTCGTGATTTGGGGGCGATAATGAGGATTTCAGATTGGTTGCTGTTGAGTTTGAGGAAGTTGGCTTGCATCCAGGTTTTTATATCTGTGAGGCAGTTGGTGATGGTGGAGTGGATGGTGGGGGTGATGGATTTGTTGGAGATGTAGAGCTGGGTGTCGTCGACATAGCAGTGGAAATGAAGACCATGGTGGAGGATGAAGAGGAGGGGACCGAGTACCACACTGGGGCTGTGTCGGACTTGAATTTGGTGATACTAATGAACTGTTCACGGTCGGAGAGGACTGATTTGAACCAGGAGAGGGCTGTGCCAGTGATGTGGAGGGAGTACTTGAGACGGGAGAGGAGGATGGAGTGGTTGATTATGTCAAAGGCTGCACTGAGGTTGAGTAGTATTAGGATGTTGAGGGAGTGGTCATCAGAGGAGAGGAGGAGGTTGTTGGTGACTTTGATTAGGGCAGTTTCTGTGCTGTGATGAGATCTGAATCCAGATAGAAATGGTTCATACAGTTGGTTCGAGTCCAGGTTGGTTTTGAGTTGGTGAACAACAGTGCACTCCAGTATCTTGGACAGAAAAGGGAGATTGGAGATGGGTCTGTAGTTGTTGTGGATGTCAGGGTCAAGGTCAGGCTTTTTGAGGATGGTGTGACTGAGGCTAGTTTAAGGGCGGGAGGGACGGAGCCATTAGACAGGAAGGAGTTGATGACAGAGAGGAGGAGCGGGTGGAGACAAGCCATGGCTAAAGTGGAAGGGATAGGGTCAGGTCACAGGTCGAGTCTTCATGCCAGAAAGTGATTTATTGAGATCTGAGGGGGATATTAGGAAGAATTGGGAGAGTGACCGGTCAGTTAGTGGGGGATTTACAGATACAGGGTTGGGGCGGGGCTGGAAGTGGCCAGTTGGTTGTAGATGGTATAAATTTTTGCTTTGTAGAACGACAGGAAGGAGTTCCATTTCTCTGCTGTGGAGGAGTGGGAGAGATTGTCCATAGGTTTGAGAAGTTTATTTATTGTGGAGAAGAGGACCTTGGGGTTGGCGGAACCGGAGTGGATGATGCCAGAGTAGTAGGTGGAGCGAGCAGAGTTGAGAGCCAGTTTGTATTGCAGTATGTATTCCTTGTAAGCCAGGGTGTGAACTGTGAGGCCGGTTTTGTTGGAGAGTCGCTCTAGTCTGCGTTTCCGGGATTTCATGAGGCGGAGTTCAGGGGTGAACCAGGGAGCAGTGTGGGTGAAAGAGACAGTTCTGGTTTTGTGAGGGGCAAGCTCATCAAGGCAGGAGGATAGTGTGTTATTGTAGAGGTTGACCAGGTCTGTGGGGGAGGGGCTAAAGGAGGGGTGAAGTTGGAGAATTTGTCAGTGAGACCATATCCACACTACTCCGTTTCCATTTGAAAACACATAAGTTTTGCTACGTTTACACTGAGCGTCCACACTATGCCGGAGTTTTCGAGCACCGAAAACGGAGGAGTTTGAAAACGCTCCCGAGGACGGATACGTTTGAAAACTCCGGGTTACGTCTTCGTGTGGACGGTCGAAAATGGATAAGTTTAGAAACGATGACGCCCACACTCACGTTCACTACTTGATTGGTTCTTAGCAGTCACGACGTGTCCTTCCATGATTCGTCACGCCCCTATCACGTGACCCTTACCCGGAAGCTCACAAACAACAACATTGATTATCGATGGACTACCAGGTTAATTTAACATGGACAACTGATTACAGGTGTTGCTGACCGTGTTGTCTTTACTAGCAGCTGTTGTTCAGTTAAAGTCTGCATTATTACAGAGGAAGCAGCTGTTATTGGAGCGATTAGTGAGCAGCGTGACCAGCGGCGTTATCAGACCTACAGAGGACGACTGAAGTCACGGTTAGCAGCTTTGAGGACGATGGACACAAAACGGAGGACTTTCCTTTTCTTATTAATGCTTATTTTGTTCTGCACAACTATTGTGAAGTATGCAGATTAAATGTAAAGGAACAAAAGCAGTAAATGCTCTCCAGTGGGACAGATAGTTAAGACACCAGCAGAGCTACGAGTGAGAACAGACAACAACAACACCGAGGGAACGAGTGAGAGACGTGTGTTGACCTCATTTATGGATCATAATCTAGTAAACCTTTATGTGTAAGTGTTGATTTTAAAGTGAATGTGATATGTGAGAGATATAGAGCAAGACCTGAAGCGCTGTAACTAAGTCTGAAAAATAAAACTTCTAAAACTTTCCACGAACTGTGTGTTTGAGTTTATAGAGGAAGATCTTAGAGAAGATCTTAACTATCAAACACGACCTTTCATTATTAAAGACTACTTTATTACTCTGTCATCTTCTTTTTATCGAAGCAACCAATCTACTTCCTGTTTACATCGACACCCACGCGCATGCCCAGTGTATGTGAAGAGTCACGTGATATTCGTTTTCAGGCGTGTTAGTCTGGACGGAGATCAATTCGAAAAACGATGCTGAAACGCCGTGTGGACGGAGATCGTTTTTGTTTGAAAACGGAGTAGTATGGATGTAGCCTGAGACAGGCTGACAGGGATGAGGGGCAGACAGACTTGATATTACGGAGAGTGATGGTGCGCCTGAGTTTGGGTTCTGGGATGGGGTTGTCGAGCTCCATGATGAAAGCTAGGTGGTCGGAGAGGTGGTTGGTGGTAATTCCAGTGGAACAGACCAGGTCCAGGATGTGACCGCGGTTGTAGGTGAGGAAATTGATGTGTTAAATGAAGTTGAAGCATCTAAGCATGTCCAGAAATTCTGTGGCTGTTTTACAGTCTGAGGAGTCGATGTGGATGTTGAAATCACCGAGCAGCAGGATGGAAGGTGAGATGGAGCAGAGCTGGGTAAGAAATTCAGATAGGTCGGAGAGGAAGAAAGGGTTGGGTTTCGGGGGGCGGTAGATAATTGAAATGACCAGCAGAGGTTTAGGACCAGAGAGTTTGAATGTCAGCTGTTCAAATGAGGATGGACTTTGGATGGTTAGTGGTGGGTGGTGGTAAAGAGCGACAATTCCTCCACCGCGGCCATCAGGGCGTGGTTTGTCCAGGTAGTGATATCCAGTAGGGGTGGTTTGGTTGAGTGCGTAGTAGTCCAGGTGTTTTTGCCAAGGTTCAGTGAGACAGAGGATATCAAGGTTGTTGTCAGTGATGAATTCATTAATGATTGGGCTTGTGTTGCTTAGTGACCGGGTGTTGAACAGAGCAGGCTTCATGAAGTGTTTTGTGATTGGTTGTGAGGATTTGGGTTCTGAGGTTGGCTGGATTCACGTTCTGTTTGGTATGATGACGTAATGAGGTAGTGGTTGGACGGCGGTGCTGAGTCCACAGAGACGGGATGGAATTGACAGAAGTGGGGTTGTAGATGATGAACTTGCGCTGGGAGCCGATATGAACATCACTGGGACGGATGCAGCTGAGGTTGTTTTTGTTCATGGCTTTGTCATTGCAGTGTGGATAGGGCAGCCTGTCTGTCACAATAGTCTGGATGGGGAGAGCTGCAGCTGAAGGGGTTAATGACAGGGAGAGCCAAGAGGGGGAGCAGTCACAGGAAACTGTGCTCTGAGGTGGCAGCGTAGAAGAAGAGGAAAGGGTGTGTGTGGACAGTAAATAGTCAGTCGCATGGACAGGATTGTACAGCGTTCTGCAAATTTGCCGTGAGCCGGCGGCTACCCAGTTTATTGAGATGAATACCATCGTTCTTAAAAGAGGAAGAACAGTCCCAAAACAGCTTCAAATTGTCAATGAAGCCCACGTTGTGGGCCCTGCAAGCGGACTGGAGCCAGGTGTGGAGGCTGAGGACTCTGCTGAACCGCTGTGATCCACGGCCGAGTGTCGGAGTTGGACAACTGATAAAAGCAGACAGTCCATGACTGTTTGAAAAGTGTAAAAGATTTTAAAATCTTGGTAAACTCAGACTGGTGGAGGGCTGTATCTTTAATTCCCACATGAACGATAATTCGCCGAATGGTGAACGGGAGTGCGTGCAGCAGGCCAGGCAGTTTTAACAGGATATCGGGAGCCGTCGCTCCAGGGAAACAGCGTGTGGCTGCGTTGAAGAAACGGATATTCCTGATTATGGAATCAGTGTTGTCGGGGAGAAGAGGGGACGAGGAGACAACACTGTGCGTGTAAAACGCGTCAATGGAGGAGGCGAAGATTTAACCAGTGGTGGCGGGGTGGACTGGGAAGGACTGGGAAGGACTGAGAGAACGGTGGACAGGAGTTCGCCATGGTGCTGGTGTAAAGAGCGGTATCCTGGTGCGAGAGGAGGGCTCGGGAATGGTTGGCGTATCTTGTGTTGGCTGACATCGTACTCCTGGTTTAAAACATATGGATGCATGCGCATAACCTCTAAAATTAGCTAATAATATCTAATATGTAGGTGATGTGTGCCAAATGTGGAAGCAAAAAGCATGTATCTGTATTCAGTTCATGCTTTTGTGGAGCTGTGAGAATACTCAGCCTTAATAGGTATCAGCTAAGGGAAATTATTTATTTCACAGTGAAGAGCTCAGTGGAGGGAGATTGAATGAGTGAATAATTGCTTTGATAGGATTCCTCCGATGATGAAATAATTCTCTATTGACAGTTGACAAGCTTCCATTGTGATCACAACCCCCGGGTCTTTTATTTGGTTATCAGAGGCTGCAGGACAGCAGCTCTCATCACAATAAGAGTTTATTTATTACAGTGGTCTCTGAGGGGAAAAAAACAACAACCTTCCCCTGATTGAAATAAAGATGTCAAAGTAAATCAGACAATGAGCTGATTCCCATCTGCTCTGTGCGGTTTCATTTCAGTTTGCCTTTATCTCTGTCTGTCCGCTCTGTTCGTCAGTCTCTTTATTTGTCTGTGAAAAGGCAGAATGCTTCCCTGTCACAATACCGCCCCGCTGTGATTACCATGCAAATGTATTTCATTAGGATGTAAATGATCAACATAATGATGATTTTTAATTAGAATGTAAATGATGATTATTTGTATGAAGATATCAGCAGCTGTGGGAGAGGACTGTGACAGCAAGCTCTTGTCTCTGACTGACTGACTGACTGAATGGATGGATGGCTGCTCTTTCATTTATCATCTAACAGCATTCTGTTCTTCCGTCCTCTTTCATTCCTCCCTCTGTTTCTCTTTCTATTCTTCCTGCCTGAGGAATATGAGACAATACACACACACCTTTATTTCATTCACTGTACAACAAGTTTGCAGCAGATGGGGTTCCAATGCAACGCATTCTCACTCCCAACTCGTCAAATACCATCAGTGGCCCTAAATTTAAGATTATGGCGCTCTAGCGTCAGTTTTGGTCACAATGGTCAGTTTCCGGTCATTACGTGTCATTCCAAAAATAAAAATCCAATGTAGGTTTACCTAGTTTTTAGGTTTACTTATGCAACAAAAGTCTAGGAAAAGATTACATGTTTTAATAAGTGTGCTTGTTACGTAAATTACATACATAGTGTTAGTTAAAGCTAGGGTTGGTAATCTTGACACACTAGCAACAGTATGATAGATTTGTAATATTATCCAACCTAGAAACCCAACCCAGTGTTGCCAACTGTTTTCTAATGAGAGTAGTGGATTTCTCCACGTGAGCTGATCCGAGACTGTTTGCCTGTTGTGTCTTCTGCCTGGAATAAAGCTTCGTTCAACTACACTACTGTGTCCGTCGTCAATGTTAATTCTCTTTCTGTTTCACAAATGTCTCCATACAACCTTCTCCCTAAGCGGACCTCCACACTAGTTATTAGGGGTGTAACAGTACATGTATTCTTATTAAACCGTTCCGTACGAGGCTCACGGTTCGGTACGCTTTAAGAAACGAACAATGCGTTTGAATAATACTATTGCATTTGGAAAATGCAGAAGCTTAAATTGTGGGAAATATAAAGTTCTCTTGGTGGAGCCACTGCGCTCAATATGGCAACCCACCTAACGTAACAGACAACGTGCTGTCTGACACGCCCACCACAGAAGAACAACATTCTACCCTGGTGAGGCATGTTTGTTCTGGGAGAGGCTTGCTATACTAAACTAGCTTAGCAGGAAAACCAACAGCAGCACACACCCTACAAACTCTCCCTGCAGCGTTTAGGTAGCTGTTCCCTACCGATTCAAGCAACCCTACCCTGGAGTGGCATTTCTGCTTTTTTGCTGTATTGAAAATGTACCAAAACGTGGCACCACTGTACCGAGAATTTTGTGAACCGTTACACCCCTACTAGTTATACTTCTCTAGTTGCTCTGACCATCTAATAATGATGCAGATGGGTTTACTTTGGAGTTATTTGAAAGCCTGGTGTTAGTCGTGGAGGGGCACTGACAATATCATCAGACAATATGATAATGGTCCAACATGGGGCAGGGACAGTTGATGGTTTTTGACACATTGACATCTGTTAAGATAGATAATATCATGTGGTGTGATCCAACATAACACAAACCGTGGATAAAGCATCCAGTTGTCTTGGTTCCAGGCCCTAAATCAGGCCCACCTCTGCCTCATCTGGCACTTCATAGGCAGGATGGACCCTGTTGAAGGGACTAAAGAAGTTTTCATTATTTAACTCTTTGGCATGATGCTGTTTTTTTAAGTTCTGTTAAAGATGCCTTCAAATCAAACCTATTGTTCCACACTAATATTATTTTTTTTAGCAATATACTGAATGCATGTATGGATGTTTGAGGTAAGAGGAAAGATCATGTTTATAGTTGAAAAAAAAAAAAAGCATAATTGTTTGGCCGGCAACAGGATGCAAACTCTCCATTGTTTAATGGGTTGTTTCTATAGTTGCTGTCAAAGCAACATGTCCTTGATCTCAAACATGAAAAAGTGCTTCATTTATGCCATTTCACATGGAATCACGGTAGACGGCAAACCGGATATGATTTTAGTGGACAAGAGCAGGACGGTAAAATTAGGTGAGGTATAGAATACCGGTAATGGTAGACGGTCGTGGCGTCAAAGTCGAATATCCTTGAGAGAATTTTACAACCAGAAGATGCGTAGCTCCCTCACACAAGGTGAAAGTTGTTTAAGTTTGCAATTGAATATTAAGGGAACATTTATTTTATAGCTCCACATTATAAAATAATTAAACGAAATACTAGACACATCATACTTTATTTCCCTCTCGATAGCAGTATCATCACGTGTGTAAAGTTTAGCCGTCCTGTCATTCCGTTGGACTGTTTGTTTTTCCTGTGCCGTCCACAAGGCGTTTTCTGTCTGCTGTCTGCCTGATTCCATGTGATCAGCTGTATGTAGTTCTCGGGGAGTCCACAGAACAGTTTGGTCCGAAAATGTCTTTTGATTCTATGCTCTGTGCCCCTTTTGGGCTACGTCATGGACATGATGGAACACGTCATGGAAGGCAAAAATAAATCTGGTTAGTTGGACATTGTTGTTGACCCAAAGCCCTAAATGTGCCAGGTGGGGCTATAATCTGGCCGATATTGTGTAGTCTGAATCCAGCATTAGGTTACAGTGAAAAATAAGAAGAGATGCTTGTTGAGTGTAATTAATGGGGCTGTTCATTCAGCAGCACAAAATCACACCAGACACAGACCAGCGATACAATGAAAGTATTATTATTATTATTATTATTTACGCTGATATGAGCTGTGTCTTTGTTCATGTAGGTGGAGAAAAGAGGTGTCCGCTGATCTCTTCACCTTGATTGAAAACCTTAAACGTTAACCTCCAAAAAAAAGTGACCGGTAACGAATGATTTACAATTTGTCAGTAGGGGGTTGCAATGAAAGTTAAATTGCCTTGAATAATATTTTCACTTGTGATTTAAATAAATTTCTGTAGGTGTGGCCAATGTCTATCTCATATGTTATATTAAATAAATCCAAAAGTGAGCTGGTAGAGAAGGTGTGAGTGTGTTAAGAGAAGCTGTCTTAGAACCCTTTTTTTTGCAGGGTGTGGTGCATCTCCTTGCGCGCACGCACACACACACACACACACACACACACACACACACACACACACACACACACAGTCCCGTTATGACCAGAATAACCTAATGATCTCGTCATCCCTCTTGTTTCAGTGGTGGAAGGTAGGAAGCCATCATTGATCACTCTCCAAATGCTCTTTGATGATTAGAGTTCCTATTAGGCTGTTTGATGCGGACAGTAATTGATAGGTGCTGACATGATGTGGATTGTGTGAGATGTAATGGAATGAAACTTTTCAGAGCGAAGCTGCAGGTCATCTGTCTTGAATCCCCTCTCTCTTTCTCTCCGTGACAGCCGTCAGCTTCTCTTTCTCTCTTTTTTTCCCCAGTCTTTTGTTAGGTAAATGAGGAGAGGTTGACCCCATTCTCATTTTGCAGCCACCCGCTGGCTGATGGAAGACAGAAAAAAATGACGGGCTGAATGAATGAATGAAACAGAGGGAGAGAGCAATGAATAGTTTTTTTCTTCTTCTATTCAACGGTACCTCACTTCTGAATTTGCAGTGTATGAAATTTGGTTGTACCTTTGTGTGTGTGTTATAATATTGCTGTACTCTGAAGGCCATTTGCCGGTTCATCACCAGTTTCCATCCCCAGCCCAATAGAGACCAAACCAAACCTCACAAAATCCCCATCATTTTCAGACATGATGGACTACTACTGAAAGTTGGTAGTAAACACACATTGGTGACAAATGAAGGAAAACCCGACATAAACTGAGTTAGTACGGTGTTGTGCCACCACAGGTCTCCCCACAAAAATTGACAAAATTGATTTCCCAAAGTCGCTGACTGGATTATGTTCAGAGGCGATGTTTGTTTCAGTAAATTAAGTGCAGTATTTGTCTAATGCACCGGAGTCTTAGAGAGGTGCTGCAATGAAGCGGGTGTGAATCTGGTTTAGATAAGAAAAGCACTTTGAAGGTCAGGGAAACTTTGTGGTTTCGTTTAAAAGAATATCTGTAAAGTCGTCACATTTCGCAATTTTTAGTGTCCACCGGGTCAATCAGGTGAATCGTGTAGATCTGAGGAGGTGGAGGAGGTTCTGGGTGACTGTGGTTGCACATTAATTGTCATTGCTATGAGACCTAGGCTAGTATCAACCTTATTTGATTGTATAAAATACAGTGTAGTATTTCATTTCTGTGGCATTTCTATGGACCAATCAGAACTTTTGTCTCGTCTGCTACTTGAGGGCTTCCTCAACCTCGGTGAATATGTCTAGTTTTCATTTTCCTTGCAAACATTCACTTTCATTGTTGCTCTTGTCATGTTTGGAAGCTACAGTACCCATTTTCTCAAGCTAAAGTAAATTACTCAAGAATAATTGTCCATGGCATGCAAGAGACATTTGATTACCCGCAGCCTGAGCATATAAAGTGCCTTTAACGGGACAACGCTGCCTAACAGAACTGTTGTGTAATATCAAATAATGTTTGTAACATCTCTCAAAATCTGTATCACGAGAAACTGCTATAATATTATCTGCTTTATTAAGCTCACATGTATCACTGCTATGTTATACTCACAGGCGCAGAGCATGTGAGCATGGAGTATAATAACTCACATGCTGTGTGAGTTCCTGTGACAGGAAACAGGCCTCCTGCTTACGTAACAGGCCTTACGTAACAGGTCTTACGTAACAGCAGCCAAGCCGGGGGAGGACTCTCTGCGGAAAGCATTATAAAACGAGCACACGCACATTGAAAACTCTCTTCTATTTCATCCTTACTGACCGCCAGAGGCAGTGTTTAACACTGGATATCTTCTGTCTCGCGCATGCGCAGGTCGAATATTTATATCAACAAAGTCACCTGTGACCTCGGATGACCCCCGTCGTCTATAAGTTCCGGTGTCATTCCGAGATCAGTCCTTTTTCATCTTCTCGCTACGCAGGTTAACTACCATGGTAGTAGAAACTTAAACGAAAAAATAATAATACTTTGTCTACGATCAGACATATTGGAGCTTGTCGCTGTAGCCTTGTGACCACCGGTCGGAGTTGCGGATCTTCGCCCTCCAAAGGCTGCGACAAGCTGTCCCTCTTAGGAGGGAACGGCGTGTTTCACCGTGCCGATCGAGCCCCGGACTCAATCTGACAGGGGCCACCAAAATCGCGAAGACAGCAATCGGTGAGATCGACTAACATTGTTTGTCTATAACCATTGTTCGTTTTTGTCACGGTTTACAGAGCGCTTCCGCTCTAGCTAACGTGAGCGTAGAGTAACGCTGTCGGGCCGCCCTTCACAGTTCGCGGAGTGTTTCCGCTCAAGCTAACTTGGTGTGATGCTAGCTAGACTAGATCGACGTTGACATTGTGCTCGTTGACTCCTTACACGGCTATCAGTTAGCAGAGCGTCCTCGCTCTGGCGAACTAGACTACGCTAATACTCGGATTGTGTCCATTGTATTTCTGTAAACATTACGGCTATCACGGTTAGCAGAGTGCCCTCGCTCAGGCTAACTGGTGGGACACCAATATCTGCAGCAATAACCGCAGTAGCAATTATCCTAGTGAAGAGAGTGTCCTCGCTCCCCTCTCACTGTAAGGACTGTTTTGACCTGTTTTCACAGTGGCAGAGTGCTCTCGCTCACGCTAACTGGTGGGACACCAATATCTGCAGCAACTATCCTAGTGAAGAGAGTGTCCTCGCTCCCCTCTCACTGTAAGGACCGTTTTGACCTGTTTTCACAGTGGCAGAGTGCTCTCGCTCACGCTAACTGGTGGGACACCAATATCTGCAGCAACTATCCTAGTGAAGAGAGTGTTCTCGCTCCCCTCTCACTGACTGTTCCCTGCCTGTTCTCATAACGTTCAGCAGAGCGTCCCGCTCAGACTGACCTAGAGAATCGGCCATGTTTGACTTTCCTGGCTGTAGGACCTGTATGGCTCCTCTTCAGCCTGAGGATGGCCATGACCTCTGCCCCGCTTGCCTTGGCCTCGAGCATCTGAGGGAAGGCCTCTCGGAGAACCCATGCATGAACTGTGGCATCATGCCTCGAGCAGTAAGGGCTGCTAGGCTCGCCGAGGCCGAACACCTGATGGGTGTGGTCAACCTCCCCCTGTCAGGGCAGGTGAATCCAGCCCAACCTACCAAGCGCAGGGCCGCAGAAGCCGCAGGGGCTCCCCCCAAGAGGGCTAAGTCCAGCGGGCTGTCTTCTAGAGTGGATCTGCTGACCGCTGAGCTAGCTCAAATGAAGTCGCTTCTCCTGACCCTCCACCCTAGTGCAGGGGGTGTTGAAGCACCAGATCCACCCGTGGCTGAGCTTGGCTTAGAAGAGGATGTTCTCTCACTGGCAGCGTCAGCCAATCTCTTTACTGAGTACAGTGAAGGGCGGACCTCCCAGGCTTCTGGGAGTGGCTCCCGTCCCTCAGCTCAGGGCTCTTCGGAAGGGGCAGTCGATAGCTCCATGGGGTTTGTCATGCGCATGGCGCTGGCACGCCTGCAGTTAGATACACAGTAGCTGGAATCCCTTCCTGCGAATGCCTTCTTCAGGCGTGTTTGGGTCGTATTGGCAACTCCCTCTCCCACCTCATGCTTGCCCTCTCAGCCTCTCTGCAGAAGGCTACTTCCGACGCTTCCGCTACCAGCCTCAGTGACGCCTCACTGCAGGCTTTTGCGCTCATGTCTAGAGAACTTGGACGGCTGATGTCCACCCTGGTCCAGACTCGCCGCCTGGTTTGGCTGGCGCAGTCACCCCTGTCTGAGGCATGTAGGAGGACCCTCCGTACTATCCCAGTGGAACCTGGTGAGCTGTTCGGGTCAGCTGCTGTACAGGCGCTTCAGCGGACTGTTGAAGCTAGCCAGATCAGGCAGCAGTTCTCTGGTCTTCGCAGGGACATGCCCGCACCCCGCAGACCTAGGGGTCCCACTTCGCCCCCCCCAGGCCGTTTTCAGCCCCCAGCTCGCCCCAGTAGCCGCCCCAGGCCTCAGCGTCCCGCTACCCATACAACCGCACTTACGTCCCCCCCAGACAACCTCCAGACTTGGGGACTACCAGTCGCCCCCTCAGAGCCTCAAGAGGCAGGGGGCTCAGGAGATGATGTGTCCTGGCCGGCCGTCGGTTATTTCTCCCAGCAGCACATCAGCTACTGGGCAGCTCATACTTTGGACCCCTGGGTGGTGTCCACCCTAACCCAGGGGTACAAGCTTCAATTCCGGCGCCGGCCCCCAACCTCCAGCCGGGTCAAAATGACCAGCACCCCCAGGGCTCCGGGGGACGGCCGACCGCCGAAGTTGCTTCAGGCACAGGTGCTCGGGGGGACGGCCGGCGTGAGGAAACTGGGGGTCCGGAGGACGGAACTCTAGAGGCTGGGGGTCAGCCGGGGCACAGGGCTCTAGAGGCTGGGGGTCAGGAACTGGAGATCGCTGGCATTCGGCAGCGGGGTCAGGAACTGGTGATCGCTGCAGCACGGAGGCGGCAGGGACTGGAGGTCGCTGCTGCCCGGAGGCGGCCGGGACTGGAGGTCGCTTCTGCTTGGAGGCGGCGGCGGCCGGGTCCGGGGACAGCTGCGGCGCTGAGACGGCGGCGGTGTTCCGCCACACTTGCTTGGCCCCGTCTCAAGCTGAGAAGGCGCTCAGCCGCATAATCTGATTCCACCGGAGGGTCAAAAACCCTCCTCAGATCCTCCACAAAGTCCACATAACACACCGTATTTGGAGGATCAAAACTTAATATACTCGTGGTGCAGTCCAAAGCCCTTCCCCGCAGTAATCCAACCACATAGGAAATCTTGGACCCGTCCGAGGCAAAAGTCTGAGGCTGACAGGAAGCCCCGGCACTTCCCCAGCGTCCCATCATAGAACTCCGGAGACGGCACGGGAGATTCCCTGACCGGCGGAGCGAGGTCTGGAGGAAATAGTGCGGGTGCTGGAGTCATCTGTGGCCCCGCGGCGGCAGCGGCGGGAACTGGAGCCCACTGCGGCTTGGAGACGGCAACGGCTGGAACTGAAGCCCGCTGCGGCTTGGCGGAGACGGGGGCTCGCTGCGGTTCAGCGGGAACGGGAGTCTGACTCTTCCCCTGCCTCCTATGAGAGTTGAAAGGGATGTCCCTCGGGTCATGGTTCGCCTTCTGGACACGCCGAGGACCTCCAAAGGCCAGGTGAGTTCCCATAAACTGTGCATACCACTCCGGGAGACGGCACTCCACACTGTGGTCTGCTGAGTCCATTTGTGGCCAGATCATTCTGTCACGGAGCATGGTGGAGGACCAGAAGTTGAGCGAAGTGGAATTTACTTAACACTTAAACAAAACAGGAAACTTACATGAACAAGGGAACTCACGGACCAGACAAGAGACGATGGGGAAAACCAGCAGGAACAAAACAATGAGGGGAAAATCCAGCAGAACTGAGACAGGGCAGGCAAACGGGGAAATCGGGAACAGGACGAGCAAAAACGGGCGAGTAGACATAACAATGATCTGGCAGTGAGTGCGTGTGTGACTGGGGTTTAAATAGTGGCTAGAACAGGTGAGGGGAGTTGAGTGGACGAGGTGGGTGTGACTGACAGGTGCACTGAATAAACTGATTAGGTGAGTGAGGAGGGTGTGGAGCTAGACAAAAATACACAGAACACAGAAGGCAAAGCCTAATCGTGACATCTTCTTCTTTCTCTTCTAGAAGTCACTGCGGACAATTTCTATATTTCTGTAGTTCTGAGTAACCAGAGGTTCTTCTGCCTGACTGAACAGACTTAACCGATGGCTATTCCAGGTGTGTTGCCAGTTAGTTGTATGAATATAGGCATAACTTCTAGGAGATTTTGCTCTAGAAAAGCTTCGAGACTCCCTCAATTGTAAGAGATTCTCCAATTGTTTGGAACTCTCTTGCAGATATGAACAGCATCCTTCAAAATTATATTCAAACATTTGTTTTTTGATGATGGTGCTGAAGGGCAACACGCATCTTCCCGATGTTGATGTGCATTCATTCTCCAGAAAAGCATACATTTTATAACACTCACTTCTCGGCACATCCCAGCCCCAACACCTTGACTGCTTCTGTACATCTGCATGGCGAGTTTAGTATTTGACAGGTGTCAGATGACACTACACAATGCGATGTGGCCTGTGTGTGTTGTGTTTAACACAAAATTTCCCAACAGTGTTTTAATTGGGTTGAGATATTGGTGACTGTGAAAGCATTAGCATGGTTCCATGGATGCTGGGAGAAGGGGTCCTGAGGGCATAACAAAACCATCAGATTAAAACAAAAAACGTTTTTACCAACACCTTTCTCCCTTTTTACTGGGATATAAATGTGTAGTATAACAGTATTTGGTGGGACAAAGGATGTACTTTTCATTCATTGCTTATTGTATAATCCTTCTTCCAAAGTGATGTGGACCTGCAGCATACATGTTCCATCGCAGTCGTTGAGGTTCTTGATTGTTCTTGTGTCCAAATTAATTGAGCTAGCTAGGGCAATGATCATCTTGTCGAACAAACCCTTGGACCGAGCTCATTACAGCCAGCTATAGCTGGGTGACTGGAACTCTAGGCTAGTTGCATTTGGTTATAACTCTTGATTGTAAAATAAATTTACCAGACATTGTTTTAAAATGTGGAGGTTAGGCGTAGTATTGATTTCATAACTCCCAGAAGAGCGCAAGATAACACTGACAACTGACAGCTGCCTTATATGAATATGTCCAACGTTGGTGTAATGCACACCATTAGATCTGCTTCATATGCTCATCTCCTGTATGAAATGTCTGAATTCTCACTGCTCTGCGTTTTCATAGATTATAATGTGGCCCATAACCTGGTCATGGGCCACATTTCTCTTGCCCGTGCTGCCTCTCTTCTGATTTCTCCTGGCAGATTTCATGCTTGAGTAGTCGGCAGTGGTCTAGCATGTGTAGTTGCTGTGGCTGCTTTGACATACAGCAGAGGCCATTGGTGATCAAGTTTCCTGTCTGTTGAAATGTAAAACTTTCTAAAATTGACTGTTTAATTCAATGGAAAATGTTGTGCAGCATTTAGTAGAACATCATTTTAAAGACTTCCACTGTCACTGATTGGTACATGAATAAAGTTATTATTGTTACATTGGTTCAGGTCACTGAAGACTGAACGTGGTCATGTGAGGCAGCTGATGTTGATGCTGGCTGCCTGAGTGCACCATTAAACAACAGATTTTGGGACACTTAGGACCACTAATAATTCACCGGTTCATGTAAAAGAAGGCTGCATTTGGAAGACCCATTGAACGGGACAACCTTTTCATCAGATCATAACTACTGTTGCTGGCACAGTGCTGCCAATTTGAAACGTTTAGACAACAAATAGCAAGAATGTCTTATGTTGCTGTCCAATGACTTTTATTTGTTGTGAAGGCTTGTAACATTTTGGAACCAATTGTTAAGTGCTACTCCCAAAAGGGAAATTATGCTTGGGCATTATCCTGTTGACAAAATGTCCTATGGTCAACACATTCTCACTCCCAACTCGTCAAATATCAACGCTTGGTCGGTGGCCCTGCATTTCAAACTCTGACGCTCTACGTACCTCTCTAGTGTCCGTTTTGGACGTGTCAGGGACGGCATGTCAGTTTGTTATATGCAGTGTATTTTCTAAATAAACTTCCAACTTAGGTTTACTTACTTTTTATGTTTACTTGGTCAAAAAAAGTACTTGATTAGCATTTAAGTAACAAAACTACTTAGTAAGGCTTTAGAAAATATTGTGGTTTGGGTTAACATAGGTACGTTTGTTAACTGGCGTTAGCTAAGTACCTAAGTGTAATTTTACTTGGTTTCGCGCGGAACACAGTGTGTCATATCAGACGCCCAGTGGCACTTACCAGGTGTGTATATTTGACAAGTTGGGAGCTGCTTTAAGTGGTTGTGTTGTTCCATAGTGCCATACAAGGGAGCTAAAATTGCCTTTAGTTGCTTTTGGCAATGTTGTTGTACATTAGAGTTCATGCTGCTGCTGCTGCTGAACAAGGATCCCTTCTTGTGTATCTTAGGGAGTCACCGTATATCAGCATGGGGGGGCATCCTTGGGATAGCTGTGATGATATACAGTCCAATCAATGTGTTTGTTTGGTGCAGCTGTTGTCAGCATCATACATGTACAGTTTTTTGTATACCGAGTACAACTGTATATCCTATTGCTTAGTTCCCAGTATTGCTGCTTACAATATTGTGGAGGACATGGCCGTTCAGCGGGCTGATTGCTTGGCTCCCGGCCCCGGACGTGCTGCAGGGAATTATGCAGCAAAAGTGAACTGCAGTCAATAAGTCGGCGCCTGTAAAGACACGCTCAAGTACACAGAACCATGAAGCTCCACCCCTGCTGCCACTTAGAGCGGTGTTCACTTGTTTATTCAAAGTTTAATAATATTAAACGTGAACGTGAAGTGCTTGGTTGAACCAAATTCAACCAAGCACTTCATAGGGACCCCAGCAAAAGACCCACCAAGTGTGAAGTAGATCAGATGAGCGGTTCTCGATATAAGTGAAGAACACACAGACATTCCTTCCTTTATAGTTGGAATGTCCTTTGACCATGATAATGAAAAAACACAACATGAATAAATCCATAACAATACCATAGACTGTAACAAGCAATATAATTGAAATAACTTTATTATGGAAACCCTCCCAGATCACTAGAGAAGACAAATACTTTACACTTTAAAATTAGAAACAGATTTACATCCCAGACACAATCTAATGTTCCCTTTTTATAAACTAGCAGAGTGTTTGTTCTGCTTCCAGTCTTTCAATAGTTGCTCTACTGTAGAATTTATGGACATAGGAGCCCCTCCCCCCCCCCCCCCCCCCCCCCCCCCCAACATTGTTTTTAAGTTCAAAATCAGAGTCCATGCCAGATAGCAAATCACATTCAGATCAGGTTTTCTTTTTTTTACAATACCAAACACATGTCACCAGAATCCACATTCAGAAATTCTATACACATTCCAGGCTGGAGCTTTTGGAATCTGCTGATAAAACAAATTCACACATCATTTCAAGTTTTATTAAGTTCCTCCCTTTATGTTTCAGTCAACATCGGGTTTTTTTGTTGCTACAAATACACCAACATGATATAAATTAGGAACAGAAAGTAGAGGTAATGTGTCTTCCCACAGAATGTCCAAATGGACACACAGCAGTTTATTTCTGTCTGGAGTTTAGTGTTAACAAAGGATGGGCCACCTTCCTGAGCTTCCTGAGTACAGCTCAGGCTAGAGCTTTTCATTCTGGGTTTGTGCCAAAGTGTCATCACCAAACACACTTTGAATGGCAGCTGAGGATGACGTGGCGACAGATCTCCCCAAAAAACTTTGAACCAGTTGTACAGTGGCTGAACTTGTACTGGTTTATAGTGATTTTAAAATCCTTCATTTGGAAGAGTACTTCTGTCCTGCTTGTCTCCAGAATTTGGTTTGAACATTTTCTCGCAAACATTAATGAGAGTAATTCCTTCATATTCATTCGCTGTGGTGTAGTCTGCTTCAGGTCCTTCTTCACATTCCAGCTGTAGAGTAAGGGTAGGTCAGGCTTTGATGTTGCAGCAGTCACTCCTTGGGATCACCACAGGCGAGACCAATTACCATGGGAAATGACATCACTGCAGGCGTGGCCAGTACTGTGACATGTCCGCTTCGTTTCCTGGAACTTGGACCGGAACTGAGACACCAGGGGAAATCAGACCTGGTGATAGGAGAACAAAGAGGTCATTAGAGTTGACAGCCATGACACAACAAAGTTGAAAGAGTGTTTTGACTCAACGCAAAGCAAGTTGTAGAAGTTGCACAGTTGCACATTAAGTGCAGATGCAAGTCTTTCCATATTGAACAGAGTCCACACAAGGCGTTTAAACTAAACTAACTGTGCAGACGTATGGAAATAGCAAAGAGAAGGCTTGTATAGAAACTCGAGGATGCAAAATGGGTTGCAATCAAACCAACAATCAATAACAAATGATCTGAGATTTTTTGTTCTACACTTCATTTTTTTATCTAACTTTGTACAAAAATGTACGTGGTACCGCTAAGCAATGTCCAAACCCACATAACTTTATTGTAAATACTAGTGGAGATTCCAAAAATACTAAACATGACGCATGAATCTTTAGTAAATGTGTATAAAAGATATTATTTGATGAACCAGTTACTGAAGGTTTGCTGCTGTCTTAAAGGAATACTTCCCCTACATGACCATTTGTATGTATATCCGTTACTCTCCACATGTTACCTAGAATTCTTGAAGAATTCCGCCACAACGAACGGAGATTCCAAACTGGAGAAGTCTTGTGTGCCGTGTTTTACAACAGCAAAACTATATCAAGAGATCGTTTTAAACACTTTTAAATAACTCCTATAATGTAATCCAAGTCTCATTTAACCAGACATATGCTCACATGCATCTTCCCTAAAATCATCATCTTCCCTAAAGCCCGTGTTATTCTAGAATTCAAGGTAACACAGGGTGTGTAATTGATATACAAATTGTCATTTTGTGGGTGAAGTATTCCTTTAAGAAACTGAATCACTCTACAGTAAGTGAATGTTAAGAATTAACAATTGTTTAGAGTTTTAGCCTTTATTAACCTTTCATTTTCTCAATGTTTCTCCAAACTTTTAATCAGCTTGAAGTTGAATATGTTTTAAGATTTTTCTAATTCCAAACATGATTCAAAGAAATATAATTCTTCCAGTCTGGGAAGTATTCAAACCCAAAATGTTTTAATGGATATATCATTGATCATCATTGGTATTCATTTCTGCCCTGTCTCATTTAACTAGTTATCAACATGCATCCTGCAACAGTTGTCAGTTTGTATTTTCCTACCTGTTGACGACGTTGCAGAGGACGTCATTGACTGGCTGTTGATGTGTGGCTGCATGTGTGGAGGAGTATATGTCTCATAACTTCTTCCATTTATAGTGGGGCTGGTGGGCAGCATGCAGGAATAAGAGGGCTGGCTGGATGCCTGGAAACAAATTAATATTACCCTTTAAAACAGCAGAATTTACCATCTTAATGAGCCATTCACCATTGGGTTGGTGTCATGCAAGATTAACACTGTGAACACTAATAATGAATCACTCAATTAATTGCCTTTTTTCCCACAGCAAACATTATGGTCAATTAGTCAAATCAGGGTAAAGAGGCATTTTTGTTTTTATTCAAGAAAGACTGAATAACATTTGTCAGATGGTCTCGGATTCTTCCAGAATACCCACGTACAGGAGATTACATGTAGATTGTCTGACTCCATAAAGTGGGTGCTCAGACTTAAAATAGCTCAGCGTTAAAACCATGCAAAATACGGCTTTGGTATGGCCCAGTGGCTACAGGTACAGGTGAGAAGATGAAATATGATCCAGTGAGTCTAGTTGTACATGAATGACTTTTAAAGCTCGTCAGACACCAACACACTGCACAGGGGCGTATAACACTGTAAAGAAGGGATTTACAACTCTGGAAAGTTGGCCACAATAATTTTATCCTCTATCACTACAATCTTAAGGTAACTCTTCAAAAGAAAATGTTCAAGGGTTATTTGTGAGACTAAGAGTTAAATTAAGAACTATTTTCATCCAAAGACCCCTTTCTGGAAGAAAGAGCATTGGTGTGTAATGATGATCAGCCCTGGCCATTTAGGAGGCTAATGATGAACCTGGGTGGGTTCTAGATGAATCCCTTATAAATAGATGTATAAAAGGGTTCTCGATAGACCGCCTGCGTGAATTTTAGATGAAACCCTTGAAATATAAAAGGGGACTTGGTAGACCCCCAGCATGGGTTCTTGTTAGCTCCCTTTTGAGGCTGAAAAGGGTTCTGGGTGGAACAATCACACCATAGAAGTATGCTCTGTAGAATCTCGTATAGGGTGTTCTGGGTTGAACCTTTTACAGATGATTCCAGGTATAACCCTTTGTGTTGGGTTCTAGGAGGGGTTCTCCTATGGGGGACAAGCCAAAAAACCCTATACTTTATTTCTAAGAGATACCATGTGCAACATCAAAAAGTGATAATAGGAATTACAAACGGTGAGCTCTGTGTCTGGGCTGCCTGACTTTGTTTTGGAAGTTCATAGTGAGCTATGTTCACTGGGGGCAAACATTTCTCCAAAGATGTTCTAAGCAACTGTAGGCAACACATCAACTGTTCACATGGAACCAGAACCTGACACACATGAAGATGCTATCTCTTATTTGAGGTGTTGAGGTGTGCTCGTTTAATTGTATATTGTGCTGTCTTGTAAAATAATCTTACTTGCATAGGCAGGCTGGCAGCCATACTGAAGCTGGGCATAGCTGGTAGGCTGTAGCTATTGGACAGAACTGGATCTGACCTCCCCAACATGGATCCTGATGAGAATGACACTAGAGAGATAAGGATGAGTAAATCGTGAGAACACAGTATCCAAGGCAATATAACTTAACATACAAGATAGTACAATACTTCCATGACATTTGTGGACGCAGGGGAGATAGTTGGTCCTTGTAATTGTTTTGTAAGTCACAGGTAAATCTAAAAAAAAAAGGTTAAGTAGCAGAACCCATTAATTGTAGGGTTAGTGGTTTAATCCCTGGTTCCTCCTGCCCATGTGTCCAGGTGTAGTTGATCAAGACACCAAACTCCCAAAATTGCACATTGGGAAAAAATTACTTTGGACAAAAGCATTTGCTGAATGAAAGTAATGCAACCCCGAGACTCTGGCCATGATCAGGATCAAAAGCAGCTATGTAAGTCCTTTGAACTCAAATACCTAACTCAATTGTCAGAAATCTTATTGGAATTCATGAAGTACAATACTGGAGCTGCAGTAATATTGCTGTATTTTAAGGAGCTTTTGTTTTTTACAGCCTATAATTATGGGGAGGACAGTGAGCTAGACCAGGGATTCTCAACTGGTGGGTCGCGGACCCGTTTTCAGTTTGGTCGCGGACCTTTTGCCTGGAAAAAAAACAAAAAACAATCCTGTGCTTTTATTTTGAAAGGGATTTTTTTATGCAGCGGAGTTATTCACACTTCATAACAGTATTTGGCGTTAATGCTTTGTAATGCTAATAGACACCCGCCATTTCACAGCATAGAACACCCACAAACTTTGTTTTCATGCTAATTGAGCGAAACGCAAGTACGACACTGACTACATGAGATATGGATTTTCTTACATTGAGGACAAAAGAGGGCAAAAACCTCAGTGTGTTTTGTGCAGCGAGGTTCTGGCACAAGAAAGCATGAAGACGTTTTACTAGTTTACGTGAAACGTGTGGGACAGGGACTGACAGGAACAGTTTCTCTGCACAAGAGAGCTCCTATACTACGACTGCAGAGGACATGTTCAGCTCAGGTTCAAACTGCACCATCTTTAGATTAAAGACATTTGAGAAGGTGAACATTTGGGTGGCGACTTGTCATTAAGGGGTGATGGTGGGTCCTTGTCATTAAGGGGTGATGGTGGGTCCCGCAGCCAGACCAGTTGAGAACCACTGAGCTAGACGACAGTAAACTATTAATGATGTGTAAATACAATACAAACTGTAGCAAGAAAGAAGCAGCTAACCATGCCTTGTATTTGAAATTGTCATAATTAGCCAATCAATTCTTAAGTTATGGCCAAAAGGTTATGTGTTTTTTGTGAGGTCACAGTGACCTTTGACCACCAAAATCTAATCAGTTCATCCTTGAGTCCAGGTGGATGTTTGTTCCAAATTTGAAACTTTGCTTAAGGCAGTTCACAGAATGGACAAGAAGACGTACAGACAGACAACCCTAAAGCATAATACCTCTAACCACGGCTGTCGCCGGCGCGGAGGCATGCAAAATGAACTTTTAGTAGAACAACTTGAACAGTATCCATTAGTTATTATGCTCATAGTAAGTGTCAGTCAAATAGTATATGTACTTGTAGTACATGTCCTCGTCAGTACCTGGTGTAGTAGGTTGTGGTATTGGCTGGTAAACACTGGGGTTGAAGCTGCTGCTGATGGGAATATGGTTGGAGGAGTTGGACACTTGACGACGTTGATTTCTCAGCTTCTCTTCTCTTCTCCACTTCGCTCGTCTGTTGGAAAACCAAACCTGCACATTCCAGAATAGAAAAGAAAAAGACATACATTGTTATAAGCTTAAAGGATGGGTTCATTTTTTCAAGTCTCTTAAAACAATACTGACATGTCAATATGTTTCATTAATGTTATTTAATGAAAAAAACACTCATACATACACACCTAAAATAATGATATATAATAGAGCTTACCTGTATTCTTGCCTCTGGAAGGTCTATTTTGTTGGCAAGGCGTTCTCGAGCAAACACATCTGGATAGTGAGTCCTTTCAAACTCTGGAACAAAAACACATTGTTTCATTACATGATAACTTTAGTTTTAACATTTCTAATTGTTGTACATTAGGAAAATCAATCTACAGTAATGAAATAATAGTGAAGCAATGCGTTCCAACATTGGCTGTAATGAGGGGCTGTGTTTTGGCCTTTTACAGATGTTTCAATGAATCACTTCTCACATTCAGTGCTGCCATACATTTTCTGTCTGGACAACTGTACAACTCATATTATGATTAAAGTCAGTCAAAACAGACATCTAAATAGTTACCTGATTAATAGTGAACTTTACTCCGGCTCTTATTACTACATGGTCAACTATTGCTACAGATTGGGGAATAATTTTACATAATATAACTAGACCTTGAAAAAAAGGAAAATGTGTGTATATATATATATATATATATATATATATATATATATATATATATATATATATATATATATATGTGTGTGTGTGTGTGTGTGTGTGTGTGTGTGTGTGTGTGTGTGTGTGTGTGTGTGTGTGTGTCTTAGAGGAGGACTTGCTGTTTACCAAATTCCAGATCAATGTTTACAACTGCATGATTTCGGAGACTTTTGACATGTCCAGAACTATAGGCATGTTCTCCAGGACATGCAGTCATCAAGAACATACATTTCACGACAGTAGAACACAGTATCATACTACGAGATTTGCTAGGTGACAGTAGACAAGACATGACAGTTCCCCTCTTCATTGTGACGTCAACATGGACCATTTCTGATTGGATGAATTCAAATCTTGCTGAGCTGTCGTTGGTCTTTCTTGATATTAGTGTGGAAGAACATGGTGTTTGTTATAGAGATATTGTTCTCCCTAGGGGAGACACTACAGGTGACGAGGATACAAGTTTTAACTTGCTCAGTTGACTACTTACATTTCCAGAACATAAATCTGAACATTGGATAAAAACGTGTTCAAAATTCTTCTTTCATTTTTTTGACACACTAGAGTAAAAGTTTTTTACAGAGGGAATTTCAGATTTGTCTTTGTATTACTCCATAAATCAGAAAATACTGTCAACAGCCATAAAAAAAATCTATTTTCTCCATGTTTTTAGTAATAAAATGTAATATGCTATAAATGATATATGAACAAATCCCTTTGTAAACACCTTCAGCATATAGATAGATAGTTTGGTATATAGATAGATAGTTTGGTATATAGATAGATAGTTTGGTATATAGATAGATAGTTTGGTATATAGATAGATAGTTTGGTATATAGACAGATAGTTTGGTATATAGATAGATAGTTTGGTATATAGACAGATAGTTTGGTATATAGATAGATAGTTTGGTATATAGATAGATAGTTTGGTATATAGACAGATAGTTTGGTATATAGATAGATAGTTTGGTATATAGATAGATAGTTTGGTATATAGACAGATAGTTTGGTATATAGATAGATAGTTTGGTATATAGACAGATAGTTTGGTATATAGATAGATAGTTTGGTATATAGATAGATAGTTTGGTATATAGATAGATAGTTTGGTATATAGATAGATAGTTTGGTATATAGACAGATAGTTTGGTATATAGATAGATAGTTTGGTATATAGACAGATAGTTTGGTATATAGATAGATAGTTTGGTATATAGATAGATAGTTTGGTATATAGACAGATAGTTTGGTATATATATAGATAGTTTGGTATATAGATAGATAGTTTGGTATATAGACAGATAGTTTGGTATATAGACAGATAGTTTGGTATATAGATAGATAGTTTGGTATATAGATAGATAGTTTGGTATATAGATAGATAGTTTGGTATATAGACAGATAGTTTGGTATATAGATAGATAGTTTGGTATATAGACAGATAGTTTGGTATATATATAGATAGTTTGGTATATAGATAGATAGTTTGGTATATAGACAGATAGTTTGGTATATAGACAGATAGTTTGGTATATAGACAGATAGTTTGGTATATAGATAGATAGTTTGGTATATAGATAGATAGTTTGGCATATAGACAGATAGTTTGGTATATAGATAGATAGTTTGGTATATAGATAGATAGTTTGGTATATAGATAGATAGTTTGGTATATAGACAGATAGTTTGGTATATAGACAGATAGTTTGGTATATAGATAGATAGTTTGGTATATAGATAGATAGTTTGGCATATAGACAGATAGTTTGGTATATAGATAGATAGTTTGGTGTATGTAAGAGCTACTGAAGTTATCAGAGTCTGAGAAAAAACTCATTTAGAGAAAACGGCCTTTAAAGACATGTTTTGTAAATGACAGGTAAATGTATTAATATATCCCCAAGAAACCCCCAGTTGATAAGTTACATTAAGACAATTATTTTTGTATTACAAGTTTTCTGAAATGTTATGTTTAAAAATACAAATGAGGCATTATTTAATGGTAACATTTGGTGAATTGAGGAGAAATCTACAAAAGCAAATAAACAAAATAGTGAAACGGCGACTGTGGCTCAGTGGTAGAACAGGGTCGTCCTTCAATCAGAGGATCGACGGTTCGATCCACGGCTCCGCTATGTCAATGTGTCCTTGGGCAAGACACACCTCAAATGTACTCCTGTAGCTGTGGCTACGGTGTATGAATGTTGGTTAGTCCTGATGGTAGCCCCTTGAATGTGTGAATGGTGTGAATGATGACATGTAGTGTAGTCATCGGAAGACTAGAAAAGCACTATACAAGTAAGTCCATTTGCCATTTAAAATAAACACTTAAATTCTATTTTGGATGTTTTCTTTTCCACTATTCTGAATGAAGACTTGTTAAGGATGTAAAATTCCAGTATCAAAATCAGGTTTTGAATAAAATAAATAAACATTTTTAATTCAATATTCCCAACGTGTATAATTGAAATATTTATTTACAAGGTTAGAGAGTTTGCAGACATGTCATTGTGGAAACACATTGTGAATCTGACCTGGCTCAGTTGAGTCACAGTGGATATTTTCCACACTTCAGTCACATACAGAAACGACCAGTTACCTTTCTCCAGTGCTTCTATCTGGTCCTGTGTAAATGACGTTCTGTTTCTCTGCAGTTTCCTCTTCAGCTGAAGCCTCATCTGAGTCTCCTCTGAGTCTTCACCGTTGGAACTAACTGATATGGTGTTCTCCCCTCCCTCTGCCTGTGGACACTCTGCACCAAGGAAGGAAGGAAGGAAGGAAGGAAGGAAAGTTGGGTTTGGGCTCGAACAGGTTTTCACGTCGTACAATGTAAAAACTTTCCATTACAAGTAAAAGAATGCAATCAAAATGTAGAAGATGAAAGCTGAATTTTGTAATATATACATTTTCAAAAAATATAGATATTATGAGGAGTTTAATTTTCAATAATGTAATATTTTCTGTTCTATATGTGAAATCTTAAATGATAAAGTAACAAGTAACTCCAGCCATCAGATAAATGTAGTGGAGTAAAAATAGCAATAATCCACTTCAAAGTGTAGCAGATAAAAATGTAATAAACATGGAAATGCTTAAGGAAATACCAGTACCTCAAAACTGTGCGTACGTGAGGAGATGTTTTTTTTTTACCAACTACAGCAGTGATTTTCAACCACTGTGCCGCGGTACACCAGTGTGCCGTGAGAGATCGCCAGGTGTGCCGTGGGAAAATGTCCAATTTCACTTAATGAGTCCAAAAAAATATTATTTAGTTGTTGCAAATACTTTGCCATTGTTGAGCGTCTGAGCTGCAATATAGTGTCTGGCTAAGTAATAATACTCTTCCATGCCAGTGGGTGGCAGTAGGTAGCGCAGTAATGACCTCGTTAATGTAGGACAGTAGAATGAAATGATGGGAGAGGTTGAGGTGACGAGACGAACAGATGGAGAAATATTTGAAAAGGAAAAATGCAGACTCTGAACTGGGCCCTGGACAACATAACCCAGATGAAAAGCCTCGTAAGGATCAACACATTTAGAGACTTGTCATTAAATTGTCAGCATATATCGGCCCTCGGTACAACGGCCCGCCAGAAAATATCATATGTTTATCATAACTGTCCCGCCACACCACAGAGCTCCGGGACGAAACGTGGCGATGTGAGCTGGCTTTATGTTCAACATAACGAAGCATCTCACTGCGCTAAACCTCCAGCTTCAGGGACGGGGACGTGTGATCACAGACATGTGTGATGCAGTAAAAGTCTCCACCGCTGTGTTCCCGACTGAGCATTGTGCTGATAAACTGGGTGCACTTGGCACAGAGTTCACTCGGCGATTTGCCGACTTTGCAGCTCAGAAATTTAAATTTGAACTGCTCAGCAATCCGTTTGCAGTTGACGTGGAAAGAGCACCTGTGGAGCTGATAGACCTCCAGTGTAATGACACGCAAAGTATGACTCTGAGGGCGCTGCACAGTTTCAAAGCTTCAGCCCCGAAACGATGCCTTAACTCCGCCTACATGCTGCTCAAACGCTCTGCATGTTTAGAAGCACATACCTGTGTGAGCAGCTGTTCTCTGTGATGAAGATGAACACAGACCCACACAGGAGTCGTCTCACTGATGCACACCTTTACTCCATCTTGAGGGTTTCCACAGAACCTAACCCCAGATATTAATGAACAGCCAAGAAAAGATGCCAAACATCTGGCTCTGGTACGTATGCATAAAATAATGTAGCCTACCAAAACATGTATTCTTTTTGCACTTTGTCCAATATCCCTTCTGTCCTGTTTATTAAATGGTGACTCTATTTGGTCCTCAACGTAGTCCCAATTTTTTATTTTGTCCCTTCCTGTGATTGAGTTTGACAGCATGGCACATATGCTGTATTATGCTGAAAGGTGTCATTTTGTAAAGTTTTTGGTTGACGGTGTGCCGCGGGATCTTTTTAATGTAAAAAATGTGCCGCGGCTCAGAAAAGTTTGAAAAACACTGAACTACATGATCATCTTAATACAAACATAATAAAAGGAAACCAAACCCTAACACTGAACAGCTTTAAGTAGGTAATGACATTCCAACAATGTGGCAGACTGGGTCGAGACCCACAGGTGTATCACAGGAGATTTTATTAGGGTTGCCAAATAAATTTGCAGAATATCTTCCATACACTTTTATTTAACAGTTATATCTGCAGTACACCTTTGAGCCACTTGCCTCAATTTGCATATTGTTCTGATAATTTTAGCCTACTTATGACAGCGATTCTAATATGAAAGGATTGTTTTACTGGTGAGAGGAAAAATAAACAGAAAAGAAAGTTTTGGTAAACATTGCTCTAGCAGGTATATTAGCAATATCCACTCAATCAATGGCTGCAGTACTTCACTCAAACCCAGGCCTTGATCAGCGTAGACAATAAAATATTTTATACTCATACGCATGAACCCATGCAAAAACAAGTGAAGGTACAGGGCACTTCAGAGTGGAGATCTCCAGCGTGAGATCCCCGAGCAGACGGGAGCTCGACTCCAGCTCCCTGTGGAACTCGTGTTATTTGTGGTGCTAGCCTAATTATTCATTATCCCCAGCAGACGGAGACTGCAAAACAGAATGAAGCCATTGCTCAGTGTCACAGTCAGTCAGGCAGAAAGAGACACAAATGAGAGCAGACGCCCCATTCTCCCTCCCCTACTGACACAGACACAGACACACACACACACACACAGGCACAAACATGCTGTAGACTGATGGGGAGGCAGCAGCCGTGGTAGTATAGCATGACTTTGTTTGACTGTTGTAATCCCATGGTGCTGGAGGAGGAGCAGCAGCATATGAGCCTCCTCCATACAGCAAATGGGGCCCTCAGCCACACACTCTGAAGGAAACTGCTTATGTCAATTCTATACAATGTGTCCTCTGTCCCGTATAATGTGAATTTTGAAAATAATTGAAGGCATGGTACAATGGGGCAAATCTGACTAAAGAAGGCTGCAGTCAAAGTCAGTAATAGACAGTGGTGGGCCATCAGGGCCAGCAAGGCCTTCTCTGCTGGCCTAGGCAGAATCACAAAGTTATAGCTATTTTATAATTTAATAATTTTTCATAAATACACTACATGTATTATAATTTTTTCCCCCATTATCTTATTTTCTCATTGCACAGCTACTGTCTTCCTCAGTTGCTCTGCTTCCAGTGCAGCTTGTTTTAAGTAGAGCTTTTATCCAATCAGATTTCACCTCTGTGTCTCTAGGTAAGAAGAGAGGCCCGAGGCCTGCAGACTCACAAGTGAATCCATGTGCAGTTTAAGTGAATGGGGACGATATTGTTGATTGTCATAGTGTTCAACCAATCAGATCTTTAGTTTGACATGTTGGGCGTATTCTTTGACGTGCCAGAGCCTGCTAGCTGGCCTAGCCATACGTGATTGGTCAGTGGGCTAGCCTGACATGTTGGGCGGTGACAATCCCAATATCTGCTGCCTCTGTCGAGCGGACATTTTCAGCCTCAAACGCATTAAAACGTATTCAAGAAATACAACTGGGGAGGCTCCACTGTCTTCACTGGCGTCCATGAATCCAGAAGGACTTCTTACTGGAACTAAAACACACGGATGTACTGAACAACCATGAGATTAAACTCTTTATTAACAAAGAAAGGAGGATGGAGTTTGTCTTTAAATAGTGAACAGCAGCTCTGGTAAGTTAAATGCGTTTGTTTGTACATCTGCAGTAGCTTTAATATGCTTGTTTGTATATTATTATTTGTACAACTTGTTTTTATGAAGATGGATTTTTGTTTGGTTTAATATGTGATAGGAACCATTGTTACGTCCTATGTTGCTCTGGGGACATATTTAGTCGGTGCCAGTGTTGCCAACTTGGCGACTTTCTCGCTAAATCTGTCGACTTTCCAAACCCTCATGGAGACTTTTTTTGTCAAAAGCTACTAGCAACAAATCTAGAGACTTGTTCTGGTGTTGTTGGAGACTTGTTCTGGTGTTGTTGGAGACTTGTTCTGGTGTTGTTGGAGACTTGTTCTGGTGTTGTTGGAGACTTTTCTGGTGTTGTTGGAGACTTGTTCTGGTGTTGTTGGAGACTTGTTCTGGTGTTGTTGGAGACTTGTTCTGGTGTTGTTGGAGACTTGTTCTGGTGTTATTGGAGACTTGTTCTGGTGTTGTTGGAGACTTGTTCTGGTGTTGTTGGAGACTTGTTCTGGTGTTATTGGAGACTTGTTCTGGTGTTGTTGGAGACTTGTTCTGGTGTTGTTGGAGACTTGTTCTGGTGTTGTTGGAGACTTGTTCTGGTGTTGTTGGAGACTTGTTCTGGTGTTGTTGGAGACTTGTCTGGTGTTTTGACTCGATGACGTTAAAACACGTACGTTCTACAGTTACTGTGGTAACGAGCAGCGGGTGCTGCCGTGAGCCCCTCCTCCGCCCCAAAGCACTCACAGGTTACTCTCACAGAAGACTCGCGCTGCAGTCAGAGCAGAGAGGAGACGCACTCTCAGCGTATTCTCTGCAGTTAGTGTATTTATAGATGTTGAGCTTCATTTTTACATGAAACAAATAATAACCGTAGCTGTGGCGTCATAATGAGGACAGCAGTGAAGGCCCAGGTATAAAATGCACGGCCCGCCACTGGTAAGTTTACGTAAGCACTGGTAGAGATTTTATTTTATTTATTTATTACACTATATTTATCCCTTTATGGGGGACATTTTTCTCTGCATTTGACCCATCCCTGTATATAGGGAGCAGTGGGCTGCCAATGACAGGCGCCCGGGGAGCTAGGGGTACAGTGTCTTGCTCAGGGACACTTCGACACATGACACGTCCCAGTCAAGGATTGAACCTTCGACCTTGCGGTTACCAGACAACCCTCTTAAGCCAGGGAGCCACGGTCGCCCCGAGATACTAATACATACAACTTTTAGGCTAAAGGCTAATGGTACAGAATGAAATTTCACACAAAAAAATGCAATTACTTTCATGATATTTTTTGAATGTCAGTTGACCTCTATATAGTGAATGTGTGTGTACTGGACAGGCAGACAGCTCTTAACATTTGCATTCTTTCTTTTGTATTAAAATGTAGTCAGTCACACCGATGTGTGCTCGGCCTGGAGATAATGGTTCTCAACCTTCTTCGTGTCAAGTGTCACTTCCTTGTCCCCAAATGGATCCCTTGTGTTTCTCTGTTTCCCTCTCCTGTTTGTGTGGTTCCTGTCCTGCTGTCTACCAGGATCACTGTTCACCTGCCTTCAATCAGATCCTCACTTCTCCAGTATTTCAACCCAAGCTCTCAATGTTTCTTCATGTAACTGTCCGTATGATATCTTACAAAAAAGCTACTCTTCATTTTTCGTACGATTTCCTACAAATGTCCAGCAACACGAGTTTCAGCTCGTTAAACGCAGGAAACAACTTAGTTAGGGTTAAAAAGAGAACATGAAATACTTAGTTAGGTTTAGCAACAAAACTACTTAATTAGATTTAGGAAAGGATCCTGGTTTGGGTTAAAATAATTACTTAAGTATGGAAGTTATGTGACAAATAAATCAACGTTGACTTCTCATTTCACACATCGGTCTCCTGGGTTAAAGACTATTTTTTGTTTGACTCGTCCACCTCCCCTCCCCTTTTTGTGGTCTTTATACTACCTTGATCATGATTTTGTGGCTAACACATTGATTTTGCGGGATATTTATGAATTACAGCATGTTAACTTTTGTAGGCGTAGCTACGAAAGCTGTATGAAAACAGCCCCATCTCTTCTCTCATCCGGTGACAGATCGTTGTTTCAGCCACAATGGTTAGTTCCTATTATCTCTGGCCTCTTGATGCTTTCGGCTCATCTGTAATCAGCCACGCTCACACCCAGCCCTCACTCCTGTTCCACCCTGCCTCCATCAGCACTGTAGTAGTAGTAGTAGTGGAGTTAGTGTCTTACCAGTGGTAGTGAGTGTAGTCCCAGCGTACCACCCCGAGCGTCCTCCCCAGGTGGTTTGTCCATTGAGCATCTTGAGTTTGTCAAACATCCCTTCAGCTCCCACTGTGCCCATTTGCTGCTTATCACTGGCCAGGTTCCTGAGCACTCGATTTATTGATGAAACCTGGTGATGAGTGCAAAAACGTGAATAGTTAAGAGCAACAATTTTGGTGGATATATAAGGCAGAAACATAGGAACCAAACGTTGTCAAAAATGACCCAAAGTCAACTATCAGCCAGCCTCATCATGTTCATTTAAAGAAACACTACAGAGCATCAGTCATGTTGGTGTCTCCACCTTTTAATTTTTACATGTCATAATTCATTTTACATTAGACTTTCAACCAGGCGGCAACTTCATGTTCTGCAAAGTGAAGCAAATGTGGACATGCCTTGAACTTGCATTGTCTTTACCAATCATCAGGGGGCGACTCCTCTGCTTGTATAGAAGTCTATGAGAAAATGACTCTACTTCTCTCTTGATTTATTACCTCAGTAAACATTGTGAACATGAGTTTATGGTCTCAATCTCTAGTTTCAAGTCTTCTTCAATACAGCATGATGTTCATTTAGTACATTATGGTCCATTTAGAGTCAAACAGACCATAAAGCAGGGGATGCTTTAGGGCGGGGCTACACGGTAATTGACAGGCTGCTACAACGGCGCAGTTCAGTCATGGAGTTTTTGTCCAAGAACCATTTCAGTAAACTGGATACTCTGTTTATCTCTTCACATTACTTAGTGACATTATAAATATTTAAATTACAATTACAATTACCAGCCATCAGTATGTAAAAAGGTTACAGGTCTATTTTGCTTCTTTTCACTTTTTTAAGTCCATATCCATTCATGAATTGAGTTACTATAGGTTAGGGTAACTGTTCCACGTACAGAACTTACAACCAGTATGCAGAGATATAACAAAGGTATCATTTGTTTTACACGGAAAAAGCAGAAAATTGTAAAAAGTATTGTTTTTTTCTCTCAATTGCTTGATTTTGATTTCAGTGAAAAGCAAATTGGCATTCACTTTTGATATGCAATTTAAAGTCAAGATGAAATGAAAAATACCATTTTAACCCTTTTGAGATCACATTCCCGGTTATATTTAATATTTAATTTTTATATGTAAAAAATCTATTTCTTCATATTTCTATATTTAAAATCCAGTTATCTTTTGTTCCTGTCAAACCAAATATGACGTGTGCTTACGTAAACTACTACCAACCAATTTCAATCAATAATATCATGACCTCCATCCATCAATCAAGCCCGCCCACTTTTTAGCGGTCCAATCAAATGCGAAAGATTTGATTCAAATCCTTTTTGTAACTGTACACTGCTCAAATATTCCGTTTCATTGGGGAACACACAGTACAGAAGTTAAAAACGCTCTAACTTCTGTTACGCTGGGTATTTGGGTTTTTAAGACCGCATCTGCTCACTCCAACAAACTATTAACACCAATCCAACCTGCAAGCTTGCTGTAATAGTGTACAATAACAAATACACCAGCTATTATGTACAATGTTTTGCTATAGTCTAGCTTTCCTTGCTCAAACCTCTGACTGCCATGACTTGGCTGAAGAACAGAAGGGTCTTACACTGGGAATATTGTCGTTGGTGCAGACTCCCTCTGCCAGCAGTCGGTCTCTGATCTCCCAGGCGAAAATGGACGGACACTCCCTCTTGTACTGAGCAATCTTCCCCACCACCTCTGTAGTGGCCACCCTGGGTTTACTCCCTCCTATGGCCCGAGGACGGATCGAACCAGTCTCGTAATACCGGCCCAAGATCTTACTCACACAGCCGTTCGACACCTGGACACAAAAACAGCACACATCACACACGTTATTCATAACTGGGGCAAATAAAAATATTGGCATCCAAGAAGTTTCTGTTTGGTAGATGATCTAAGGAACGATCACAGCAATGGTTAAAGGAGAACCAAATGAACACCTCAATATGTGTATACAGGTTTTGGAGAGTCCTACTGCATGTGTGAAAAAGTTGTATGAAGCCTAGGGAGCAGTGCAAAATATGCTAAATTGCCTCAAGTGATGTCAAGTCAACATTGGTTGAGGCTTGTTTGAGTTTGAAAAAAAAAATCTGGGGGTGTGGAGTGAGAAAGAAGTGGGCTGACCAGACCTCTGTAGGTCCCTTGCTACGAGGCATGCCACCTCCCACCTTGTTCCTTGTGTGTTATAACTGTGGTCATGAGTCGACATTTCAGGAAATGAATGCACTCATGCGCCATTTTTCTTGGGAGGACATTGACATACAATGTGCACCTGGATGCTGAACACCAAACCTCTAACTCATTGTAACATTTCTACTGCGAGGTATCTACTACCACTGTTAGTGCCACCTCTGAGAGGATCAACTCTAAGCATGACGAGATTACCTGCAGTATTCTGGATATGTCACAAGGTCGAGCTCCACTGTGTGCCAGCTCCACTATCTTCTGCCTGGTAGAATCAGGTAAAGGTCTCCCATTCACAAACACACCTCCCAGCTGGTTTACTCCACTGTGACCTACACACACACACACACACAGTAAAAAAAAGGTTTTCAGCAATTTGTTTACTGCTCTATAGTGATTCAAATAATAATTCAATTTAAAACAGAAAAAGTGAGTGGTGATGAAAATGAACTGAAAGGCCACACCGATCAGGCACATATGAGGTAAGAGGGAGGCGTACAGCAAGGAACACAGGCTAGAGGAGATGAAGAGAGAAAAGTATCTCAAGCCACAAACATGTAGTTTCTTATGAGTTCTTATGAAGATCTTTTCTTCTATACAGTACATGCTACATTTTTTTAAATCTGGTTTCTAGAGATGTGAAAAGCATGTTAAAACATTTCATTTTATTAGGTAATACCATGGGCGGTTTATGATAAAATGGGCCCTTGGGCGTCCCCACCACCTCTCCTATGTTTTATGTCTCTTTGTAGTCCTCATGAATCTCTCTGTGGTCATTTTGTGTCTCTTTGGAGTTGTTTTGTAACTCTGTAATGGTTTAGTCCTTTTGTCGTTCTTTTTTTGTCCGTGTTTTTTGCTCCCTTTTTGTCGTTGTTTTGTGTCTCTTAGTGATTGTTTCATGTCTCTTTGTAGTTGTTTCGTGTCTCTTTGTAGTTGTTTCGTGTCTCTTTGTAGTTGTTTTGTGTCTCTTAGTGGTTGTTTTGTGTCTATTTGTTGACATTCTGACTCTTTGGGCCCCTGGGCCTGTTCAGTAATCCATCCATGGTTATTACAACAATGTTAAGTGATGCTTTGATGCCATTGGCCTGACCCATGTCTACGCTGATGTCATACATGACCTCATATCAGGGGCGGACTGGCCATAGGGGATACCGGGCTGGTAGGCCGACGGTTGGGCTGGTCCAATACCGGCCCACGTCCATCACCAACCGGCCCTCCCTCTGACATCGCCGGCCCCGACTATATTCTATGCTTCACAGAACACGTAAATTTACTCTAATACCTAAAGTCAATAATCACTGACTGAGATTTATACTACTCCTCACGATCTGTATTCACACTCATGGTTTCCATCTTCTTTACTCATCTAATCTCTTCCGTCAGTCTAACTTTGTTTTAGGTGTTATTAAATGTCAATCACTCTAACCTACTCAACACTTGCGTCACTCGCTCGCAGACGAAGACGTTTTTGAGCGCGAGCCGGCTGCATGGCACCGGTACCCAGCATGCAACACTACTGATACCACTGATGTTCACACCCCATCGTATGTTCTGTTCTGTTCATTTCTACGTGTCTTTTGCTTTCTCATTGTTTGTCACACTGTAATATTCGTAGACACTTGTATTATATGTCCTTTCTTTCCATAGAATAGGTCATGTATGTCACGTATGTGTAGAACATGTTTAGTCTTGCTGATCTGACATTAAACCTCAGTGAAGAAGCACAGAGGGGAGGCAAACAGTACCTCTGCCTCAATGAAGGGGGCGCGAGAGAGCCCACGGGTCGGGTTCATGCTTGTAGTGCAGTTACTCTTCTTCTACACTTCTCTTCTTCTTCTTATATTTAGCTTTGACCGCAAACATTGAAGTTTAAATATCTAAGCTTTAACAATTCTCAAAAAACAGTGAAATATGACCAAATCAACAGCAATTCAACGTCGGACAGGTAAAATAACCTTTTATGTGTTTGTTGTTCTCTTTATGAATCCCTGGTTGTTACAGATTATCGCGGGATCTCTCGATTTTCGCGGGTGTCGCCGGCGAGCGCTCCGCTTCTGAAACACAGGTCGGGGGGGGGGCAGGTCGCAGATCGTCCCACCGTCCCAATCGTCCAAAATAATGTTTAGTGTATGGGTATCTTTCCAAGTAGGCCACTGACTGGTCGATACGTGCGATGCATTGAGTGGGCAGCGCGCCGTGTATTGAGTGGGCCGGTCTGACAGGAACTCCCGGGACACTTGTTTCCCCCAGTCCCCCAGTCCCTGCCTCATATACCCCTTTTCCACCAAAATGACCACGTTTTTGTATGTTTTTCAAGTGCAGGACAACCTGCAGACACACACACACACACACACACACACACATATATACATAAATGTATATATGTGTATATATACATTTCAGATAGATGATGTTTCAATTTAATCGAATTCGATCTGAGCAACACATTTTACTTCATTGATATGGGCTGATTCACAAATACTATTTACTGTAACTCCTAAATATTATTTTTAAAGAACTATCAGGAAATTGCAGACCCCAAAAGTCACACACCATCCTTTGTTGCTTTAGCTTTAATTCTTTAATTCTGTATGTTAACCACTGCAGTCAAATTCCAGCTTCAACACAGAGGGAGATGAACACTGTTGAAAGTGACCAGGATGGAGCTGCAGACCGGCCGTCTGTAGGTCTCTGTGTCTGCTCATCAACATGTTGCAGCTCTGACATGTTTCTCAGCAGCAGCAGACCAGTCTGAGCTGTGACACTGTGCAGGTTAAGTAGGGATTTACACTGAATCAATTGTCTATTGTCTGTTAATGGCTCTGTGGGGGAAAGCATATTGCAGATTTATAAACCTCTCAACGGGATATTAATAAATCATACACACACACACACACACACACACACACACAGAGTGAGAGCAGTGAATTGGGCTGCTGTAAATCAAAAGACCTAAAGGGGTTCCACTAACGCTCAGTTTACTACCATATATATGAATAAGAATAATGTATTTATAAAGAATAATGTAAATAGGGTTGAAAACACATTGCAAAAATCCTCATGTTCATCAAGACATTTCTGTTCATCACTGAGTCCTAAAAATACGTTTATTGAGAAAAGAAACAGATTTTCCAGAGATGAATGTCTTCAGACAGGAAGTGAAATAATAAGGACGCACTAGAATCAAAAAAAGGTGACGGACATAAATGACTAAATATGACATTTTTGGAAAGTAAAACATATTGTTTGTCCCCCGCTGACACTGGCTTTAGTATCTTATATACGTTTAAAAAAGATTCAAGGCCATGGATTATTATGGTGTAGTCATTGACCACAGTCGTACTGGATGAACGTCCCATCTATCTATCAACTCATCTATCAACACATACCAACAATAAAGAGAACTAAATGGATAGAACACAAGCACACAAGTAGAGAAACACATTTACCATACAACAGAAAACTGGCTCACAACATAACAGAAATGTACTGATGGACAATAAAAACTGATGGACAATGTTTACAAACAAGAAGGGACGTTTCTCGCTAATTTTCCAAGATGGACTTTGTTTAGTTGTGTGTCTGGACATGTTCATTAGATTTAGGACCCTTGTCCTACTGTGAGACATGAGTTTCTACCTGAAGGGGAGGAGAGTGTCCTCCCGTGGACATTGACAGCATCACTTCTTGTTCAAATACCTAAATATGACCTGTGTTTATGTTCCTCACAGGCGACCTCGAAAGACCATGTGGGGTTAGGGTTGTAGCACCGCAAACCTGATTGGGCGGAGGTTTCTGTGGATGGTTATGTCAACAATGCAAGTGATTTGAACATGGGAGACAGCAGCTTGTTTCCCACTGTCAGCATGACCACGATTGTTCCTGAACCACAACCAAAGCAAACCCTAAACCACAGCGGTGGCAGAAGCAACAACGGCGACAAACGAGGGATTTTGAATCAGAAAATTCTCTCACCTGTGCTGACAAACAACAAGGTTGTCTGTGTTGTCAAGTTGCTGCATGTGGAAATGTGTTTTATTGATCTCCGCCACACGTCTGTCTGTCTGTCTGTCCACAGCTCATCTTACATACTGCTGGACCCATTAGCCAAATATTGTTTGTGCACATTTATGAATGTATGCCCAAGGACTTCTCCTGGTTTCAGTGATTCACACATTTTATTGACTGTTTAATACTGTCATTGACTAATGACGCCTCTCCACCGGCTGGTAGGGATGACGGATTCAGTAGCAAAAGGCATTAGAAACATTTGGTCTCATTTTTAACCAGATTATTTGTATTCTCGTTATGTTACAATCCACTAAAGTAAGGCACGATGTGAAATGAATAAAGCTACTTTTTTCATGTCTACATGTGTTGGTGAGACACAGAAGACGGAGGACACACTTCCAGGCGTATGCAGTATAATAAGTAAACAGAGAGAGAATGTTCCTTCATAAAAACAGATGCCATTAGCAAAAGCAGTCAAATTGAGCTGAATGTGATCTATTTCATTCATTTCCATCCACATAGAGGACGGAGGGATTGATACTGTGCGACCCTCATCCCCTCCTCCTTCAGATGGAACAGATGGATAACCTGGAACAAACCTTCCACTACACCTCACACTGTCATGGCTTTGAACTTCTCTTCTGGCTAATTCAATTATAAGAAGAGTCGTGGCCCGCTTGGAAGCTGCTGTTGACTTTGTGACGGTAGATTATTTCACCCTCTAACTCTCCCTCACGCTGCCTCACATCGCTCACTCGCTGCGTTCAGGGGTCGACTGCTTCGCTGTAGAAATGTTAATCACGGTGTCGTTTCCCAGAGGAACACAACCGGGCTTTTCCTCTGCTGACACAATTAATAGACAGACATATGGAGTCAATTTGGCAGTGGTCCCTCTGTGACACACACACAGAGCAGGAGGCCCCTGGGAGCAGCTCAGCAGCGTTCACTTTAAATCAGCTCATTCACACTCAACCTGACTTCAATTCACTTTCACTTTCACCATGTACTGTTGTTTTCTTCATTAAACATCAGTCATCGTTTGCAGATGCACTCCAGAACAATCTGCTGTGATCTGCATTTGTTTGTTCACGGTGGAGAAATGAAGCTGTTTAACAACGTGACACTATGGTTAAGGAAACAGAGGTTTGGAAACAATAGACCCTTTTACAGCCAACGTCAAAAATATGCGCTCGCAGTGTGATTTTGCCTCAGTCGTCCAGACGATTTAGCAAGCTTTTAAAATGTAATTAAATGTGTTACCTGCATCAAAATGTCGGAATGACACACGACTCCAACCCACTTATCTCAGAGGAAGTCTCTGGAAGTTGTATAAATCTGAATTCTTGGTTTACATGTGGAACAACATGCATTAACGCGAGCACTTCTCTCTGGTCTCCTCCTGCTCTCTGTCATCACCGATACTCTACAGGTGAAATATTATGACCTTATCCTTATTCAATTACAACTTACAAGTACTACCACTTTATTCTTGACTTCTCAGAGAACACAGATGTGTGGGACATGTTTTGAATGTAACACTAGTCGAGGTTTACTTTTGGTTTTGGACACGAACAGCGGTTTCCTGGGTAAGAGTGTTTGTTGGACCCCCCCCCCCCCCCACTCTCAGTGGACCTGCTCCCTTGTTATACTCCTCATTATACCACATATTGATATACTACGTCACTTGCTCTGACCGATTGTAAAAACGAGGACATTCAACGTATCCGTGATTTGCAGAAAAGTACAACGTCAACATTTTTTCTTGCCGACTGGGCTGAGAATAATTCAAGTATACACAATACTTATAAAACCAACTAGTCTGAAGTCATGTCAGCTAGAAGCTCACTGTCCTACTCATGCTGCACACACACATGCACAGACTGACGCACATCCAAAGAGAGTTACATGCTGAACAGAATGTCAGCACTGACTGAACCCACTTTCATTACTAATGTAACCTGTGCTTCACTCACTAATGATCTCAGCAAATGAATATTGGTGTTCACCTTCAGTTACACTCCAACAACCTCCTGCTGCTCCATTTTCACTATTTCAAATTAGAATTGATTAAAGTGGAGGTGATGTGATAATAGTCGAACATTTAGCCCAATGCTGTAAAAGTGTCAAGCAGCATCATCTATTAAGGCAGAGTAGAGCAGAGTAGAGCAGAGTAGAGCCGAGTAGAGCAGAGTAGAGCAGAGTAGAGTAGAGTAGAGCAGAGTAGAGCAGAGCAGAGTAGAGTAGAGTAGAGTAGAGTAGAGCAGAGTAGAGTAGAGCAGAGTAGAGCAGAGTAGAGCCGAGTAGAGCAGAGTAGAGCAGAGTAGAGTAGAGTAGAGTAGAGCAGAGTAGAGCAGAGTAGAGCCGAGTAGAGCAGAGTAGAGCAGAGCAGAGTAGAGTAGAGTAGAGTAGAGTAGAGCAGAGTAGAGTAGAGCAGAGTAGAGCAGAGTAGAGCCGAGTAGAGCAGAGTAGAGCAGAGTAGAGTAGAGTAGAGTAGAGCAGAGTAGAGCAGAGTAGAGCCGAGTAGAGCAGAGTAGAGCAGAGCAGAGTAGAGTAGAGTAGAGTAGAGTAGAGCAGAGTAGAGTAGAGCAGAGTAGAGCAGAGTAGAGCCGAGTAGAGCAGAGTAGAGCAGAGTAGAGTAGAGTAGAGTAGAGCCGAGTAGAGCAGAGTAGAGTAGAGCAGAGTAGAGCAGAGTAGAGTAGAGTAGAGTAGAGCAGAGTAGAGTAGAGTAGAGTAGAGTAGAGTAGAGTAGAGCAGAGTAGAGTAGAGCAGAGTAGAGCAGAGTAGAGTAGAGTAGAGTAGAGCAGAGTAGAGTAGAGTAGAGTAGAGTAGAGCAGAGTAGAGTAGAGTAGAGCAGAGTAGAGCAGAGTAGAGTAGAGTAGAGTAGAGTAGAGTAGAGTAGAGCAGAGTAGAGTAGAGTAGAGCAGAGTAGAGTAGAGTAGAGTAGAGCAGAGTAGAGCAGAGTAGAGTAGAGTAGAGTAGAGTAGAGTAGAGCAGAGTAGAGTAGAGTAGAGTAGAGCAGAGTAGAGTAGAGTAGAGCAGAGTAGAGCAGAGTAGAGTAGAGTAGAGTAGAGCAGAGTAGAGCAGAGTAGAGCAGAGTAGAGCCGAGTAGAGCAGAGTAGAGTAGAGCAGAGTAGAGCAGAGTAGAGCCGAGTAGAGCAGAGTAGAGCCGAGTAGAGCAGAGTAGAGCAGAGCAGAGTAGAGTAGAGTAGAGTAGAGTAGAGCAGAGTAGAGTAGAGTAGAGCAGAGTAGAGCAGAGTAGAGTAGAGTAGAGTAGAGTAGAGTAGAGCAGAGTAGAGTAGAGTAGAGTAGAGCAGAGTAGAGTAGAGCAGAGTAGAGCAGAGTAGAGTAGAGCAGAGTAGAGTAGAGTAGAGCAGAGTAGAGTAGAGCAGAGTAGAGCAGAGTAGAGTAGAGCAGAGTAGAGCAGAGTAGAGTAGAGCAGAGTAGAGCAGAGTAGAGTAGAGTAGAGCCGAGTAGAGCAGAGTAGAGCAGAGCAGAGTAGAGTAGAGTAGAGTAGAGCAGAGTAGAGTAGAGTAGAGTAGAGCAGAGTAGAGTAGAGTAGAGTAGAGCAGAGCAGAGTAGAGTAGAGTAGAGTAGAGCAGAGTAGAGTAGAGTAGAGTAGAGCAGAGTAGAGCAGAGTAGAGTAGAGCAGAGTAGAGTAGAGTAGAGCCGAGTAGAGCAGAGTAGAGTAGAGTAGAGCCGAGTAGAGCAGAGCAGAGTAGAGCCGAGTAGAGCAGAGCAGAGTAGAGTAGAGTAGAGTAGAGCAGAGTAGAGCAGAGTAGAGCAGAGTAGAGTAGAGTAGAGTAGAGTAGAGTAGAGTAGAGCAGAGCAGAGTAGAGCAGAGTAGAGCAGAGTAGAGCAGAGTAGAGTAGAGCAGAGTAGAGCAGAGTAGAGTAGAGTAGAGCAGAGTAGAGCAGAGTAGAGCAGAGTAGAGCAGAGTAGAGTAGAGTAGAGCAGAGTAGAGCAGAGCAGAGTAGAGCCGAGTAGAGCCGAGTAGAGTAGAGCAGAGTAGAGTAGAGTAGTGCAGAGTAGAGCAGAGTAGAGCCGAGTAGAGTAGAGCAGAGTAGAGCAGAGTAGAGTAGAGTAGAGCAGAGTAGAGCAGAGTAGAGCCGAGTAGAGTAGAGCAGAGTAGAGCAGAGTAGAGCCGAGTAGAGTAGAGTAGAGTAGAGTAGAGTAGAGTAGAGTAGAGCAGAGCAGAGTAGAGTAGAGTAGAGTAGAGTAGAGTAGAGTAGAGTAGAGTAGAGTAGAGTAGAGCAGAGTAGAGTAGAGTAGAGCAGAGTAGAGTAGAGTAGAGTAGAGTAGAGTAGAGTAGAGCCGAGTAGAGTAGAGTAGAGCAGAGTATAGCAGAGTAGAGTAGAGTAGAGCAGAGGAGAGCAGAGTAGAGTAGAGTAGAGTAGAGCAGAGTAGAGCAGAGTAGAGTAGAGCAGAGTAGAGCAGAGGAGAGCAGAGTAGAGTAGAGTAGAGTAGAGTAGAGCAGAGTATAGCAGAGTAGAGTAGAGTAGAGTAGAGTAGAGCAGAGTAGAGCAGAGTAGAGCAGAGTAGAGCCGAGTAGAGCAGAGGAGAGCAGAGGAGTGTGGGAGAGATGCAGGACACAGAAACAAGCACACACACACACAGAGAGAAGTAATCCACACACCTTCACTGCAGACAGCATGGACCTCTTGTCCCGCAGTGAGAAAGAAGAGATCAGGTGGAGTTCATTGTCAGTTCAACTCAAAACGTTTCATACAGCCCAGATATTTTTGACTTAACTATTTATGATTCACAATGATATTCAAAGGTCCAATCAGTAACTGAATTTAAAGTTACTACGAGGAACTTTTATTCAGTCATTATTTTGACGGTCCCTGTGGACGAAGGCAGTAGTGTTTCCCAACACCACATTCACTTTACAAACCCTGTCATGTTGTGTGATCAACCTGCTTAATTTGATCTGATTTGTGTGATGGCACTGATGACAAGCATTAAGAATCACTACATAGAAATAGCCACTCTCCTCTCTGATGGTCTTGTTTACTGATGAAGCTCATATAGAGGCATCAGGATTCATTTGAGACGGTTTCATAACCAGTTCAAAGTTCCTCGCAGTAACTTTAAGATACATCCACATGAGTTATTGATGGAAGCTCGGCGTGTCTCAACAGATCCAAATTCAAAATATGGGTCTGTTTTATGTCGGATTCGTGGAGGTTTGATTTGATTTGGCCCCTGGGAGTAGTTTTCAGCTGGAATATTGAATGTGTATTGGTTGTTTGAATATGTAGGTTCATATGAATATGCACAGCATCTATAGTTATAGATACAGTAACATCAAAAGCATAAAGAAAACCTTTTTGGTGTAACTCACTGTTTTGCATCATGGAAGCCACACCAGTCTCCCAGCTTGTTTGATTCCTGAAATCTGCACAGAGAGAGAAATGATATCAGACATTCATATGAATGTTATAACATTCAGTTCAGCACACACCTCTCTCCTCATAGTCCACACTGAATCAGAGTTAAGGAAGAGAAAGCCTCCTCTTTAATCTCCACAGGTTGATTCTTCAAACACACAAAATGAAACCTCAGACACTGTCTGGACAGAATGGCCGAATGCCAAGCCGTCCTGTGATTGGTTCATATGCTAATGTATGCTAATGTCCATAAAGTTATGAGCAGAGACTTGAGTCTCGCTCTGGGAGTCCAGCTCTCTCATGAGGCTAAAAGGTTTCTACTCCACACTGAAGATTGGAATCACATTTCTGTCTCTTATTGTACTTTCTCTTAGAGACATTAGTGTCTGTCATTGAAATACACGTTTTTGTTATCAGACAAAAATTCACTTTCTGCAGAAGGAAGGCTCTCTAAATGTGTTTTCTTCTCGTGTTTCTGCACATGTTGCAGGACCTTTTCTGCACAGCTGGCCTGCATGCTGTAAAAACTCACAACCCTGTCTGCTACAAAATGACATCTTTTTTCCCAGGTTGGTGTTTGCAGTTTGAACCAGTTTGAAACACGTGCTTGACGTAAATTGAAATAAAAGAAAACAAAAGAATGCTACAAAACTTCATGGTTGTGTTGTGAACTTGGTTCATTTGGGACATGAACAGTAATCTCCTGAATAAAAGCCTTTTTTCTTTACCTGTCCACCAACCGGACCTCTTCCCTCATTTGAAACGTATTCGTGATCCAACACAAAATACCGGAGATTTGTTCGATGGGATATCATTGTCAGGAGACAGGGCTGGGCTTTTCAACGCTGTATGAGAATATATCTAACAGGATTTAGGGGCCAGCTGTTGTGCTCTTGATGAAATTAACTGAACGTATATTTCAAGAACATAAATTACAGCAATTTCCAAATCGTTCTTAGATTATCTTTGGGGGCAAAAGTCAGAACACACCCAAAGTTTTTACCGAATATAATTCCAAATCACTCCGAGCTGAATGTCATAAACAGAGGCTGATTGTTTCCCCTGCAGGTGTGAAAGAGGTCTATACATCAGCAGGAGTCACACCGAGTCCTAGAGAACACAGCCCACAGAGCGGACTCTATGTTTCTATCTGATAGACCCACCCTTCACTTTTTGATTAGTGGGATCATCACTGGGGGGGAATGTGCCTGGACATTAATCCAGGCTTTGTGACAATTTTGAAATAAAAATAATAATGGAATTAAGTAATAACTAATAAATCAACGTGTCAAGGTAAAGGGCAATTGCACTATTGCATGTTTATTTTACTAATTTTGACTATTTGTTGCAACAATTCTGAACAATTTGGATAAGCACAAATTTTCCACATATATAAAAAGGACATCACAGTCACTACCATCTGATATTGAAATTGAATAATAGCATCCCATAATAATAATAATTTCAAAATGACCGTTTGTAACCTAGTGGTGTTAGCACTGAACCCGGTCTATTATACAGACTAAATGCACATATAAAATAAACCATATTTATTCATATTTGTTAATAAAAACATGCATGTCCATAAATATGTAACTGTAAAATACAAGTGCATAGTTGTGAAAGGATGGCCAGACTACCACGATGACCAGTTTATTCTATTTGTTGTCATTAAAGCCGCAGAAAGCACGTGACATTCATTCTGCTGCATCCCAAAGCCCTTTTAGGTTGGCTTCAAAAAAGAAGCTCTCCAATAAAAGCTTCAAAGCAGCTCCTTCTCTGAAGCTCTTGTCATTAACAACCTGCATAATGAACGTGAAGCGGCTCACACACACACACACACACACAGGCCGGCCATAGGCACCTTGTCCCCGCTGTAACTCGGCGCCTTTCTCCCTGTGAAAGGAGACAAAGAGCCGGAGGAGCGGAGCCGCGGCTCTGCTCGGTAAATACCCGCCGGGCTTTGTGTGGCGACGGGGTTTTTGGTGTCGCTCCCTCGTTAGTTGCAGCTCGTTAAAAAAAACGCGACACAAAACCGCGGCGGGGAGCCCAATTTGACCAGTACAGCTGACATAAAGGGGTTCTGTTGAACACGATGATGACAATATAAAAGTTTCATTCAGTCGCATTCAGCGCGCCGATATGAGCAGAAAAGGGCCGAGAGACGCGACGAGCTGCGGCCAACACTGCTGCTGATTTACACAACTTTACAAGCACGGAAGTTATCCCACCACATGTTCATAATAACAAAAAGGAATAATTATAACAATGATAATATAATAATAATAATAAATGATAATATTATTATTATTATGATTATTATAATCATAATACCAATATTTTATTCCAACATTGTAATAATTGTATGCCTACACACCTATAACAGGACACGGTAATAGGCCTAAGTAGAGGCCACATTAATAGTAAAGGCCTACATATAGAAGAACACAGAGTAAACTCAGAGGATTTAACGGGAATTTGGAAAACACGACAATATCACCAGCTTTTTCAATACTTAATAAAACTTCACAAAACACATTATTCTATGTTTTCTTTCGGGTGTTGACATTATTTAGACCTTACAAAACAAATAATAAGTGATACAAATACTTTTAACGGGACAAATAAAGTCGTATTGAACTGAATATAAATGTTCTTTTAATCTCTTCTATTTATTGTGTTTTGTGTAATTAAACGCGTGTTTACATGGCGCTTTATGCGCTGTGTGCGCTGTGTTTGCGTCAATAAGAAGGAACTTCCTGACAACTTAGACTCGATCAACTTCATTTGGAATGAGGAAAAAACATTTTTAAAAAATGAAATGAGCTGAATTTGAGCCCCAGTGAGATCAAAGTGAATCAATGCTGCTCTTGGATCAAATTGACTTCAGAAATCAGCCAATACATTGGCTGATTTTGGAAGATCAGTTTCTATTAAGAGAGTTTGTGTTGGAATAACATGCAATATTTTTAAGCTGTTTTAAAGCACGGTCACGTGATACAAAGTAGCAGGCAACAGATTACAAATTCTCCTCTAACTATGTATTTTATATAATTTAGTATTTTAGTGCCCATGGTTGAATACATTCTGTATTCAGCTTCTCGTGGCTTTAAACCCTTAAACAGCCTACAATTTGAAATTTAAAAAGAAAAACAACTAATTGTTATTTATGTGTGATGACTTATTCAAATGTTCGTTGGTGAGGCTGCTCCGCTCACTACCGTCGTATTATATACTATAATATAATAAAATGTGTTGCGTCTCCATCGGAACATATGGAGGCAGCGCGCTCCCGTCCCTCACACACTCACACACACACACACACACACACACACACACACACACATATTCCATATTCACATGTTGGATGAATTCACTTCCGACCTGATTAATCATGCAGTTAATTGAATTCGATTTCATTAAGACGTTAATTAACCGCTGATTTAATTAGATCAATTAAGACGCACTTTATCGTCTTGTATTTGGGATTTCACCCCCTCCCCTCACTCCAAAACAGCATGTATTGTAGGCATATTACACTGATATTCATATTCATAACCACTTTCACTATGATGAAGGATTTGTGAATGTGATTTCAACACAAATATCTTCATGTTTTCTGTATTTTCTTTCTGAGAGCTGTGCTGTAAACATTCTCCATGAAGTACAGATGTTTAAACTGAGGAGGATACAGCGTTTACATACTTTATTCAAGAATTACATATTCTTGCCCTTTCATTAGGTCACAATAAAATAAGATATGAAGCTCTTTACAAGCTATATATAAATGAAAGATGACGGTGTCTTTATAAAGTTCTTAACCCCCCACCGTCCAGAAGAGTTTAAGAAGAGCTCATTTCATGGCGATATGGAAAATGTTCATTTCATTTATTCACCAGGGACAGTTCACATGAATCAACATTTCAGTTTCTACCTCAATGTAAATGTGCCAGAGTTTCGTCTGCAGTCTCTGGGCAGGTTATTACAATGTAGTGGCCTAATACTACCAGAAGAGTTCAACATTAAACACCGTAGTACAACACTGTAATGTAATTAGTGTTTTCTCTTAAATGTGAAGTAATGTGCATATGTTGTCTAGTACAATACATGAGGGCGGAGAGGCGTGAGATAAAGTCAGGATAGATGACAGAAATGGTTTAAGGTGAAATACATATCGTAAAATATGAGATTGATGGGGTTCAATAAAATCTACAAACGTGCTGTAACCCAACAGTTTATTGACAAATTGCTCAGAAATAATTTCTGGACTCAGAGAACCACGACACGGGATAAATACACGCAGTGTTGAAGTATTTAGTATTTAGGAGGGAAAATAAACAACGACTTCAAACAGATACACGCACGCGCTTACAGTCTGCTCTCCAGAGTACACTTCGCTTCCTCCTCCTTCCAACATGGAGTTCGACTCACGCTGTCATACTAGACAATGTGAGTTTATGATTAATCCACATCGCGCGCTGATGGAGGAGCGGCAGCACCACGAGCCCTCAGCGCGAGCGTCAAAGCGGCAGTGAGTGTGTCGTTTGGTTCGGTTTATGTTACCGAGTTGTGTCCGTGTGAGTCAGCGCGATGTGGGGGGGGGGGGGGGGGGATAAACCCCGAACCGGCCTGGAGCAGGACGCAGTTCGGCTTCAACATAACGAGCCTCGTTCTCTTTAGGTTCGGGAGAGATACTGGACAACGCATGTTGAGGAGCTGGTCATGAATGAACGGTTTCTTTTAATTAAAGGTGGAACATGTGATTCAATATCAACTCTTGCAACACAAGCATCTGTTGATTTTACACTTTGACTTGAAAATCCAGATTTGTGGTTAATAAATCAATAATGCAGCTGTTAGACATGATTCATTCTAAACTTGTTCTACTTTCTCCCTCTTTGTGGACTTGGATGGTTGATTCACAAAACACCAAAGAGGCAGAGGGACTGATCTTTCTTCTCTAAAACACTCATCTGTTCCTTCTTTGCTCCTCTTTTCTTGTTGACCGGCTGCTCTTAAACCTGCAGAAATCACCAGTTGTTGTAATATTTTCATTTCTAAACTGTTCTTTCTTTTTTTCCTTCTTTCTTTTGTTCTTTCTAAACGTCAGACAACAAACAATATCTTTGCTTTCTTTCTCAGCCAGGTTCCAAATTCATTCTGCTAAATAAACTTTTTAATGTCCATCCTCAGACTGATGGAGAGAGAGAGAGAGAGAGAGAGAGAGAGAGAGAGGAGGATGAGAGGGATAGAGGGGGAGAGAGAGAGGGGGGGAGAGAGAAAAGAGAGAGCAAGCTTACCTTTCTGTGGCATGCTGTAGTAAAGTTTTGGTTCGTTTAGTTTTCCAACAGCTCCTTTCTTCTATTCTTTCCTCCAATTAGTTTCTCCTTGACTGAGGAGACAAGTGCAGAGAGAGACAGAGCTGCTCCTCTGAGGAGGAGGGAGGAGAGCGAGTGGGAGGGCCGAGAGACTGCCTGAGAAAAAGAGGACGGGGAGAGAGAGAGAGATAGAAAGTGGAGGGGAGGGGATGAAGGGTTTGAGCTAGAGTGGTGAGAGCTGAGAGTTTGTTCATGAGAGAGAGAGAGAAACACAGAGAGAGAGAGAGTTTGTTCATGCGGGAGAGAGAGAGAGACAGAGAGAGAGAGAGAGAGAGTTTGTTCATGCGGGAGAGAGAGAGAGACAGAGAGAGAGAGAGATAGGGGGGTGACTCCTGTGATCACTCTCCCACACTTGATCCCTCGCTCTGCTTCAGTACAGTTCACCGTACTTTACTGCCATATTAGCAAATACTCAGGATAAGACAAAATGGATACAATTCAAGTAACAGAATTATAGATATAGTTGATCACTTTTGTCAAAATCACCTTTTGTTATATACGCTGTATATATGCTATGTTATATTTATCAGACAGTAGCACATAAAAACAAGAAAAATCAGGTTCCTCTTCCTCGTTTTAGTTCTCCTAAATGCATTTACAAGATTCTACCACGTCCGAAAAAAACAACCAATCAGAGCAACCGCAGAGCAAGTGACACAAAATGACTACAAAGAGACACAAAGCAACCACCAATGGATTCAAACTGACTAAAATGAGATACAAAGAGACTCAAAATAACAACAAAGACACTCAAAGTGACGACAGAAAGACTGAACAAGTGTAAAGTTTCTGCGTCTTGCTTCCCTGTAGTAGAGGTGTCTTTACACAGGGGCCCATTGTCTCAGAATCTGCCCATGAGTATGGTTCAAACAAACTGAGTTGTACAACGAGGACCACTACAGTGGACAAAAGGTTTCAACTCGCCCTGAATGGTCACACAGTCTGATCCCTCTCCAATAAATCTGTAGCGTGTCTTTGCGGTCATGACATCATACATTGTACAAACGAATATTATAGCATGCAAACGTTCCCTCTACTCAAAAACATTCATTCAAACATTATTACATTCCAGTTGCGGCAACTGACTACTCAGTCCAACTGATTGTCTTAAACATTTTAAGTTGCATTAACACAATATAAACACCCAAGTCTGACACAACTTAACAGATATTTAGTTTAATTCTGAACGCTCCGAACCGACTACGCAACAATTTAATGTTCAAACCTTCACAGCTCTAAAGAGAGATTACTCTTCACCACTTACTTTTGTTTTTCTACGTTTTCAGAAAGAAAAAAACATCAGAAGTCAGTCAGATTGAAATAAAACAGCTCCAATGGGACTATGAAGTATAGAATCCTTCTATTATGACATTTCACTCCAGCTTCCCTTTTTTATAGACACTGCTGACAGAGTCACACTTGGCAGACTTGATCAGCTCAACTATATGGTTTATTAATATGGTTTATTATTGTTAAATTGTCTCCTCTCCCAATGGGTTATTTAAACTAACAGTTCACACTTCTAAGTATCTGATTTAAAACTATGACGATAAGAATCGTAAAATGAATAAACTACAAAATAATTAAATTAAAATACATGAATAAATAAAGATCCATGTTATTTTCATGTGGTAATACATAAAGTGTGAAGACACCAAGGAAACAGTGCAGACCACGAATTACTTTAAAAAATACCAAAATCAAACTACAAGTCTTGTGTCCCATTGGTGTGATTTGCACAGGAGTCACACAGTTCATGATGATGATGATCATTAACAAAAAAAACAGTTGACAGCTTTCCTCCAGCTCGTTTTTCAATGCCGGCAACTCTCCCACTGAGATTCAAGAGGACAATCTGGATAATCTGAAGGATTAGCTCGCCCCGCTCCGTGATCAACATATAATGTTAGCAAGTGCATTTCCGCTACACTGCTCTGCAATCTCAAGCCATATATTGTTCTTTATTTGGCTGTTGAGGTAGTTGTTGCGGTATTTGGTATTTGTCCATTGTTCCCAAAAAACATTAATCCGAAATACTAATAGTCCAAAAATAGTCGATTTGAACTGAAAAGATCCATTTGTCCAACAGCATGTTATCCCGAAAACAAACACCCATTTTTCCGAAGACCCATTGCACGGAAAAATACACATTCTCTGAGCAGCAAACTAAATCTGTGGAACATTGGATTTCATGAAGCAACTTCAATATTTGTTTGCTTCGGTTAGCTCACCTGGTAGAGCGCAGACCATTAAAGGCCTTATATACTAGTGGTGGGATATCATATATATGTCTCAGGCTTTTCTTGTTGCATTTGTCAAGGTTGCAAGGAGTAAGAAAGTTTGCTGCCTTGGCTCATTCTCAGGCTGTTCTCGTCCAGCAGTTGTAGCTATACCTATGAAAAATAAATGGGCTGTAATTTGTAGATATCCCACGAAATCAAATCGTATGTTATCCACGTAATCATGAAATTCACTGCAAAAGCACACAGGGCTAGCAGGAGGGGCGGTGCATGGGTCAAACAAAAAAACATCTGTCACACATTTGTCATGTAGTTTGCGTACTTCTGTAACTGGACTTTTGTAGTTATTCTAACCCAAAGCACGCTCTTTTCCTAAAACTAACTAAATCATTTCCTGTGAATACGGAAGTTTATTTTGAAAAGGCTGTATGCATGTAACAAGCAGAACTGTACACGTGTTGCTGGATGCTTTGTGCTACAGAGCCTCTGTGTCGTTTCATAAATCAAGGTGCACAACTTGATTGGTTGATGCCTAAATCAGCTGTGAATCAACCCTGTTATGGTAAAAGAGTAAGCAGCTTTTTAGCCGCATAACCTTTGAATTCTGTGTGGAAGTCTTCATGACCAAAATAACAGTTTCTAAAAGATACATTAATGTGCAAATTGATCGCATGAAAACAAAAAGCAGCCGGTTGGAGTCCGGTCCAGGGCCATTTTCTGTGCAGCATCCCCACTCTGTCCTCTCTGCTCTCCTGTCTCCTCCCTCACTATATAAAGAAACAATGCAAATAAAATAATCATAAATAAATAATAATAAGTAAATCAATATGTGCTGATATATAAAGAGTTTTCATGTTTTTTGTAAGTCATTTAATAACAATACAAAGTTTATCTTTTGATTCTTGGTATTTTTGGTATTCTTTGTGTTAACTGTGTAAATAATAAAAATCAATAAAACTTTACATTTTTGATGAGTTCCAAATCTTGTCTTGTAATGAGCTAAAAAAAATAGAACAAATGTATTTTAATTGCATGTACTGCGTAGTATTTATACTGAGTTGTTACAATGTGTGGCTCAGGGAACTTTAGGAAATCCACACAAATAGATATCAAGCTTTTTGATTCATCGATTAAAGAACTCCTTGTCGACACGCTCTACTTTTTAACTTCACATCAGAATCATTTGCACTATTTAACTCACTTTCAGTTGAAATAAAAGGTTTCCATCTCTTCTCTATATATAGCTGACAGAATAATAATACCTACTGCCTGTTCATGTTCATACTAATCACATATTTCACTTTGATGTTTCATGACAACACAGTGAGCCCTAGAAATAGTCTGTATATGATCTTTATACATAGCACCCTTTTGCTCAAGTCTTTGCTCTCAATCAGGAACAGAAAGTGTTTTAACTTACTTTTTTATCGTGTTATGACAAATTGTAATATTTTACTTCAGTCAGTCAGCCTGTTGGAAAACAAAAGATGTCCTCACAAGAAAAGCAACAACCTTGGTCTCCATTGCTTCCCAGAGTACGTGTTTTTAACCAACATAATGTTGATATGGAAGGCCTCAGTAAAATGTTCACTGGCATTTCTTTCATCATTTAAAAAATAAAAATGATGAAAGAAATGACGACACGCTATGCCAGTGAACATTTTTTTCTACAGCTTTCATTTTTTGCAGTACAATTTCTGCTCGAAGCAACTACAGCGTTGACACAAATTGATAAGGATATATTTGTTCTTGCAGCACTTGGTTACGGGTAGAGAAAAATGGTGGTCTTGGTTTAATATTGAAAAAGTAATTGGTGACTTGAAGAACTGCTTTGCTTTATCTAACATTTGAGTGAAACAACCATACATCCCTTGGGTAGGGTAGGGCTTCTATTGTGAAAGGGGAGATTGAAAGAAGTGGATCTGGTCAGGTTGAAAGGAGTCATAGAATTGGTTGGTTCACACCACGGAGCCTCCCTGTTATTGTACAATTTAGTGTACTTTTGAATATGTCCAATACGCACATCATGATTGGTTGATGCCTTTGTTCACGGTGCGAAAGCTCAGAAAAATCAACCTTGTTCGGAAAAAACTATTGCATTGCTTTTTAGCCGAGCAATATTCGCATTCTGAGTGATAGCACTCATGACAAAAACAACAGTTTGAGAAAACATATTGACGTGTGAATTAATCACGTGGAAAAAATGCCCCCACTCTGTAAAGGCTTTATGGATATCTTTAGGATAAGCTCTCCAAAGTTCCACTCAAGTCCCCAACATTTTACAACAAAATGCATGATTTTGCCTCGCCCTCTAGAGCGAAAGGTAAAACGTTGTTTTATGTTCTGACGACACTATCGACAGGACGACATATCTATGAAGTCGTTTTGCGTTTTGCGTATCGCTTGATTTATTTGCTTTGTGTGTCATTTGGTGCTGCATTGGGACGGGTCAAACAAACACATGCCTCTCACCGAGGAGACCTCAGTTTGTGTCCCGTGTGAAACCGAACGTCCACCATTGACCATTGATGTTGACCACTTAACTTATGTACGTAACTTAATACACAAAACATTCATACTTCTTTTATCCCAAACCAGGATTTTTCCCTAAACACAACCAAGTGGTTTTGTTAACCATGTGTTTGAATCTGTGACTTTGTATGTGATGAGTTGGGATTGAGAACGGTGTTAAATGATATACGAAAAGCTTAAAATGTGTAGACAGGACACGCAAAACGTCTTTAAACTGCCGTGCTGTTCATCCACCATTCCATGAGATCACGAACATAGATCTATTTTATGATTTTGTGACAATACAATGCCTCAGGTTTGGTTAGATTTAGTCACCAAATGGCATGGTTTGGGTTAAAATAGCATTTTACTTCCCTGACTTGATACATTGCTACGGCCACTAGAGGGTTTTGTCGTTTTGTTGCACTTGCTGAAGCGACTGATTCATTCTGTCATTCTTCTTGGGGGACCGTCTCAATGCTCCTCATTTTACACAGCATTTGCATATGCCACGGGTCGGCCCTGCAGTTAATTTAATTCAGAGCAGCAGTTAAAAGCATTACTGTAATTGGCAGTTGTGAGTGTGTTATATTTTAGCCAGTTCATGTCAGCCACATATTTCAGATGTGGTCTCCTTACGGCCATCTGTCTCTATGCAGTGAATGAGAATGAAGCAGTGTGGGCTAATGTATGATCAGATGCTGCTGACCTGAACATTACACTGTGTCCTGTGCTCTCTATTAGCCTTATTAATGTTTCTAGATTCACGTCTGTAACAGGGCGATATCTCTCCATCCCCTCCTCCATCCCTCCCTCCTCACTCTCCACCCTCCCTCTGTCCATCCATCTTTGCTTTGTACCAATCCTCGCATCAGGGTCTGTAATGCAGTAGTATCTCTCTTTCCTGCTACAAAGCACATACTGTACAGTATCTTTGTAAAATGGAACTGAAAGATATAAAAAATAAAAGTCTGCTTTTTTGTTTTCATGTGTTGCTTTGTTAGTTCATTCTATTCGTCTGGGTCATGATTTGATGTAAAACAAAAACAAGTGAGGTCAGCTAGGGATGACTTTAAATTGATATTTAATGAAAATGGATATTGTAATAATCAGCCTATAATGCAATTAGCTTAACATCAAAAATAAAAAAACAACAACATGCATACTTCTTGTAAAACAGACAATTATTAATAAGAGTTTAAACCAACCTCAAAGTGAATCAACCAATGAATTAGCAGTGTTGTTCAGTAACATGACAAGTAACACATGATTTTACTAAATCATTTCCTTTTGGTTAAGTATTACAGCATAAGATTAAGTTATTGTGGTTTATATAAAAAAGTGACTCCAGAACACATTATAGACAGGCGATGTATTATCAATCAAAAGGGTTTTATTTGTATAGCACAATTGTATAGCACACTTATTATTATATATAATATATAATATAATATATATATATAATAAAAAGTAATTAAAATACACTGCTGTCGAGAATAGATAATAAAACAATCTAATATAAAATAAGACAGGTCTAAAATACAAGAATTAAAGCAACAGTGCTATGATTTAATGTAGAAAACGCAGCTTGGTTGGAGCTCCGTGGCGTCTGACACCAATACTAATTTAAAGCGTATGAAACGCACACACAAGCAGGATTACGGGTCTGACATATAAAGTGCAAGCTAGTCCACATTTGGTGGAGGAAGAGGAGGTCAATCAAACACAAGATCTTCAAACAGGAAGCCGCTGTTTGCTGTTCGTGTCCCATCTGAAAGTGAAAGTAAAGTTAGCATTTTGTCACATCAGTTGTTCGTCTCCCGACCCTTTTAATCAAGTGAGTCGCTCAGTAGCGTCATGAGTTATTAGTCAGTCGAGTTAACGTCAACCGAGCTCTTTTATTCAACCTAACTTGCTGTGAAGACAGAAGTTTAACCAGCGTATATTGGCACACCGACACGTACAAAACAGTCGCTAGCGGGTTTGTAGAACATCATAGCTGGAAGCTTCATGCCACTGACCAAGCTGTGTTATTTGACACATCGGTGTGCAAATGTGTTGGGCAGGAAGCCAGTGTGAAGACATCAGAACTGTAGTGATGTGATCCACTTTGTCTTAGTGAAGACTTGATTGTTGCATCGATTCTTTAGGGACACCTGTGAAGAGTGCATTACAGTCTACTGCAGATAAATGCAGATAAATCCTGCTTAGATATAAATCCCTTAATCTCTTTTTAATAATGAAGGTGATAATATGCTGACTTAATGTCTTAATGTAGCTGATCTGTGGTTTTTAACATTACTGATTGAAGCTGAGCTCTGACTTTTAATAGTTCCTCCTTGGCTACAAAAACAACGACCACAGTTTTGTTTTTATTTAATTAAACAAAATTCTGGCGCATCTTCTCGTTGATTTGTTCAATGCATTTACTAAGTGCATGTATTGGACCATAGTCCCTAGTGAAAGCATGTCGATGTCAAACAGAAGAGGCCCCAGAACAAAGTCATATTTGACCACCCACATATGTAATTACCTGTAGTCATGAATTGGCCCCCATCCTGTGTGTAGGATACACAACTGGTTTAGTACTGTGCCAGAAAGTCCAACCCAGTTTTCTGGGTGGGCCCAGTAATATGTTGTTTGAATGTGTCAAATGCAGCAATGAGATCTGAAGTTGCTCCCCGGGTGCTTCACAGCAACCTAATCCGGTCACATCCCGCAGCTATTTTTTGAGACTGACATTATTTGAACGTCGTCTTTTATATGACGACGTTCATATCATACTAATTATGATAGGAGAATTGTAGCTCAACACGCATCAACAACATCACAGCAATGAGTGCTTGTAGCAACAGAAAAGATCTAAGTACCACCTAACTGTCTCATGACTTGTGAAAAAAAACAGCATCACTGTCATCAGGGAGCAGATCAGTAGTCCTGCAATTACAGCTGCTGTCAGAGGTCTGCTTCATCTCTGCAAATGAAGAGGAGATTAATTCACTAGCACTTTCTGATGGACAGCAGCTGAAAGAAAAGATACAGCAACCGCTTGACCCTGGCTGACAGAAACACATGTCAACCCTCTGCTCTCTGTCCTCCATCCCCTTCTACCCCGCCCCACCTCCTTTTCCATCACTCTCTCCTCTTTGTCCTCCTCCCTCTGTCATCTCTGCACCGAACACCTCCGCCCCCTTCCAACTTTTCCTCCGATTCTACCTTCCTCCACCTCCATGTCCTCCCCGTCCTCCTCCTCATGTCTCAGATTCTGAGTTTCTGTCAGATGCTGACAGCTAACAAGTAATTACAGGTAATCATCTAAATGGACAGTAATTATTTCAAGGAGGGAGGGGCTGGAGTTTGTCTTTACAATATTGTGAGTTGGAGCCTAGCCCTTGACTTGCTTTTGTAAGTCCTTAACCCAGCAGCAGCGCACATACCCACACACAGACACACACACACACACACACACAACCCCCCCCCCCCCCACACACACACACACTCACACACAGACACACACATACTGCTTGATTGTGTCACTCTCACTGATTGTTATGCTGTACCACGGAAAATAAGTTCTTGCAATATTCAGATGAGAGATGGTGACTCTTGTTCAAAGATGGTCTCTGGTGTGGTTGAATGTCTTCCTTGATCTTTTCTCCGGACTCCTGGTCAATGACCTTTGACATCTTCTTGTCTATACAGCAAGGTTTTGGTCAAATGTAGAGTGGTTTGGTTGTTCATTCAGTCTTTTTTGTCCAGACCCCTTGTTTTTTCACTGATGGACTGTTCCCCACCAACCCGTCACTCTCACGACTGCACCTTCTACCGGCGGTAGGAGATGCACCGGGCATTCAACTCACTTTAATGTCAACCCAATCGCATCATTATTAGAAGGTTTGAGCAGCTGACATTGTGTAAAGAGTGAGAAGGGCTGGTGAGAGGCAGCGACTTTCACTTCACTTACTTTTGTTACGTAACTTCCATACTGTACGAATGCCGTACATTGTACAGTAGATTGCTGGCGAAACTGCTGCCAGTAAAATACTGTAATTTTGAATTATTACAGTAAATTACAGTATAATTTGAATACAGCAAGCTGCTGTATTCTTTTGATACAGTATAGATACTGTAACTTTTACAGTAGCTTACAGGCAAAACTGCTGCCAGTAATTTACTGTAATTTTACAGTAAAATGTTTTACAGTGCAGTTACCAAACAAGTGAATTTACTAATTTTAACCCCAACCATGATCTTCTCCTGAGCCTAACCAAGTCATTTTGCTGGATCGTAAACCTAAAAACTAAGTAGGCTACGTGTGAGAATGTTGGACATGGTGAGATGGTACAAACTTATCTCAGGTCATAGTTTGCAACAAAATGCTAGTTTTTCTGCCTTTAATGTTTAAGTTTGACATTAATGGCTCTGTGCAAAAATGATCAGTACTGCCAGGGTCGAGAGAGGAATATATTTTATTATGATCACTTTTGCTGCTTTTGCTTTGGACAGGAACAATGGACAGTTCGCAGTCATTCTTAACGACCCCAGTATGGCTACACGATTGGTAGTTTACAGGTTGACTGCTTGTGGCTTCATCTGCTGGACATTGCCGTGTCCCCGGGCTTTTCATTTTCTTCTTGTACTGTATATGAAGAACTCCTGGGTGTGGTTTGTTACACTCATCAGGAGCCTTTTGCAATCTTTGCTCATGTGTCCTTCTGTGAGACTTCCAAAATACATTCCATTTGTTCTCAAATGTCTATCTTGGTTACACTTGTCTTTGCAAAGCAACGCTTGTCATTCAATCATGCCAGGACACATTAACTGTCGAACACTCTGAGATCGGATCTTACTTGCATATGGATCCAATCAGACAGACCACATGCCAAGTTGTGTACAGGAAATGAAATGTGTTTAACACAAAATTAGATCATTAAACAACATGTCTACTGATGCTGTGGAGGAAGAGTGAGCAGCAAAAATTACTTTTATTATAAGGAAATTATAGGAAATTAAATGTGTTTATCCACCGTTTTTACCGTCGCTACTTTGATCACGAAATAAATCCGATCACTATCCAATCAAGGTGGCATTGGGGTGTGGACACACGTATGTGGACACAGCTCCAATGTGGTGCATCTGATCACAATAGTTACTTTGAAAAGACAAGTGTAACAACTTCCTTTGTTTGACCTTCTTGAAGTGAAGACATAAAGCGAGTGTGTGCTCATCACTGGTTGAGCTGATGGCCGGGTCGATGCTCGTGGTTAAACTTCCAGTCTATTTGAGGGTGGACTGAGCTTTGAATTTATCCCTTCCTTTGACTTGATTTCCATCTTGGAGATTTACAAAGATGGGCCAAAGTGAATTTGAACTTGCTTCTCTCCAACATCCCAGTTGCAACTATCCAAGTTCATTTCAACAGAAAGACAATATTTAGAGCTGCAGAGCTGTCGTCACATAACCCAGCCCCTATTTTAATGTTTATTATTCCTACATGCTGTGCTGTCCAGGGTTTATGTCATACAGTCAGAAAAATATATAGTCATATTAATATTCATCAAGATCTATGAAATATGAGCCTAATCAAATCAGACTGACCCGGAAAAGTAATTTGATTATTGGTGCCCCGTCTTTAAAAATGTAGACAGCCATGCAATCACCCAGTCAATTGCTAATATCATTTATGTGATATTAGTGTTGCTAATCCCTCTTGAGTGAAAACAGGATCAAATTGGCATATTAAACCCAGTCCGTATGAATATGAGTAGGAGTCACTTGAGGTCACATTGGACCATTAATGTAAATTGGTTACTGGTGTGGTCAGCTGAAGACATTGCAGTTTTGGATTTATATATCATCATTTAGAAAATGAATGCCATTCATAAAAATAACTCAAATCATCACAAGAGACAGGGCTTTTATAATTGAATCACCCATGTTAGATACATTTTAATGCAGTCAAGGTTGGCCTTTATTTTTCTGCAGGTGGGGAAATACAGTCATGTTCATGTTTTACCATGAGTGTGACTTTACTGGTTACAATGTTCACCCATGCACAGTGTACAGATGGCAGTGATTTAGTGATTAAAGACAAAACGTATATCTAAACCAACTTTATTTTGAGTGAGTGCACCTGAGATGCCCTACTCCCTTACCGTACGGAAAAACAGAGCACACAACTGCAGTAAGTACAATAACTTATGAGTATTGGTACTCGGGACATTTTTAGTATTGACCGAACCCAGAACCAAGAACGATGTAGAAAAACAAACAATTTGTATGTTTTTTCTTGCAGCTGATCACCTCAAACGTTTTTCAATTTAATGTGACGTGTGATTGGCCCACTGCACACGGATCTCAACATGCAGATGGCTGAGCAAGTGGGCAGTTTAGGGTACTAACAGCGCGAACAGCATTAAGAATGGCAATAGTGCTGACAGAGCTAATGTGTTAACCTGAGGGGGAACCAGAGGGTTGGCAACGGCTGACATACTGATTACTAGTTTCGTTAACCTTTAGCCAAACACACCGTCCAAAACACTAAATGTGATAACGTGTTTTTCCACACTGAGTTTCTGGGTGCAGAGTAGTGGCTTGGGGTTGGCGATGCATTTGTTATCATTAGCCATTTGGGGGCCTGATAAGAGTAGTGATTGAGGAGTCAGCAGGAAGTTAATGGCACAGTAAAACATGCAACAAAAGGTGTTTTGAGAAAGTGTGAGTTACCGCAACCACGAGAGGTCCTTGAGCATGAAACTGGCCACCCAAAATATTATTAATATAGATTAGCTTTAAACAGCTGTGGACAGACACAGAGGTTCACACTCACTCACAGACACACGCACACACGTGAATGATCCCATGACTCTCCTGTACAATTTATAACAATACAAGCTTAAAACAAGGCACTTTAATGAAGGAAAAAAGAGGAGTAGAATTCATTCAAATCAAAGTACAATAAAACAAATACAATGTAACGAATAAAGAAAAGTGTGATTTGATATGATAAAAAGTGTATTCATCTGGCTATTTGCTGTTCCGTCTTACTGAAAAGCAGCTGCAGAGTGAGGGGCCATCTTCATCCATTTCCTTCTTTCGTGGTCTGTGCCGTCGTGCTGTTGACACTGAGAGAGACATCATTCATCTATGGAGCTGTGACATCTACTGTCTCAGTGTGATGGGTGATCTCTCTCCTCGCTCTAATGACTATTATCTTTAATTCGCAGAGTCTCAATTAACGGCTTACTGCAGGTCAGTGATTAACAATTAGCTGATAAAGACCCTGACACGCTAACAGGACCGGAGAAGGGGGCTGAGGGGCCACATCACAGAAAATTGACGTGGGTTTTTTTTCTTCTTTTTTAAATGTTTACAGCGAGAGGGTTAAAAAACATTTGATATGCATGAAATTTTAAGGAATATTTTTATAGTCTTTCATAGTTTACTGCTGTGTGTGTATAGCATGATGAAGGTGCCAAATCCTCCAACAATCCTTTCAACAGGCCGAAGCATAACATATAAGAATACCTTCCTCTCTGCAGTTAAAAATGTATTATATTTATTATCTGTTAATTCTAATTAGCATATATTCCGCTCTGTTTTGCGTCAGGCCGAACGACGCCCCTCAGCTCTGGTATAATCACAGCATACCACGGCCTAGCACAGCTAGTGCTTTTGTAAAAACGGTCATCGAGAATAGCAATACAAAAGTCAAAGACACATTCCAATTCAAATACTTTTTAATGAATAAAGTTCACAATAAAATAGGCCCTGCTGTGCGGCCTACCGAGGCGCTTGCTATGGAATGGTGGTTGCTATGGAATATACACTAGTAGCAGTAGGCTTGACGTGTTCGGTGTGGCAAGGATGGTGTTCCACTTCTCCAGTCCCTGAGTTTCGGTTGCCAACAGAAAGAGGTTTGACACAGGGTTAATGACTGTATACTCACCCACAAGCCTAAGAAATCAGATACCTTCCGTAGTCCTATTGCTAAGATGTATATGAGAATTGCTGTAATCTTTGTTGATCTGTTTAAGAAACCGATTCGATATAACAGTAAGTTGGCCTTAAAAGAAAAGCTTGTTATATCTGTCTTCACAGTACACTTGTAAAACTATCTGAGTTAACCTCTTTAAACCTAGCCCTTTTTTTTGGCTTCTGCTCGAAAATACTACACCCATACTCAAAGGGGCATTACTCTCTAACTACAAGGTCTATTTGAATAATTTCAATTGATTAATAACACTCAAGTGGGTGAGCTTTGGTGAGAGGTGTAAATATTGTGTATATGTTACTGGTTAATACCAAATGAAGATGGAACACAGCTCCACTTTGAAAATGTCAGGTTCGCTTGGTGAAAAAGCACTATTATTGATAATACTATATTAAATGAGGCTCTAAAACTTCTAAAAAAACCACCCAGCATCATAGCAAAGAATGGCAGTAGTCATACAAAACAGAATTGGAGTGAATAGAGTGAAGTAGGCCAGAGCTAGAGAGATAAACGTACAAGAGGTCACGAAAGGTCGTCATTTGGGAAACAGCTTCTCCAGCTGTTCCATTGTACTTTTATATACTATATAACTATATATTTAACTTCCTTTATCCTTGTACATGCACAATCTATCACATACAGCAGTCTGGCATCATTTTTGAGAGCTAGAATCCTCTCCAAAGCCTCTCTGGGCCGCCGACCCACGGCTCCATGCGCTATTGCTTGTGCGTATGTGAGGCTCTCTCAGCCTGTGGTTGGTCAATCCCATACTATGACACCTCTAAACACGCCTTAGGATCTAGCCAATGCAGTGGTGTCAACGTGGTTTTGATTGACAGAATAGTTTTACGTAAAATCCAGATACGCGCGGAGCGGAGCATGCGTAAAAACCGGATTCCCCAAATGTGAAACGTAGTCCCCCAGCCTTGTTTGACCCCCCTTTCTTCAGGAAACGGTTGAATTAGACAGCAAACGGATAGCAGAAGTAGCTTTCAGCGCTAAAAATGGATAATGGATGCTTTTTCTTCATGATTCATCTCAAAGTGAATGAGTTTTATGATTTTTTGTGTGGGCTGTATGGCGTGGTTTTGTGTGCATGTTCGATTGTATCTTTTGAACGGTTTGACGGAGAGTAAATCTGAATCTAGCGATCGATTCCGTGTCGAATGCTAATGCTGTTTAATAGCAACATCGGCTATGGTAGCTTCTAGCTTCGTGTTCGTAGCATTAAACGGAGTGCATATCTCGCCGAGTTATGGCAAAAAAAACACGATATTGTGGTAGCTCTTGTTGTAGGTTCTGGTAGATCGTGTTTAATTGTGTTTTCAGTATGTAAAGTGTTATACATCGTTCTGTTCATCAGAAGTTCTTCGTTAAGCCGGTATGCTACATGTTTGTAGGATTATTATATTTGTTTCTGAAAATAGTTTTCTACGGTACCGCTCGGGTTAAAAGAGGAAGGGGGCAGATGGGCTTTTTACAATAACTTTAATCATGAATTCCTGCATTCTACTACAATGAATAACAAGGAGGAGTCAAATATGGAGTGCCCTGGACAGCTCCCGCAAGCATAGCCGTCGTAGGTTTAACACCGGTTGGGACACTTTATAATGTTAAAAAACTCCAACACAATACAATTAACTCCCAAAAAATATTTTCTGATGAAAATCAACATAATTTCCAGGAGACAGGGTTGACCAATATTTCCAACATATTAAAGGTTAATCGTTATTATTATTATTAATTATATGTCGAAAATTATTTTTTATTATGTTTTCCTTGACAAAGATCCTATAGTGGATCAAGCATTATGAGTTACAACCAGTGAGGGTTTGGTACAACAGCAAAGCATAGCTAGCAAATTTGTAAAAGAGCTGTTGAGTAACGTTAAGCAGATGACACAGGATAGGGAGATTTGGAGACTCGGTCTGACTTGGTCTCTAGCTCAAAGACTTGAGACTTGACTTGGACTCTAGCTCAAAGACTTGATACTTGACATTGACCTTGACTCTAGTTCAATGACTTGAGACTTGACTTGGACTCTAGTTCATTGACTTGAGACTTGACTTGGATTCTAGTTCAAAGACTTGAGACTCGACCTTGGCTCTAGCTCAAAGATTTGAGACTTGACGTGGACTCTAGTTCAATGACTTGAGACTTGACTTGGACTCTAGCTCAAAGACTTGAGACTTGACTTGGACTCTAGTTCAAAGACTTGAGACTTGACCTCTAGCTCTAAGACTTGAGACTTGACCTCTAGCTCTAAGACTTGAGACTTGACTTGGACTCTAGCTCAAAGACTTGAGACTTTACTTGGACCTGTGACCTAAGACTTGACTTGGACTCTAGCTCAAGTGCACAGTTCTGTTGGTAAATGGACTGTACTGTTCTAGTCTTTCCCACTCAAAGCACTTTAACACTACTTGTCATCATTCCACCATTCACAACCATTCATACACCGATGGAAGGGGCTACCATGCCACCTGCCCATCAGACTATCTAACATTCCCACACCGTAGGCACATACAGGAGCAATTTTGGGGTTAAGTGTCTTGCTCAAGGAAACATCGACATCCACTTAGCCACAGTCCCCCAAAGTATCAAACCTTTAGCCTGGTGTCTGACTGCTCTTGTAGCTGTGCGCTGATGTTTTCCTCACACATCCCACCTGACTGAGCTGTTTGTCTCGACTTTTCTAAACTTGTTTTTTTTTTCGTTTCTGAACATGCTGCTCTGATTAATTACTGCCAAACAAAGGGACAGGTACTGGTTACCTCAGTTACGTGTGCATTCTACAAATAGTCTAAACTAGAAAACCCTCCTAAAGAACAGTAAATGGCGGCCTGTGAACTTGGAGAATTGAAACACACAAACACTTACACAGAGCACAAACCCCGCCTTCCTCCTACCCCACCCCCTCTCTATCACTACACACACACACACACACAGTTAATAGCTGCTAAGAAATCACATTTGGTAAATTGCATTGTGGCACTAACCTTTTCTCTAGTAATTAAATGAGTGAGGAGAGGAGGCCTGCCTTAATGAAGTCAGCAATTTACTATTACACACACACACACACATCTACCAACAGAGTCGGGTGGGGTAGAACAGCCTATGACGTTTTTGAAAAACAGGATATTTTAATCTCTTTATAATGGAATTTGCATGTTGTTTCAGTATTTTTTTTCTTCATCATTAAGCTGATAAACTCAACTATGAGCGGTGTCGAGTTTCAAATCTTTGGAGTGAAAACTTTGGGGATAGTGGGGCACTACAACTGGTCTCACTGCTTTGATCACGTCACATGACGTTGCATCCATAGCTTAAGTAAATTAAGAAAACAAGTAGTTTTGTGATCTAAACCTAATGTTTCACAAAGTTAACCACGTGTTACAACGATGAACCTTCTGGGTCAAGATATTATGCATAAGGCTGCCTGGGGGCTTTTACTCAGATGGAAAAATATGACGAGTAGTGATGAGATCACGTTGTTGAAGGACAGATTCTGAGATGAGGAAAGTGTCCCATAAGCTGGTGAACTTTAATATCAAAAGAATGGGATCACGAATGCAGGAGGCCAAATTGAAATTCCTTTGCAGGATGGCTTTAGAGATATGATAGGGTGAATAGCTCAGACGTCAGGCAGGAGCTCGGAGAAGATCCGTTGCTCCTTTTCGTTGAAAGAAGTCAGACCAGGTTGCCGCCTGAAAGCCTTCCTCTGGAGGTGATTTTGGGAGACAATGGGCCAGACCCAGAATACGCCGGAGGGTTTGCACATCCCATCAGGCATGGGTACATTACATTACATTACAGTCATTTAGCAGACACTTTTATCCAAAGCGACTTACAATAAGTGTATTCAACATAGGTATTCAAGAGAACTACTAATCACCAGAAGTCATAAGTGCATCTCCTTTTTTAAACAAGCATCTAAGAGCATAAACCAGAGCCAAAGTATAGAAACAAGCTAATACAATACAATAAGTGCTAAGTGGAAGGCTCAGGGTAGTACTTCTTGAAGAGGTGAGTTTTCAGTCTATGCCGAAGATGGGCAGCGACTCTGCTGTCCTGACGTCAGTAGGGAGTTCATTCCACCACTGTGGGGCCAGGACAGAAAACAGCCGTGACCGGGTCGATCGGCCGCAGGGACCTCTGAGCAACGGGGCGACCGATCGCCCCGAGGCAGCAGAGAGAAGTGGTCGGGCGGGGGTGTAGGGCTTGACCATGGCCTGGAGATAGGAAGGAGCTGTTCCTTTCACTGCCCTGTACTAAGTCTTAAACTTGATGCAAGCTCTTACAGGGAGCCAGTGTAGAGAACGGAGAAGGGAAGTTGTGTTGGAGAACTTGGGGTGATTGAACACCAGACGAGCTGCAGCTTTCTGGACAAGCTCCAGAGGTCTGATGGCCGACGCCGGGGCTCCGGCAAGTAGAGAGTTGCAGTAGTCCAGGCGGGAGATGACAAGAGCCGCCATCTCCTCAGTGAGGAAGGGGCGAATCCTCCTGATGTTGTAGAGCAGGAATCTGCAGGAGCGTGTAACCGATGCAATGTTTGCTGTGAATGACAGTTGGTCATCCAGGGTCACACCCAGATTCCTCGCAGTCCGAGTTGGCGTCACCACGGTATCGTCAATGGTGATGGACAGGTCTCGGTGCGGGCAACCCTTCCCCGGGAGGAACAGTAGCTCGGTTTTGTCCAGGTTCAGCTTCAGGTGGTGTGTCGCCATCCACTTCGAGATGTCAGCCAAGCACGCAGCGATGCGTGCCTCTACTTGAGTGTCACCGGGGGGAAATGACAAGACCAGCTGGGTGTCATCGGCATAACAATGGTAAGAGAAGTTATGCAAGCGAATAACAGAACCCAGAGATGTTGTGAAGAGCGAGAAGAGAAGGGGGCCCAGGACTGAACCTTGTGGAACCCCCGTAGTCAGCATGCGTGGTTCCGACACGGCCCCCCTCCATGTCACCTGGTAGGATCGACCTGTCAGGTAGGATGCAAACAGGGAGAGTGCAGAGCCTGAGACGCCCATCCCCTCGAGGGTGGAGAGGAGGATCTGGTGGTTCACCGTGTCAAATGCCGCAGACAGGTCCAGGAGCATCAGGACAGAGGTGAGCGACTCTGTCAATGCAAGGAGGGCTGTCTCTGTCGAGTGATCCACCTTGAACCCGGACTGGTGGGGGTCCAAGAGGCTGTTCTGGTGGAGATAGGAAGACAGTTGGTTAAAGACAGCACGTTCAAGTGTTTTGGATAAAAAGGGTAGAAGAGAAACCGGTCTGAAGTTCTTGACATCAGAGGGGTCAAGTGATGGTTTCTTCAGAAGGGGGGTGACTCTGGCAGTCTTGAAAGCCGTGGGAAAGCATCCTGAAGTAAGAGATGTGTTGATGAGGTGGGTGAGGAAAGGAGTTCAGTCGCAATAGACTGAATAAGAGGGGAGGAGATCGGGTCAAGGGACCACGTGGTGGGTCGGTTAGATGTAACAAGGTTGAGGACCTCGTTAGGGGAGAGAGGAGCAAGATAGGGTAGGATGGGGCATGGAGAGGGGAGGGAGAGCTGTGGGGGTAGAGCTGGAGAGGGTGGACAGGGAGAGTGGGGCTGAGAGAAGGAGGATCTGATATCGTTTACCTTCTTGTCAAAGAAGTTGGCGAAATCATCAGGGAGGAAGTAGGAGGAGGGGGTGGGGGTTGGAGGAATGAAGAAAAAGTTTCGAAGAGTTTTTTAAGGATTGGAAGCAGAGGTTAGGATTTTAGAGCGGAAGAAAGCTGCTTTAGCAGTAGAGAGAGAGGAGGAAAAAGTGTAAAGAAGAGATTGGAAGTTAAGAAGGTCCTCCGAGAGTTTGCCTTTTCTACATTTACGCTCAGCCTCTCTTAATTAAGTATGCTCATTAAGTAACTACTGTATGCGGTGGTAATTAAGAACAAAAGTAAGGTAAAATAAATCAAAGTTGACTTGGTTTCACACGGTACACAAACAGCGGTCTCCTGGGTGAAAGTCCATGTTTGACTATTGGCTACAGGAATAAATAATATCCCTTTACTTTCATTCACCTCAACCCTGAACTGTCAAAAGTTTCTATCAGCTCATGTAAAACCCAATTCACAGGTGAGTTTCAACGAAAATACAAACAACATAAAATCAACATTACTGTCATAGAGCAGCGACTACATGGTGGCCTCAGAGGAGGTCCAGGAGGCAAAAAAACAAGACAAATAGTTAAATGAGGTAAAGACCAATTGTAAGAAGAGATTATACATGCTGTCCCTGGCTACAACATCACACCGCTGTCTGGGTGAAAAAAGATGATGGCTGATTGAGACTGTGTGTTGGCACACGCTCCAGTTCTCCACTGACTCTATGTTGTCCTGTCTTCTCTCTGTGGGTCAGCGGGCCTCCAGCTGCTCCTGCAGACCCTCTGCTGGTGTTCTGCATGAGTTCAGGGGTTCAGTGTGAGTGTGTGTGTGTGTATTGTTTTGTGGGGGAATGGATGGCATGCTTCAGTTGATGTGGAACAGCTCAGCAGCTTGCTTCAGTCTGTTGTCAGCAGTAACAACACACTCTCCTTCCTCTTATCTCATTCTGGCCCAGGCCTGGAACAAAGCGCTACAGGGGTAAGAACCTTTAAAATTTTGTTTATTAAAACAAAGTTTGACATTTTCGACAATAATACTATGTATATATACAAGTTAATCCATGGTGCCGCAGACGGCTGCCTCGACGTGTTGGTGCTCATTGTTTTGTGTTGTTTTTGTCGTTAATTCAGTTTTATGCTGTGATACCCGGAGCTCTTTCACCAGAGATGAGCTCATAAACATCAGGGGAACAACTCCAGCTGACTTACTTCCAACTTCTCAGTTAACTTCTTTGGAATTACTGGACATTCTCGTCAAAGGTGCTCTCACCTTAACTCATGCAGTGAAACGCCGTAGGAGAGGGAAACGGGCCGGCGAGCTCGTTCGCTTCATTCATCCTGGTCGGTGTTTACATTCCGCCGCAGGGTAACGTGCAGGAGGCACAGCGCGCGCTCGCCGACCAGATACTGTGTGTGGAGCGAACCAACCCGGACTCTTTAGTTATTGTCCTTGGTGACTTTAACAAAGGAAACCTCAGCATGAACTCCCCAAATACAGACAGAGTCAAAATACAGGTTTAGTAAGGCGGTGAGAGACGCTAAACGACTGCATGGGGCCCATGCCTCTGTACCACCCATCCCAGTGTCCCCCCCACCCCCCTCCCCAGTGACGACTCTCTTTATTCTGGAGAGAGACATCAACAGGCTTTTTAAAAAACAGAACCCCCGCAAAGCAGCCGGCCCAGACTCTGTCTCCCCCTCCACCCTGACGCATTGTGCTGAACAGCTGTCTCTGGTGTTTACAGACATCTTCAACACCTCCCTGGGGACATGCCACTTAGCAGCCTGCTTCAAGGCCTCCACCATCATCCCCGTCCCCAAACAACCAAGGATCACAGGACTTAATGACTACAGGCCCGTCGCCCTGACCTCTGTGGTTATGAAGTCTGAGCACCTTGTCCTGTCCCACCTTAAAACCCTCACTGACTCACTCCTGGACCCCCTGCAGTTCACCTACAGAGCCAACAGGTCTGTAGACGACGCAGTCAACTTAGCCCTTCATTTCATCTTCCAGCATCTGGACTCCCCAGGAACCTACGCCAGGATCCTGTTTGTGGACTTCAGCTCTGCTTTCAACACTATCATCCCGTCTTTGCTGCATGACAAGCTCTCCCAGCTGCACGTGCCCGACTCCACCTGCAAGTGGATCACAGACTTCCTGTCTGACAGGAAGCAGCACGTCAAGCTGGGAAAACACGTCTCAGCCTCCTGGACCATCAGCACCGGTTCCCCCCAAGGCTGCGTTCTTTCCCCTCTGCTCTTCTCCCTGTACACCAACAGCTGCACCTCCAGTCACCAGTCCGTCAAACTCCTGAAGTTTGCGGATGACACCACCCTCATTGGACTCATCTCTGGTGGGGATGAGTCTGCCTACAGGTGGGAGACTGACCATCTGGTGACCTGGTGCGGTCTGACCAACTTAGAGCTCAATGCTCTAAAGACAGTGGAGATGGTTGTTTCCGGAAGAATGCAGCCCCACCAGCCCCTATCACTCTGTGTGACTCCCCCGTCGACGCTGTGGAGTCCTTCCTCTTCCTGGGCTCCATCATAACCCAGGACCTCAAGTGGGAGCTGAACATCAGCTCCATCACCAAGAAGGCTCAGCAGAGGATGTACTTCCTGAGGCAGCTGAAGAAATTCAACCTGCCAAAGACAATGATGGTGCACTTCTACACAGCCATCATTGAGTCCATCCTCTGCTCCTCCATCATGGTCTGGTACGCTGCAGCCACAGCCAAGGACAAGGGCAGACTGCAGCGCATCATTCGCTCTGCTGAGAAGGTGATTGGCTGCAATCTGCCGTCCCTCCAAGACTTGTTCGCTTCAAGGACCCTGAAGCGAGCAAGAAAGATTGTAGCCGACCCCTCTCACCCTGGACATCAACTGTTCATGCCCCTTCCATCTGGCAGGAGGCTGAGGTCCATCAGGACCAAGACCTCACGCCACACGAACAGTTTCTATTTCCGCAGTCGGGCTCATTAACAGAGCCCGGGACCCCCACTGACTCTGACATCCCCAGGACAATTTCCTACCGGTCACTCCCCTGCATCCCTTCTATTACACTCAACACTTTTACACTACACTTACATCTCACTTGTTTATAGTCCTGTTATCTGTTCGTTTGTGCACTTTATTTTATATTTTACTTTATTTTATATTTCATTTTATTTTATATTTTACTTTATTTTATATCTTTCTGTAAATTTTAATATGTTTCTACTTTGCACTGTGTTGATTGTTAAATGTTATGCACCTCCCGTCATGTCAAATTCCTTGTATGTTCAACATACCAATAAACGGTTCTGATTCTGATTCTGATTGATGTGGCCATGTTTCAAATACAATACTGTGATACACTAAGTCACTATTAAGGTGGACCTCACTGGGTGCATTACCTCTGCGTTGGTTATCTGAGCGAGGACTGAACTAGTGCTATAAATGTCCTTATAGAACTATAACTGTTGATTATGCTTTAGTTGCGGGAAAACAGATTAATCTCAACAAATTAAATTTCAACAGTGGCTACTATCGTCATAGTCTCAGCTCAGTCTGGCACTGATCCTGATAGTTTTAGACGCAAAACCCCAATCCAATTTTTCTGTTGGGTTTTCACAAAACAACCAGTATGTTTGAATGTATCCACAGTTTTAAAAACTGTTTGCATTCAGCTTCTTTGGCTGAGAAAGCTGCAGAGACTGCATCATCAGCCCCTTCATCAGTTTGCACTTGTTTTGTTGTGATCATTCTGTTTTCTAGCCCTATCTTTAATATCGGCTCTTTAATCCGACACACTTAAATTGTTGTAATCAAATATATTACATTTACGAACAAATCGGAATGATTCCATCTTTGTAAATTCATCACCCTCTCTTCAGAGCATGCTCTGAAAATCAGTCTCTTCCTAAAAGACCATTTCATTAACTGTATCCATTTAGTTCCAAAATTGAAAATCTAATTGGGAAGTCGCTGTAATATCTGTGCGTATGCATATGTGTGAGCGTGCGTGTGTGTCCAGTGAATAAAAGAGAGCTTTTAATTGCATTGTTCTTTGATCAAGGCATGTTTATTAGTGGGTGAAAGTCACATTAACCTTTCCATCGGCCGTGACATTTCCTCTTCTCCTAAATGGAGAATTAAAGACCATTGGAAAGTCATTAGTGAAATTTACTGCTTCTGTTGGCTGGTCAGCCATTAGAGAGGCTGCAGGACCACAGAACACCGTTCACAGTCTTCTGCCAAGTCACTTTTTATTGTTTAAAGGAGACGTACGTGTAGATTAAAAGAGTTTCCTTCCAGAAGAACAGTTATTTCTGTCAGTTAAGAGCCAACATAGATGAGAATTACAGGTTGATTTGGCAGTACAAAAGTAAAATTATCCATTTAACTTGTTTTTCCTTTTCTGTCTTTGTACATCTAAGCTGGAGTGTGAATGTCATGGTATCTAAGGCCATGGTTATATCTGTCTTTTCAATGGGACTTTTGTAATCGGATGCGCCCAGATCGGACCTCAGCTGTATCCTCATGTTATTGTCCTCACTTGACACCTCAATGTTATCTGTGATTGGACTTCATCTCCTATACATTCTTCACAATAAAAGTCCTTTGTTATCTATGCTGCTTACTCTGCCTCCCTGCAGTAGTAGTAGGCTTGTTTTTACTAAAGAATAGCTGATCCTCTAATTTGGTGAAAACACATTTTCCTATTTTATTTGTTATTCAAAACCTTTTTTTGTACCTTAACAAGACTCAGACAGCAGGTCTCAGCTGCCCTGGTTTTCCTCCTCTCTTCCCTTTGCTTTCCTTGGGAGAGGAAGTGCCGTGTAGGAGGAAGATGATGGAGACCTACGTTTGATAAATTGTCCAGATTGTGTCCACATGCTCTCACACCTCAATGAGATTCAATTCAACTACATTTATTTTGTATAGCCCAAAATCACAAATTAGCCTCAGAGGGCTTTACAGGATGGACAGAAGTGCAATAGATGTCATGTATACAGAATGAACAACATAACATTACAACACATTCAATGCATATGACAGAAAATATTCCTATAATGAGAGTAGTAAGCAGAATAATGATGGAAAATGATGACTACTAGTAATAACAGCAGAAGTGGATATAGTAGAATAACGATAATAAAATAAGTAATGGTATCAGTAATAGTAATGTGACTAATAATAATAGTAATAGCAGTGGGTGTGAGCAGGGCCACAGCAGAAGGCAGGACCAGGGTCCAGATATAACAATGATCCATGGAAACCTGTGAGGAGAGAAAGCACAAAGACTCTGGGGAGGAAGCAAAGTCAGTAATGTTACGTAGGTGAAAAAAGCAGTCCTTGAAATTAGTTTTGATCTGGCAGTCTGTAATGTTCAAGTATAGACAACCTTCTCTGTAATATGCATGACCCTCAAATGCATATTTTTACTATGCATTGTAATATAATTTCAATTTAGATTACATGCTGACATCTTCAACATTTCAATCAGGTCCTAACATATTGTTTTGAAGAGTTGATTGAGATTGATATAATGATAGTGTTACGACCGGCTCGGAAGTCGCAACATGAGGGATACAACAACAAGTTAGATCCAAAAACCAAAGGTGACAGTTTACAAACACCAACGTAATGTGAAAATCCAACTGAAGACCAGGGTCTGGTGCCAGGAAGGTGAGAGAGAGCGAGGGCGGAGCAAGGAGGCGCTTATATAGGTCAAACCCACTCCTTCATCCAGGTGCCTTCTATGGGTACATCCCAAATCTCTTAATTGTCATTTCCTCGCTCCTCGCTTGAACCGGAAGTTGTTCTGCTCCGCCATATTGATGGCCGTCCCAAAGCTCTTATTTAGAGGAGGAGCGAGGATCGAGGAGAGAGGAGGGACCTCTGAGGAGCCATGAGCGAGGAACCACGAGAACAGACTTCCAGGAAGTCTTTTAACGGCTGATACGCCCCCTCATTGTTCATCAGTCATGTGATTGGACGCTGCAGCCGATCGGACTGACTGACTGGAGTTTAACACCAGAGTGAAGACAGATCAGATTAAACTCTAGTTTATATTTAGTATACTAGTTTTCTGATTCACCGTCTGGTTTAAATATATGTTCATTGTAGTCTGAACAACAAAAGGACCACAAACAACTTTCTTCATTTATTAGAAAGATTTGTGTTTCCATGATCTGATATTTCCTTCAATAACTTTATTATGAAACAATTAAAGTGAGAAAGAGCTTTTTACATAATTTATCATCATTTCATTCAGTCACATGAGGCTGATCATTCCTGAGTGTTTGATGAGTTTTATCATTTAAGAGAAACAATAATCATATTCTGGGTTATTTAATAATGACGTCACAATCTGAATTTCAAAACGTACAGACGCAAATAATTCATAAATAAGACGATCGCATTCCGCCGGTAGAAATCGATCCTGATCTTATAAACAGAACACAGTTTGTTAACAGACTACAGAGAGAAACACCTCTACAGTGATGATAACTGTGTGTCTTTATTAGTTATTAGTATTATTAGTTACTATTATTAAGTACAGTGATGATAACTGTGTGTCTTTATTAGTTATTAGTATTATTAGTTACTATTATTAAGTGCAGTGATGATCACTGTGTCTTTATTAGTTATTAGTATTATTAGTTACTATTATTAAGTACAGTGATGATAACTGTGTCTTTATTAGTTATTAGTATTATTAGTTACTATTATTAAGTACAGTGATGATAACTGTGTCTTTATTAGTTATTAGTATTATTAGTTACTATTATTAAGTACAGTGATGATAACTGTGTGTCTTTATTAGTTATTAGTATTATTAGTTACTATTATTAAGTACAGTGATGATAACTGTGTGTCTTTATTAGTTATTAGTATTATTAGTTACTATTATTAAGTACAGTGATGATAACTGTGTGTCTTTATTAGTTATTAGTATTATTAGTTACTATTATTTAGTACAGTGATGATCACTGTGTCTTTATTAGTTATTAGTATTATTAGTTACTATTATTAAGTACAGTGATGATAACTGTGTGTCTTTATTAGTTATTAGTATTATTAGTTACTATTATTAAGTACAGTGATGATAACTGTGTCTTTATTAGTTATTAGTATTATTAGTTACTTTTATTAAGTACAGTGATGATAACTGAGTGTCTTTATTAGTTATTATTATTATTAGATACTATTATTAAGTACAGTGATGATAACTGTCTTTATTAGTTATTAGTATTATTAGTTACTATTATTAAGTACAGTGATGATAACTGTGTGTCTTTATTAGTTATTAGTGTTATTAGTTACTATTATTAAGTACAGTGATGATAACTGTGTCTTTATTAGTTATTAGTGTTATTAGTTACTATTATTAAGTACAGTGATGATAACTGTGTGTCTTTATTAGTTATTAGTGTTATTAGTTACTATTATTAAGTACAGTGATGATAACTGTGTCTTTATTAGTTATTAGTATTATTAGTTACTATTATTAAGTACAGTGATGATTACTGTGTGTCTTTATTAGTTATTAGTATTATTAGTTACTATTATTAAGTACAGTGATGATAACTGTGTCTTTATTAGTTATTAGTATTATTAGATACTATTATTAAGTACAGTGATGATAACTGTCTTTATTAGTTATTATTATTATTAGTTACTATTATTAAGTACAGTGATGATTACTGTGTGTCTTTATTAGTTATTAGTATTATTAGTTACTATTATTAAGTACAGTGATGATAACTGAGTGTCTTTATTAGTTATTATTATTATTAGATACTATTATTAAGTACAGTGATGATAACTGTGTCTTTATTAGTTATTAGTATTATTAGTTACTATTATTAAGTACAGTGATGATAACTGTGTCTTTATTAGTCATTATTATTATTAGATACTATTATTAAGTACAGTGATGATAACTGTGTGTCTTTATTAGTCATTAGTATTATTAGTTACTATTATTAAGTACAGTGATGATAACTGTGTCTTTATTAGTTATTAGTATTATTAGTTACTATTATTAAGTACAGTGATGATAACTGTGTCTTTATTAGTCATTATTATTATTAGATACTATTATTAAGTACAGTGATGATAACTGTGTGTCTTTATTAGTCATTAGTATTATTAGTTACTATTATTAAGTACAGTGATGATAACTGTGTGTCTTTATTAGTTATTAGTATTATTAGTTACTATTATTAAGTACAGTGATGATAACTGTGTGTCTTTATTAGTTATTAGTATTATTAGTTACTTTTATTAAGTACAGTGATGATAACTGTGTGTCTTTATTAGTTATTAGTATTATTAGTTACTATTATTAAGTACAGTGATGATAACTGTGTGTCTTTATTAGTTATTAGTATTATTAGTTACTTTTATTAAGTACAGTGATGATAACTGTGTCTTTATTAGTTATTAGTATTATTAGTTACTATTATTAAGGAAAGTGATGATAACTGTGTCTTTATTAGTTATTAGTATTATTAGTTACTATTATTAAGTACAGTGATGATAACTGTGTCTTTATTAGTTATTAGTATTATTAGTTACTATTATCAAGTACAGTGATGATAACTGTGTGTCTTTATTAGTTATTAGTATTATTAGTTACTATTATTAAGTACAGTGATGATAACTGTGTCTTTATTAGTTATTAGTATTATTAGTTTCTATTATTAAGTACAGTGATGATAACTGTGTGTCTTTATTAGTTATTAGTATTATTAGTTACTATTATTAAGTACAGTGATGATAACTGTGTGTCTTTATTAGTTATTAGTATTATTAGTTACTATTATTAAGTACAGTGATGATTACTGTGTGTCTTTATTAGTTATTAGTATTATTAGTTACTATTATTAAGTACAGTGATGATCACTGTGTCTTTATTAGTTATTAGTATTATTAGATACTATTATTAAGTACAGTGATGATAACTGTGTCTTTATTAGTTATTAGTATTATTAGTTACTATTATTAAGTACAGTGATGATAACTGTGTGTCTTTATTAGTTATTAGTATTATTAGTTACTATTATTAAGTACAGTGATGATAACTGTGTCTTTATTAGTTATTAGTATTATTAGTTACTATTATTAAGTACAGTGATGATAACTGTGTGTCTTTATTAGTTATTAGTAGTATTAGTTACTATTATTAAGTACAGTGATGATAACTGTGTGTCTTTATTAGTTATTAGTATTATTAGTTACTATTATTAAGTACAGTGATGATAACTGTGTCTTTATTAGTTATTAGTATTATTAGTTACTATTATTAAGGAAAGTGATGATAACTGTGTCTTTATTAGTTATTAGTATTATTAGTTACTATTATTAAGTACAGTGATGATAACTGTGTGTATTTATTAGTTATTATTATTATTAGTTACTATTATTAAGTACAGTGATGATAACTGTGTGTCTTTATTAGTTATTAGTATTATTAGTTACTATTATTAAGTAAAGTGATGATAACTGTGTGTCTTTATTAGTTATTAGTGTTATTAGTTACTATTATTAAGTACAGTGATGATAACTGTGTGTCTTTATTAGTTATTAGTGTTATTAGTTACTATTATTAAGTACAGTGATGATAACTGTGTGTCTTTATTAGTCATTAGTATTATTAGTTACTATTATTAAGTACAGTGATGATAACTGTGTGTCTTTATTAGTCATTAGTATTATTAGTTACTATTATTAAGTACAGTGATGATAACTGTGTGTCTTTATTAGTTATTAGTATTATTAGTTACTTTTATTAAGTACAGTGATGATAACTGTGTGTCTTTATTAGTTATTAGTATTATTAGTTACTATTATTAAGTACAGTGATGATCACTGTGTCTTTATTAGTTATTAGTATTATTAGTTACTATTATTAAGTACAGTGATGATAACTGTGTGTCTTTATTAGTTATTAGTATTATTAGTTACTATTATTAAGTACAGTGATGATAACTGTGTCTTTATTAGTTATTAGTATTATTAGTTACTTTTATTAAGTACAGTGATGATAACTGAGTGTCTTTATTAGTTATTATTATTATTAGATACTATTATTAAGTACAGTGATGATAACTGTCTTTATTAGTTATTAGTATTATTAGTTACTATTATTAAGTACAGTGATGATAACTGTGTGTCTTTATTAGTTATTAGTGTTATTAGTTACTATTATTAAGTACAGTGATGATAACTGTGTCTTTATTAGTTATTAGTGTTATTAGTTACTATTATTAAGTACAGTGATGATAACTGTGTGTCTTTATTAGTTATTAGTGTTATTAGTTACTATTATTAAGTACAGTGATGATAACTGTGTCTTTATTAGTTATTAGTATTATTAGTTACTATTATTAAGTACAGTGATGATTACTGTGTGTCTTTATTAGTTATTAGTATTATTAGATACTATTATTAAGTACAGTGATGATAACTGTCTTTATTAGTTATTATTATTATTAGTTACTATTATTAAGTACAGTGATGATTACTGTGTGTCTTTATTAGTTATTAGTATTATTAGTTACTATTATTAAGTACAGTGATGATAACTGAGTGTCTTTATTAGTTATTATTATTATTAGATACTATTATTAAGTACAGTGATGATAACTGTGTCTTTATTAGTTATTAGTATTATTAGTTACTATTATTAAGTACAGTGATGATAACTGTGTCTTTATTAGTCATTATTATTATTAGATACTATTATTAAGTACAGTGATGATAACTGTGTGTCTTTATTAGTCATTAGTATTATTAGTTACTATTATTAAGTACAGTGATGATAACTGTGTCTTTATTAGTTATTAGTATTATTAGTTACTATTATTAAGTACAGTGATGATAACTGTGTCTTTATTAGTCATTATTATTATTAGATACTATTATTAAGTACAGTGATGATAACTGTGTGTCTTTATTAGTCATTAGTATTATTAGTTACTATTATTAAGTACAGTGATGATAACTGTGTGTCTTTATTAGTTATTAGTATTATTAGTTACTATTATTAAGTACAGTGATGATAACTGTGTGTCTTTATTAGTTATTAGTATTATTAGTTACTTTTATTAAGTACAGTGATGATAACTGTGTGTCTTTATTAGTTATTAGTATTATTAGTTACTATTATTAAGTACAGTGATGATAACTGTGTGTCTTTATTAGTTATTAGTATTATTAGTTACTTTTATTAAGTACAGTGATGATAACTGTGTCTTTATTAGTTATTAGTATTATTAGTTACTATTATTAAGGAAAGTGATGATAACTGTGTCTTTATTAGTTATTAGTATTATTAGTTACTATTATTAAGTACAGTGATGATAACTGTGTCTTTATTAGTTATTAGTATTATTAGTTACTATTATCAAGTACAGTGATGATAACTGTGTGTCTTTATTAGTTATTAGTATTATTAGTTACTATTATTAAGTACAGTGATGATAACTGTGTCTTTATTAGTTATTAGTATTATTAGTTTCTATTATTAAGTACAGTGATGATAACTGTGTGTCTTTATTAGTTATTAGTATTATTAGTTACTATTATTAAGTACAGTGATGATAACTGTGTGTCTTTATTAGTTATTAGTATTATTAGTTACTATTATTAAGTACAGTGATGATTACTGTGTGTCTTTATTAGTTATTAGTATTATTAGTTACTATTATTAAGTACAGTGATGATCACTGTGTCTTTATTAGTTATTAGTATTATTAGATACTATTATTAAGTACAGTGATGATAACTGTGTCTTTATTAGTTATTAGTATTATTAGTTACTATTATTAAGTACAGTGATGATAACTGTGTGTCTTTATTAGTTATTAGTAGTATTAGTTACTATTATTAAGTACAGTGATGATAACTGTGTGTCTTTATTAGTTATTAGTATTATTAGTTACTATTATTAAGTACAGTGATGATAACTGTGTCTTTATTAGTTATTAGTATTATTAGTTACTATTATTAAGGAAAGTGATGATAACTGTGTCTTTATTAGTTATTAGTATTATTAGTTACTATTATTAAGTACAGTGATGATAACTGTGTGTATTTATTAGTTATTATTATTATTAGTTACTATTATTAAGTACAGTGATGATAACTGTGTGTCTTTATTAGTTATTAGTATTATTAGTTACTATTATTAAGTAAAGTGATGATAACTGTGTGTCTTTATTAGTTATTAGTGTTATTAGTTACTATTATTAAGTACAGTGATGATAACTGTGTGTCTTTATTAGTTATTAGTGTTATTAGTTACTATTATTAAGTACAGTGATGATAACTGTGTGTCTTTATTAGTCATTAGTATTATTAGTTACTATTATTAAGTACAGTGATGATAACTGTGTGTCTTTATTAGTCATTAGTATTATTAGTTACTATTATTAAGTACAGTGATGATAACTGTGTGTCTTTATTAGTTATTAGTATTATTAGTTACTTTTATTAAGTACAGTGATGATAACTGTGTGTCTTTATTAGTTATTAGTATTATTAGTTACTATTATTAAGTACAGTGATGATAACTGTGTGTCTTTATTAGTTATTAGTATTATTAGTTACTTTTATTAAGTACAGTGATGATAACTGTGTCTTTATTAGTTATTAGTATTATTAGTTACTATTATTAAGGAAAGTGATGATAACTGTGTCTTTATTAGTTATTAGTATTATTAGTTACTATTATTAAGTACAGTGATGATTACTGTGTCTTTATTAGTTATTAGTATTATTAGTTACTATTATCAAGTACAGTGATGATAACTGTGTGTCTTTATTAGTCATTAGTATTATTAGTTACTATTATTAAGTACAGTGATGATAACTGTGTGTCTTTATTAGTTATTAGTATTATTAGTTACTATTATTAAGTACAGTGATGATAACTGTGTGTCTTTATTAGTTATTAGTATTATTAGTTACTATTATTAAGTACAGTGATGATTACTGTGTGTCTTTATTAGTTATTAGTATTATTAGTTACTATTATTAAGTACAGTGATGATAACTGTGTCTTTATTAGTTATTAGTATTATTAGATACTATTATTAAGTACAGTGATGATAACTGTGTCTTTATTAGTTATTAGTATTATTAGTTACTATTATTAAGTACAGTGATGATAACTGTGTCTTTATTAGTTATTAGTATTATTAGTTACTATTATTAAGTACAGTGATGATAACTGTGTGTCTTTATTAGTTATTAGTAGTATTAGTCACTATTATTAAGTACAGTGATGATAACTGTGTGTCTTTATTAGTTATTAGTATTATTAGTTACTATTATTAAGTACAGTGATGATAACTGTGTCTTTATTAGTTATTAGTATTATTAGATACTATTATTAAGTACAGTGATGATAACTGTGTCTTTATTAGTTATTAGTATTATTAGTTACTATTATTAAGTACAGTGATGATAACTGTGTCTTTATTAGTTATTAGTATTATTAGTTACTATTATTAAGTACAGTGATGATAACTGTGTGTCTTTATTAGTTATTAGTAGTATTAGTTACTATTATTAAGTACAGTGATGATAACTGTGTCTTTATTAGTTATTAGTATTATTAGTTACTATTATTAAGTACAGTGATGATAACTGTGTCTTTATTAGTTATTAGTATTATTAGTTACTATTATTAAGGAAAGTGATGATAACTGTGTCTTTATTAGTTATTAGTATTATTAGTTACTATTATTAAGTACAGTGATGATAACTGTGTGTATTTATTAGTTATTATTATTATTAGTTACTATTATTAAGTACAGTGATGATAACTGTGTGTCTTTATTAGTTATTAGTATTATTAGTTACTATTATTAAGTAAAGTGATGATAACTGTGTGTCTTTATTAGTTATTAGTGTTATTAGTTACTATTATTAAGTACAGTGATGATAACTGTGTGTCTTTATTAGTCATTAGTATTATTAGTTACTATTATTAAGTACAGTGATGATAACTGTGTGTCTTTATTAGTTATTAGTGTTATTAGTTACTATTATTAAGTACAGTGATGATAACTGTGTGTCTTTATTAGTCATTAGTATTATTAGTTACTATTATTAAGTACAGTGATGATAACTGTGTGTCTTTATTAGTTATTAGTATTATTAGTTACTATTATTAAGTACAGTGATGATAACTGTGTGTCTTTATTAGTTATTAGTATTATTAGTTACTTTTATTAAGTACAGTGATGATAACTGTGTGTCTTTATTAGTTATTAGTATTATTAGTTACTATTATTAAGTACAGTGATGATAACTGTGTGTCTTTATTAGTTATTAGTATTATTAGTTACTTTTATTAAGTACAGTGATGATAACTGTGTCTTTATTAGTTATTAGTATTATTAGTTACTATTATTAAGGAAAGTGATGATAACTGTGTCTTTATTAGTTATTAGTATTATTAGTTACTATTATTAAGTACAGTGATGATTACTGTGTGTCTTTATTAGTTATTAGTATTATTAGTTACTATTATCAAGTACAGTGATGATAACTGTGTGTCTTTATTAGTCATTAGTATTATTAGTTACTATTATTAAGTACAGTGATGATAACTGTGTCTTTATTAGTTATTAGTATTATTAGTTACTATTATTAAGTACAGTGATGATAACTGTGTCTTTATTAGTTATTAGTATTATTAGTTTCTATTATTAAGTACAGTGATGATAACTGTGTGTCTTTATTAGTTATTAGTATTATTAGTTACTATTATTAAGTACAGTGATGATAACTGTGTGTCTTTATTAGTTATTAGTATTATTAGTTACTATTATTAAGTACAGTGATGATTACTGTGTGTCTTTATTAGTTATTAGTATTATTAGTTACTATTATTAAGTACAGTGATGATAACTGTGTCTTTATTAGTTATTAGTATTATTAGATACTATTATTAAGTACAGTGATGATAACTGTGTCTTTATTAGTTATTAGTATTATTAGTTACTATTATTAAGTACAGTGATGATAACTGTGTCTTTATTAGTTATTAGTAGTATTAGTCACTATTATTAAGTACAGTGATGATAACTGTGTGTCTTTATTAGTTATTAGTATTATTAGTTACTATTATTAAGTACAGTGATGATAACTGTGTCTTTATTAGTTATTAGTATTATTAGTTACTATTATTAAGTACAGTGATGATAACTGTGTGTCTTTATTAGTTATTAGTAGTATTAGTTACTATTATTAAGTACAGTGATGATAACTGTGTCTTTATTAGTCATTAGTATTATTAGTTACTATTATTAAGTACAGTGATGATAACTGTGTCTTTATTAGTTATTAGTATTATTAGTTACTATTATTAAGTACAGTGATGATAACTGTGTCTTTATTAGTTATTAGTATTATTAGATACTATTATTAAGTACAGTGATGATAACTGTGTGTCTTTATTAGTTATTAGTATTATTAGTTACTATTATTAAGTACAGTGATGATAACTGTGTCTTTATTAGTTATTAGTATTATTAGTTACTATTATTAAGTACAGTGATGATAACTGTGTCTTTATTAGTTATTAGTATTATTAGTTACTATTATTAAGTACAGTGATGATCACTGTGTCTTTATTAGTTATTAGTATTATTAGTTACTATTATTAAGTACAGTGATGATAACTGTGTCTTTATTAGTTATTAGTATTATTAGTTACTATTATTAAGTACAGTGATGATAACTGTGTCTTTATTAGTTATTAGTATTATTAGTTACCATTATTAAGTACAGTGATGATAACTGTGTCTTTATTAGTTATTAGTATTATTAGTTACTATTATTAAGTACAGTGATGATAACTGTGTCTTTATTAGTTATTAGTATTATTAGTTACTATTATTAAGTACAGTGATGATAACTGTATCTTTATTAGTTATTAGTATTATTAGATACTATTATTAAGTACAGTGATGATAACTGTGTGTCTTTATTAGTTATTAGTATTATTAGTTACTATTATTAAGTACAGTGATGATAACTGTGTCTTTATTAGTTATTAGTATTATTAGTTACTATTATTAAGTACAGTGATGATAACTGTGTGTCTTTATTAGTTATTAGTATTATTAGTTACTTTTATTAAGTACAGTGATGATAACTGTGTCTTTATTAGTTATTAGTATTATTAGTTACTATTATTAAGTACAGTGATGATAACTGTGTCTTTATTAGTTATTAGTATTATTAGTTACTATTATTAAGTACAGTGATGATAACTGTGTGTCTTTATTAGTTATTAGTATTATTAGTTACTATTATTAAGTACAGTGATGATTACTGTGTGTCTTTATTAGTTATTAGTATTATTAGTTACTTTTATTAAGTACAGTGATGATAACTGTGTCTTTATTAGTCATTAGTATTATTAGTTACTATTATTAAGTACAGTGATGATAACTGTGTGTCTTTATTAGTTATTAGTATTATTAGTTACTATTATTAAGTACAGTGATGATAACTGTGTCTTTATTAGTTATTAGTATTATTAGTTACTATTATTAAGTACAGTGATGATAACTGTGTATCTTTATTAGTTATTAGTATTATTAGTTACTATTATTAAGTACAGTGATGATAACTGTGTGTCTTTATTAGTTATTAGTATTATTAGTTACTATTATTAAGTACAGTGATGATAACTGTGTGTCTTTATTAGTTATTAGTATTATTAGTTACTATTATTAAGTACAGTGATGATTACTGTGTCTTTATTAGTCATTAGTATTATTAGTTACTATTATTAAGTACAGTGATGATAACTTTGTCTTTATTAGTTATTAGTATTATTAGTTACTATTATTAAGTACAGTGATGATAACTGTGTCTTTATTAGTTATTAGTATTATTAGTTACTATTATTAAGTACAGTGATGATAACTGTGTGTCTTTATTAGTTATTAGTATTATTAGTTACTATTATTAAGTACAGTGATGATAACTGTGTCTTTATTAGTTATTAGTATTATTAGTTACTATTATTAAGTACAGTGATGATTACTGTGTGTCTTTATTAGTTATTAGTATTATTAGTTACTATTATTAAGTACAGTGATGATAACTGTATGTCTTTATTAGTTATTAGTATTATTAGTTACTATTATTAAGTACAGTGATGATAACTGTATGTCTTTATTAGTTATTAGTATTATTAGTTACTATTATTAAGTACAGTGATGATAACTGTGTGTCTTTATTAGTTATTAGTATTATTAGTTACTATTATTAAGTACAGTGATGATAACTGTGTCTTTATTAGTTATTAGTATTATTAGTTACTATTATTAAGTACAGTGATGATAACTGTATGTCTTTATTAGTTATTAGTATTATTAGTTACTATTATTAAGTACAGTGATGATAACTGTGTGTCTTTATTAGTTATTAGTATTATTAGATACTATTATTAAGTACAGTGATGATTACTGTGTCTTTATTAGTTATTAGTATTATTAGATACTATTATTAAGTACAGTGATGATAACTGTGTCTTTATTAGTTATTAGTATTATTAGTTACTATTATTAAGTACAGTGATGATAACTGTGTCTTTATTAGTTATTAGTATTATTAGTTACTATTATTAAGTACAGTGATGATAACTGTGTGTCTTTATTAGTTATTAGTATTATTAGTTACTATTATTAAGTACAGTGATGATTACTGTGTCTTTATTAGTTATTAGTATTATTAGTTACTATTATTAAGTACAGTGATGATAACTGTGTCTTTATTAGTTATTAGTATTATTAGATACTATTATTAAGTACAGTGATGATAACTGTGTCTTTATTAGTTATTAGTATTATTAGTTACTATTATTAAGTACAGTGATGATAACTGTGTCTTTATTAGTTATTAGTATTATTAGTTACTATTATTAAGTACAGTGATGATAACTGTGTCTTTATTAGTTATTAGTATTATTAGATACTATTATTAAGTACAGTGATGATAACTGTGTCTTTATTAGTTATTAGTATTATTAGTTACTATTATTAAGTACAGTGATGATAACTGTGTCTTTATTAGTTATTAGTATTATTAGTTACTATTATTAAGTACAGTGATGATCACTGTGTCTTTATTAGTTATTAGTATTATTAGATACTATTATTAAGTACAGTGATGATCACTGTGTGTCTTTATTAGTTATTAGTATTATTAGTTACTATTATTAAGTACAGTGATGATAACTGTGTCTTTATTAGTTATTAGTATTATTAGTTACTATTATTAAGTACAGTGATGATAACTGTGTCTTTATTAGTTATTAGTAATAGTAGATACTATTATTAAGTACAGTGATGATAACTGTGTCTTTATTAGTTATTAGTATTATTAGATACTATTATTAAGTACAGTGATGATAACTGTGTGTCTTTATTAGTTATTAGTATTATTAGTTTCTATTATTAAGTGCAGTGATGATAACTGTGTGTCTTTATTAGTTATTAGTATTATTAGTTACTATTATTAAGTACAGTGATGATAACTGTGTGTCTTTATTAGTTATTAGTATTATTAGTTACTATTATTAAGTACAGTGATGATAACTGTGTGTCTTTATTAGTTATTAGTATTATTAGTTACTATTATTAAGTACAGTGATGATAACTGTGTCTTTATTAGTTATTAGTATTATTAGATACTATTATTAAGTACAGTGATGATAACTGTGTGTCTTTATTAGTTATTAGTATTATTAGATACTATTATTAAGTACAGTGATGATAACTGTGTGTCTTTATTAGTTATTAGTATTATTAGATACTATTATTAAGTACAGTGATGATAACTGAGTGTCTTTATTAGTTATTAGTATTATTAGTTACTATTATTAAGTACAGTGATGATAACTGTGTCTTTATTAGTTATTAGTATTATTAGTTACTATTATTAAGTACAGTGATGATAACTGTGTGTCTTTATTAGTTATTAGTATTATTAGTTACTATTATTAAGTACAGTGATGATTACTGTGTGTCTTTATTAGTTATTATTATTATTATTAGTTACTATTATTAAGTACAGTGATGATAACTGTGTGTCTTTATTAGTTATTAGTATTATTAGTTACTATTATTAAGTACAGTGATGATAACTGTGTCTTTATTAGTTATTAGTATTATTAGTTACTATTATTAAGTACAGTGATGATAACTGTGTCTTTATTAGTTATTAGTATTATTAGTTACTATTATTAAGTACAGTGATGATTACTGTGTGTCTTTATTAATTATTATTATTATTATTAGTTACTATTATTAAGTACAGTGATGATAACTGTGTGTCTTTATTAGTTATTAGTATTATTAGATACTATTATTAAGTACAGTGATGATAACTGTGTCTTTATTAGTTATTAGTATTATTAGTTACTATTATTAAGTACAGTGATGATAACTGTGTCTTTATTAGTTATTAGTATTATTAGTTACTATTATTAAGTACAGTGATGATAACTGTGTCTTTATTAGTTATTAGTATTATTAGTTACTATTATTAAGTACAGTGATGATAACTGTGTGTCTTTATTAGTTATTAGTATTATTAGATACTATTATTAAGTACAGTGATGATTACTGTGTGTCTTTATTAGTCATTAGTATTATTAGTTACTATTATTAAGTACAGTGATGATTACTGTGTGTCTTTATTAGTTATTAGTATTATTATTAGTTACTATTATTAAGTACAGTGATGATATCTGTGTCTTTATTAGTTATTAGTATTATTAGTTACTATTATTAAGTACAGTGATGATTACTGTGTGTCTTTATTAGTTATTAGTATTATTAGTTACTATTATTAAGTACAGTGATGATTACTGTGTGTCTTTATTAGTTATTAGTATTATTAGATACTATTATTAAGTACAGTGATGATAACTGTGTCTTTATTAGTCATTAGTATTATTAGTTACTATTATTAAGTACAGTGATGATTACTGTGTGTCTTTATTAATTATTATTATTATTATTAGTTACTATTATTAAGTACAGTGATGATATCTGTGTCTTTATTAGTTATTAGTATTATTAGTTACTATTATTAAGTACAGTGATGATTACTGTGTGTCTTTATTAGTCATTAGTATTATTAGTTACTATTATTAAGTACAGTGATGATTACTGTGTGTCTTTATTAGTCATTAGTATTATTAGTTACTATTATTAAGTACAGTGATGATTACTGTGTGTCTTTATTAGTCATTATTATTATTAGTTACTATTATTAAGTACAGTGATCATGTGAACAGACACAAACTTCTCAAAAGTCTCTCCAGCTGTTAAAGCCGACTGACAGCTGATCCAGCTGTGATCAGCTGATCCTCCGTCATCAGAAACAGACGTCGCTTCACGTGATGCAACTGAGGAAAGGACGTCTCATGTCTCTTAAAACATATTTCCTCGTTCCTCTCTCCTCGCATGGTTTCCTTCATGCATCCCTGGTGGGAGGGACCAAGACGCAAGGAAAGGACCCAAGTGAGGGAAACGGGGATGCAATTAAGAGACTTGGGATGTACCCAATCACTCATCAGGGAGCTGCACCTGTTACATAGCATACACTGTTGTGGAAAATTATTTTACCCGCTGTTGAGTCTTTTTAAGCTGAAATGAAGAATATTGTCAAACAGAACTTGTCTTTTAAAAGTATTTATTCTCTGGCCAGAGAAGAGGCACAGTTATACAGAGTCACTAGGAGTCTGCAGAAGTGTGCACTACAGATCAAAATTCGTACAGACTTATAAAGAGAGTGATCAAGGGTGGGGGCCTGTTTCATCCCGTGCAGGCCGTGCTGTTAAAGAAGTATAAGAAGTGCTTTATCTGTGCAACAACAGACACACAGATGCATACGTTTTAGCCTTAAGGCACAGAACATGTGAATATACCATAGGTACTTGTTATCCAACACGAAGAAGAAGAGGACATGTGTGCAGGCAGTCAGCTGCATGGATCACAAGTTACATGATGCAAGCTTATGATAGTCTGTTACACAAGTTATAAAACAGTTGTATTTTATAAGAATATAAAATACACATAAGAATATCAAGTTTCTATTACACAAACAGTAAGATACATTTGAGTACGTATGTTAACACAAAGGATGAAGATCTACTGAGTTCAGAGCAAGCAAGTACTTAAGCATTTACACAATATACTAAGTAGAAATATATACAAAGTAGACATTTTCCATTACAACACACACACACACACACAAGCACAAACATTCACAGCAGGACATAGAATTACACGTAACACCCCCTTCCTTAAGATGACAGCCATAAGGGTGTCATCTTAAGGTACACGCGAGAGGGCATCGGCAACAATATTGTCACGCCCCTTTTTGTGACGGATTTCAAGATTTAAGTTTTGAGCCATAGGGGCCCAACGCATGAGTCGTTGGTTGCTATTGTACATCCGTGATAGGAAAACCAGAGGGTTATGATCTGTGAACACGATTACTGGCTGCGGAGTCGAGCCCACATAAGCCTCAAAATGCTGTAGGGCCCAAAGCATAGCTAAAGCCTCCTTTTCGATTGTGCTGTACTTACGTTGAGCTGCAGAGAACTTCTTAGAGAAGTAACACACCGGGTGATCAATGCCAGCAGAGTCTTCCTGAAGCAATACAGCACCAGCTCCAGTACCACTTGCGTCCACCTCCAACTTGAATGGCACTGTAAAGTCCGGAGCTGACAGAACTGGGGAGCTACACAGAAGAGCCTTAACAGTTGTAAAAGCCTGCTTACACATTGCGTCCCAAACCAGATTCTTATTGGGACTAAGAAGGTCTGTCAAAGGGGACACAATAGAAGCAAAGTTTCGGGCAAAACCCTCTATAGTAACCAGCTAATCCAAGGACCTGACGCAGCTCCCGTTTAGTAGTGGGAACAGGAAACTGAGCAATGGCTGTCACCTTCGCCTCAACTGGGCGCACTTGGCCCTGACCAACATGCTTGCCCAAATAAGTAATAGTAGCCTTTCCAAACTCACATTTTGCAAGGTTAAAGGTCAAAGAAGCATCTTGCAGACACTGGAACACAGTGGACAGGGTTTCTACATGAGATGGACAATCAGTGGAGTAAACCACCACATCATCAAGATATGCCTCACAGTTTGAAACTGCAGATAGGACCCTCCTCATAAGGCGTTGAAAGGTGGCAGGGGCATTGCACATGCCAAATGCCATCACTGTATACTGTAAAAAGCTATCTGGGGTAACAAAGGCAGAAATGTCAGAGGCACGGGCAGTCAAGGGCACTTGCCAGTAACCTTTGAGTAGGTCTAACTTTGTGACAAAGCGTGCAGCTCCAACACGGTCTATGCAGTCTTCCACACGAGGAAGAGGGAAGGAATCTGTCTTTGTCATACTGTTTACCTTCCTAAAATCAGTACAAAAGCGTGGTGTTCCATCTGACTTTGGCACTAACAAACACGGAGAGCTCCAGGAGCTGGAACTGGACACAGCAAAACCATGCTGTTGTAAGTATTAAACCTCCTGCTGCATCTGGGCTCTTTTTGTGGGGTTGACACGATAAGCATGCTGCTTAAACAGAGAACAGTCACCAACATCAATGTCATGTTGCAAGGCAGTGGTCTGGGAAGGTACATCTGAAAATAGTCCACGATGGTGCTCAATCAACCTTACAATGTCACTATTGTGGGAACCAGAAAGATGAGACAGATTCTTCTCCAAATCATCAAGCACTTGAGAATTCTGCAACTGAGCACACAGAACAGGAGCATCTTGCAACACTAAATCATCTTCAAGAGGGGAATAAGGTCGCAGCACTGAGGCTAAAGCTACAGGTGACACCTCAACTGTGATGATGATGATGTGGTGATGTACAGCTAAATCCTGGACCAGTGACTCCAGGAACGCCGCAGAACTTCGGTGCTGATCTATGCCCGAGTGTGGCCGGGACTACCCCGATGTCGGTAAGTGAGCCTGGTCTTTCGGAGTCAGGCTTCTCCCTTAACAGACTGAACTTGCTTAACACCGGGCATGATGTCGTAATGGATAACTTTTCGCTGCTGGACTGTGGAGACCTAGATATGTCCATGGTATCTCACACAAACTCAGCAAGAGACACCGCTGTGTGTCGAAACCCTGCAGTAAGGAGGCAGAGGTTGTTCAAAACTTTTCAAACTGTCAATCATGCGAAAGTCTTATGGGATACGAAGCTGAAACCTAGAGGGCTATTTGGTGGCCACTTCAACATCAGAAGTATTGCGGCAAAGAGTAATCAGCTAATTCATCTTATGTCTGACTCAAATCTGGACTTTCTCTGTCTAACTGAAACGTGGTTGAAACCGTCTACTCCCGCGAGTGTTTTCACGGTGCCCGGCTATCAATGTTTTAGACGGGATAGAACTGTTGGTAGGGGAGGAGGGGTGCTTTTCTATGTGAAAGACAACATAAAATGTGAGCGTGTGGTTTTCAAAGCGGACAACAGGTTAGAATATGTCGGGTTAAAAATAATCTTGTCCCAGAAAATGTCTTTTAACATTTTAGGCATCTATAGGCCCCCTTCTGCAGATGACACCTTCTATGATCAACTCACAGAAGTCTTGAAAGAGTGCAATCTCAACAAAGAATTAATTCTCATGGGCGATTTTAATGTGAACTGGGGGGATAAATCAAAGAGGAAAAAACTAAAATTGATCACTGAGAAATTTCATCTACAACAATTAGTAAAAGGCCCAACAAGGATTGCCAAATGCTCCAGTACTCAAATTGACCTGATATTTACTAACAAACCAGAAAGAACAACCAAAAGTTATAATTTAATCACTGGCTTATCGGATCATAACCTAACCTTATTTGCAAGAAAACTGACAAAAAATAGATATAGGAACATGGCGACTAAGTCAAAGATCCTACAGTGCATACCTAAAGCTAAGCAAGAAGAATTTGCCAGTGAAATTAACAGCTTGACCTGGGACGACATACTATCTTCTGACAAACTGTGTTATGGCTGTAACACCTTTACTCATACAATCAACTCTGTGAGGGAAAGATTTATTGTGGGGATCCTGATAAAATCTAAAACTAAAAATAATCTACCCTGGTTCAATGAAAATCTGTGGAAACTGATGAAGACTAGAGATGCTGCACTAAGAAAGGCAATTACAACTAGAAGGGACACTGACATGCTGATCTATAAAGGTCTAAGGAACAAAGTTACCCAGGAGCTAAGATTGGCTAAATCTTGCTTTTATCTCAATATTTTGAATGAGGCAAAAGGAAACAGCAAATTGATCTGGAAAAATATCGATAATCTCACAAGGAGGGACCCAAGATTTTTAGGAGATTTTAAACTCAAAGTACAAGGTGAATTAATTGATGATCATCTTGCGGTTGTTTCTGTCTTTAATGATTTTTTTCTTGAGTCTGTATATGAGCTAGGAAAAAAGTTTACAAAAAGGAAATTGGACATCCTTCCTACGGATGCTACAGGCCAGGTTTTCAAGATCTTACAGACTAACAAGTTACAAGTGAACAAAATCATCAGCTCCTTAAAAAACTCCAAATGCAGAGATGCTTTTCAATTTGATAGCATGTTTGTGAAATCTCACAATGATATTGTATCTCCCCCTATTGCTCATTTAATTAACTTGTCTTTTAAACACAGCTCTTTCCCTGAAGATTTTTAAATCTGGAGACCGCCTTGAAGCCAGTAACTATAGACCGATAAGTATACTGCCAGTACTGTCAAAGATTGCAGAGAAAGTTGTCATTGAACAACTTACAACTTTTCTTAGTACAAGCACTTGTGGTCTACATCGTATGCAGTTTGGCTTTAGAACAAATCATTCCACCAAAACTGCTACCTTGCACTTAATAGAGCAAATTAAATCAATGCTCGATAAAGGAGGAGTAGTTGGTGCTGTATTTTTAGATCTACGCAAAGCTTTTGATACAGTCAATCACGATGTGCTAATATCGAAACTCTCTGCATTCAACTTTTCACCTAGAGCACTGGCATGGATGTCTTCTTATTTATCAAATAGGAAGCAATGTGTTAAAATTTGTGACGCACTGTCCAGCAACCTGACATGCACAATGGGTGTTCCACAAGGGTCAGTGTTAGCTCCCCTATTATTTAGCCTATATATTAATGATCTCCCTCAACAGTGTCATGATGTAGAAATGCAAATGTATGCGGATGACACTGTTGTATATACACATGCAAAAACAGCTGAGTTAGCAGCTGCAAAGCTAACAATTGCGTTGGAAAGGAGCACACACTGGCTCGATCAATCATGTCTGACTCTAAATGTAAATAAGACAAAAGGGATATTTTTTTCTAAAACCATCAGACAACCTCCTGATGTTGACATTCTCATCAACGGAGAAAGGCTTGAAATAGTCACTGATTTTAAATATCTTGGTGTGGTACTGGATCAAAATTTGACATTTAAGAAACATGTCAAAAAAATGGTTAAAACCATAAAATACAACCTAGCAAATTTTAGACACATTAGAAACTGTCTCTCTCTAAATGCAGCAAAGATATTTATGCATGCCATGATCCTTTCTCATATGTCCTACTGCATTACATGTTGGGGGCAGGCTGGTGAAACAGCCATAAGACCTCTCGAGGCATTATATAAGCAAACAATAAAAACTCTGGACAAAAGGCCGTTGCACTTTCACCATTGTAGGGTATTGGAGAAGCACAATCTACTGAGCTTTGACACTTTCAGATTGTTCTCTAATCTGTGCCTGGTCTATAGACTTGTAAATGGTTTGGCCCCTCCACTCCGTGACTTTGTATACACTCGATCAGTTACTTCCATTAGATCAGCAAGAATATCCTCTACACGAGATTGTAAAATACCATTTCGCCGCACTACTTTTGGACAATCAGCCTTCTCTGTAAAAGACACACACCAGTGGAACACCCTGAAGGTGTGAGGAGCTGCAGCTCTATTAGCTCTTTTAAATCAAACTTAAAAAGTATTTTAAAAGCTGCACAACACTGCACACACTGACCTCAATTATTGTGGTCTTTCTGACTTGATTTTATTGACAAACATACATTTTTGATGTGCTATCTGTGTGTAGCGTTGTATTGGGTGTCTTGTATGTTTTTTATGGTATATCTTTGTATTATGTCTTTTCCTTTTACTGTTATTGTCTTGTCCTTGACCTGCCAAGTGACTGCAGATGCAAATTAACTTAAGCTAGAATCTGGTACAGTGCATCGAATGGTGACATTTATGTTTAAACTGTACATGGTCCCTTTCAAATAAATAAATAAATAATAAAACTGATGTGGATGCATTGATTTCACTAGGCCGTGTCACATATGGCTTCAACATGTTCACATGGCACCGGTGGCGGGCCGTCAGGACCTGCAAAGCCTTCTCTGCGGCCTAAACAGAATCACAAAAAAAAAAAAAAGATTATCTTATCTTCTCATTGCACAGCTACTGTCTTCCTCAGTTGCTCTGCTTCCAGTGCAGCTTGTTTTAAGTAGAGCTTTTATCCAATCAGATTTCACCTCTGTGTCTCTAGGTAAGAAGAGAGGCCCGAGGCCTGCAGACTCACAAGTGAATCCATGTGCAGTTTAAGTGAATGGGGACGATATTGTTGATTGTCATAGTGTTCAACCAATCAGATCTTTAGTTTGACATGTTGGGCGTATTCTTTGACGTGTCAGAGCCCGCTAGTCCCATACTAGTCGGCCCACAGCTATATCACTATTATATCACTATTATAAGCCGAGGCTTAGTCGCGTTGTGAACCACACGTGATGCAGCTCAGCCAATCAAATATGGGCATTCTGAGAAGCTTCCTGACTCGAGTACCACACACCGTGACACAGGGGGCTGAGACGAGGAAAGAGATCGCAGAGCAGTACTTTTAATGTTTGGGTTGTGAAAGTAAAATCATAAGACGGTGCTTGTCATTAAGGGATGATGGTGGGTCCCACAGCCAGACCAGCTGAGAACCACTGTCCTACATGAGCACAGAAAACATTATATTTTCCTGAATTTAAGCTTCTGCATTTTCCAAATGCTCTAGCATTATTCAAACGTATTGTAAGCCTCTTACCGAACGGTTTAATATGAATACGTACATAGTTACAGCCTTAGAAACGAATAATGGCTGTGGCGCCATCATGTGGTTATAAGGTGGTATTTCAGCTGCATGACAGCAGTGAAGGCCTGGGTATAAAATGCACGGTCCGCCACTGCATGGCACACACAAGTCTTCCGTCTCCTTTCTGTGGAACGGATGACATAATTTGTTTCATTCAGTTTCTTTTCAACCGTGTGAGGACCTACAAACTTAGTCTGCAGTACTGAACCAGAGACAGGAAGAAACGCCAGTACAGCATCTCCAGGTTGCGCTTGACAGCATTCTTATCATAGTAAGCCTTCATTTTAGATTGCAAGATCGCCAGTGCGTCTTTGGCTACCTCCCAAGCATGGTGAAGGTGTTCTTTGAAAGAACTGACATAGTCTAGGATGTTTTGGGCAGAGGAAAAATCACCAACCAACTGCTCAAGCAATAGTTGTAATGGCCCTCTGACTGTGTGGCCAAACACCAGTTCTGCAGGACTGAAGCCCAATGACTCCTGAGCAGTTTCTCGGATAGCAAAAAGCAAGAGTGGTATACCCTCATCCCATTCCTTACTGCCCTCGAGACAATAGGTGCGTAACATGGTCTTCAGGGTTTGGTGGAAGCGCTCTAGCACCCCTTGGCTCTCTGGATGATAGGCACTAGTCTGTTTGAATGACCTTTTGGCAAGCCAAAGCAATTCCCTCACTACCAACTTAGCTTTGAAAGAACGTAGGGGAATTGCCTCAGGGTATCGAGTTGCAGCACACATCAAAGTCAAGAGATACTGGTGACCAGATTTAGACTTGGGCAATGGGCCAACACAATCAAGAATGAGTCTCTCAAATGGCTCTCCCACCACTGGTATAGGAATAAGTGGAGCTGGGGGAATAACCTGGTTTGGCTTCCCAGCCATTTGACACACGTGACAAGAGCGGCAATACTCAGCAACATCACTTTTTAAACCAGGCCAAAAGAAATGTCTCAATATGTGGTAATAAGTTTTCGTTATGCCAAGATGACCAGACAGAACATTGTCATGAGCTAAGCCCAGTATCTACGACCGGTAACCAGAAGGGACGACAATCTGGTGAGTAGTATTCCCATTCACTGTCATCATCAACAGAAGAAACCCACTTACGCATGAGGACACCATCCTCCCAGTAAAAAGTGGCATGAGTAGTACCATTCTCATCCTTAGGCAACACTGCTGCCATACACTTGACCAAAGAAGGGTCAGCCTTCTGGGCTGCTATAAGTTGTTCCTTGCCAACCTTCAACTGTGTGTCAGGCCCAGCAGGCACAGCGACAGGACTGGTCAATTTAACTTCAGTAGACTCATTTACAACAGAGTTAGTGGACAGCTTATCTAGAGGTAACTCAGAAGTTATGCTCAAACCGGTTAAATCCATAATTCTTTTTCAGCTGCAGCGAATGTGCAAAACAGACAACTGTCCCCAGTTTACCCGTGCAGGAGAGTTAGCAGCCACGATGCTGTGTACACTGTTGTGGACACATACAGTCACTTTCCCAGTACATCTTCACCGCATCAAGTAGTTTAGCTGTGAGGTTGTCAGCTGTGTGTCTGCCTGGTATACTCTGTCGGCCCGGCGTAAGGTTAGTGAGGGTCCGGTCAAGATGATCAGTATAATGTCTGAATGTGATAGAATCTGAATTGTAAGTCCCTTTGGATAAAAGCGTCTGTTAAATGACTGTAATGTAATGTAATGTAATATAAAGTTTGCAGAAACATCATAGCTGTGAAAGTAGCAGTACACTTTATTTGTCATTGAATAAATGCTTCTTCACTCCTCAAGACCCATTCTAATTTCCCTTTGCTCCAAAATTAACAACTTTGGCTCAGGCTGACCTTTAAGGAGGACCAGTTTTACTCTTTTTATTTATTTTTATATATGTAATTTAACTGTTTAACTGACAGCATTAATCTGTGAAAATACTTATTGTTGGTTAACTTAATTTTGTGTCTCTTTGAAGTTAAGTTTTGTTTATTTCTTGTCCTTTTGAGTCTCTTCCTGGTGTCTCTTTTAGTGACATTTTGTAGGGGACAGCCAGCGGACACAATGGGCCCCTACACCTGTGCCTGGTAGACCTGTTCAGTAGTGATGTGTCCTTCGTGTCGAGGCTTCGAAGCTTGTGTCGCGCAATCCAGGAAGATTTTTATGAGGCGCGTATCGAGGCTTGTGTTGATGACGTAGGTGGTGACGTTCGAAGCCTCGCGAACCGCCGGTACCACGTGACTGATTCAGGAAATGGTTCACGGGTTTGGCGTGTGATTCGAAATAAAAGGGGCAGCGAAACGCAATGAATCCCCGGTCACATTTTGTGTACTTAGGACTTTACTGCGCGTTTGTTTGCAAACTATTCAAGCTTCTTTTTTCTGCGATGGAACCAGCAAGAAAGAGCCTCTTTGTAGTTGTTATTTTATAAATAAAAATGAATAAAATGTTTTACGTGTTACATGTTGTCCCTAGTAAAATAAGGACAGTCACAGACCAAATATCACAAGCACATTCTTCCGTGGCTCAGTGGGTAGAGAGGGTTATCCGGTAACTGCAAGATTGGCGGTTCGATCCTTGGCTGCTACATGTCCTGTGCCGAAATGAACCTGAGTGAGACACTGAACACCTAACTGCTCTCGTGGTGCTTCTCAGCAGCCCACTGCTCCCATTAAGCTAGGGAATGGGTTAAATGCAGAAGTCAAAGTTCCTAACTTTAATTATTATTTTTAAACTTCTCACATCACAACCCTCTCCGCAATTTGTTTCCACTTTCCCTTTTGACCGCGCCATTGTATCATAAAGACAGACACCATATTAATAAGTTCATAAGTTATGTATTGGCATCACAAACATCATTCATTCATTTATTCAATTCAATGCTTCACACCAAAGCCATGGTGTCATTTTAATCACTCTGCTGTTTTACATTTATTGTCCACTTGATGGCGCAGTAGAGCAAATGAAGCACCATGAAGCTTCGGCCCATGAGTGAAGCAATTGGATGGAAAGCTTCAATGCTTCATAAAGCTTCATCTCGCCATCACTACTGTTCAGTAATCCATCCATGATTCTACCAGATCAGACACAAGCGGTCTGCAGACCTTGAATGTAGTGTGGGTCCACTTTTTCATTTTTTGCTGACAAAGTTCCTCTTATTCCCATCAGACCTGAAACCCATCTGTTCTTTAACTAAAGCTCTATACCTTTCTCATTCTCTCTCTTTCACACACACACACGCACACACAAACGCGCGCGCGCGCGCGCACACGCACACACACACACACACACACACACACACACACACACACACACACACACACACACACACACACACACACACACACACACACACACACACACACACACACACACACACACCATCTTTGCTGTAGAACTACACTTCAGAGCACATGTGTGAAACATACTGAAGACCTTTAATGGGCTCTGAACTAGTGATGGGACGAGCGACACTGGTGCATCAGCACTGTGCCGAGAGCTCAAGAGGGAAACCTCGTATCGGTGCGTGTATTGCTTTAAGAAAGAATCACGTGACCGATACAGGAACTGTGTCGTTTGGATGTGCCGCGCCAAAGTGTGTTTTATTGGAAATGGAACCAGAACATATACCCACATCTTCATCAACTTGCACTTAAAACTCTCTGCACACCATCATCGTCTGTACCATGCGAAAGAGTATTTTCCAAGGCTGGGGAGCTGGTGTGTAAGAGGAGAAATCGCCTTGGAGCAAAGACACTCGAAAAACTTTTGTTTCTCAATAAAAATTCATGAACTGATCACTTTTTTGTCTTTTATTTCATATGATTTAACAGTTAAGTTGACAAATGTGCACATAAGTTACAAAATTGTAACTCTGAATTTTTACTCTAATTTGCTATATTTTACATACCAACTCAGTTTTAGCATTTACACGAACAAGGACTTTCTTTACCTGCAATGATTTTATAACTACTGCAGGGGTCACTATTGGGTGACCAACACAGTATCAATACAGTGCCGACACAGTTTGTTTAGTGTGTCAATACACTCCTTGAGGTATCATCGTCCCATCACTACTCTGAACTGCTTCCTCTCCTCTGTCCTTCCCTGACTTCCTTCACATTGCTCTCAGTTGATCCTTGCTTCGTTTCACTGCAGGCCAATGAAGGGAGAGAAGAGGGGACAGGGGGAAGACAGCAGAGCTTCAAAGAAGGAGACAAACAGAGAGGAAAACTTCACTAACTGTCATAATTAGGCTTTGCCTCCAGTGTTCTGTGTCTTTGTCTAGCTCCACACCCTCCTCACTCATCTAATCAGTTTATTCAGTACACCTGTCAGTCACTCCCTCAGTCTAAATTCCCTTCACCTGCCTCAGATCATTAATCAAGCACTTCCCTCTCATCAGCACAACTCCCCTCACCTGTTCTCACCTCTATTTAAACCCCTGCCTCACACTACTCACTGTCATTGCTTCTTGTTACCCCATGTGCTTCATGCCTTCCTGCCCGGTTTTCCCGTCCTGTTCCCGGTTTTCCCGTCTGCCTGCCCGTTCCTGCTGGATTATCCCCTTCGTCTCCTGTGTTGTCCGTGGATCCCCTGTTATGTCCTGTGAGTTTCCTGTGTTGTTTGTTTAATAAATATTCGTTTGCACACTACTCTGCCTGGTCTGCACTTGAGTCCTTCACCATGCCCCGTGACAGAATGATCTGGCCACAATTGGACTCAGCAGACCACAGTGTGGAGTGCCGTCTCCCGGAGTGGTATACTCAGGTTATGGGAACCCGCCTGGCCATTGGAGGGCCTCGGAGTGTCCAAGAGGCAAACCGTGACTTTGTGGACTCAGTGGACCAATGTTTTGAGCGTTTTTCCCCTGAGTGGCACGAACAGTTTGCGGGAACCCGCCTGGCCTTGGGAGGTCCTCGGAGTATCCAGAAGGCAACCCGTGACATGATGGACATCCCGTTCCACCCTCGTAGGAGGCAGAGACAGAGGAAGGGTCAGACTCCCGTTCCCGCTGGGCCGCAGCGATCCCCCGTTCCCGCTGGGCTGCAGCGATCCCCTGTTCCCGCTGGGCCGCAGCGTTCCCCTGTTTCCGTCTCCACTGGGCCGCAGCTAACTCCAGCTCCCCGTGTCCTGTCGGCGGTCCGACCGACTCCAGCTCCCCGTGTCCTGTCGGCGGTCCGACCGACTCCAGCTCCCCGTGTCCTGTCGGCGGTCCGACCGACTCCAGCTCCCCGTGTCCTGTCGGCGGTCCGACCGACTCCAGCTCCCCGTGTCCTGTCGGCGGTCCGACCGACTCCAGCTCCCCGTGTCCTGTCGGCGGTCCGACCGACTCCAGCTCCCCGTGTCCTGTCGGCGGTCCGACTGACTCAAGCTGCCGCCTCAGCGCCGCAGCTGTCCCCGGACCCGGCCGTCGCCTCCGCTTCAGCGCCACAGCTGTCCCCGGACCCGGCCGCCGCCGCTGCCTCAGAGCAGCAGCGACCTCCAGTTCCAGTCGCCGCAGTCTCCGAGCAGCAGCGACCTCCAGTCGCAGCCGTCTCCGAGCCGCAGCGACCTCCAGTTCCAGTCGCAGCCGTCTCCGAGCCGCAGCCGGTTCCAGTTCCAGTCGCAGCCGTCTCCGAGCCGCAGCGACCTCCAGTTCCAGTCGCCGCCGTCTCCGAGCAGCAGCGACCTCCAGTTCCAGTCGCCGCCGTCTCCGAGCAGCAGCGACCTCCAGTTCCAGTCGCCGCCGTCTCCGAGCAGCAGCGACCTCCAGTTCCAGTCGCCGCCGTCTCCGAGCAGCAGCGACCTCCAGTTCCAGTCGCCGCCGTCTCCGAGCAGCAGCGACCTCCAGTTCCAGTCGCCGCCGTCTCCGAGCAGCGGCGACCTCCAGTTCCAGTCGCCGCCGTCTCCGAGCAGCGGCGACCTCCAGTTCCAGTCGCCGCAGCGACCTCCAGTTCCAGTCTCCGAGCAGCGACCTCCAGTTCCAGTCTCCGAGCAGCGACCCCATCCAGCTTCGGCCCCTGTCGCCCCCTTCGAGCCGCAGTCACTCCCGGACCAGGCAGCCACCAATGAGTTGAACCTACTGTTGGCAGGCTTTGCCATTTGGCTGAGCCTTGCCGTCTCCAAGCAGCAGCCTCTTCCAGTTCCTGCCGCTGCCATCTCCGAGCCGCAGCCGGTTCCAGTTCCTGCCGCTGCAGCCTCTTCCAGTTCCTGCCGCTGCCGTCTCCGAGCCGCAGCCGGTTCCAGTTCCTGCTGCTGCCGCCTCCATGCTGCAGCGACCTCCAGTTCCTGCCGCTGCCGCCTCCAAGCCGCAGCCGGTTCCAGTTCCTGCCGCCTCCGAGCCGCAGCCGGTTCCAGTTCCTGCCGCTGCCGCCTCCGTGCTGCATCAGCCGGTTCCAATTCCTGCCGCCTCCAAGCCGCAGCCGGTTCCAGTTCCTGCCGCCTCCGAGCCGCAGCCGGTTCCAGTTCCTGCCGCTGCCGCCTCCGTGCTGCATCAGCCGGTTCCAATTCCTGCCGCCTCCGAGCCGCAGCCGGTTCCAGTTCCTGCCGCTGCCGCCTCCGTGCTGCAGCGACCTCCAGTTCCTGCCACCTCCGTGCTGCAGCGACCTCCAGTTCCTGCCGCTGCCGCCTCCGTGCTGCAGCGACCTCCAGTTCCTGCCGCTGCCGCCTCCGTGCTGCAGCGAACTCCAGTTCCTGCCGCTGCCGCCTCCGTGCTGCAGCGACCTCCAGTTCCTGCCGCTGCCGCCTCCGTGCTGCAGCGACCTCCAGTTCCTGCCGCTGCCGCCTCCGTGCTGCAGTGGGTTCCAGTTCCTGCCGTTGCCGTCTTCGAGCCGCAGCGACCTCTAGTTCCTGACCCCGCTGCCAAATGCCAGCGCTCTCCAGTTCCTGACCCCGCTGCCGAATGCCAGCGCTCTCCAGTTCCTGACCCCGCTGCCGAATGCCAGCGCTCTCCAGTTCCTGACCCCGCTGCCGAATGCCAGCGCTCTCCAGTTCCTGACCCCCAGCCTCTGGAGACCTGTTCCCCGGCTGATCCCCAGCCTCTGGAGACCTGTTCCCCGGTTGAGCCCCAGTCTCCCCAGTCCGGCTCCCCTGAGCCCCAGTCTCCCCAGTCCGGCTCCCCTGAGCCCCGGCCCGAGCTGCAGTGTTCCCAGTCCGGCCCACCCGAGATCCTGTGTCCTGAGCCCTTCTGCCCGTCGGGCCGTCGGGCAGCCAGGTCGCCAGCAACTCCGGCAGTCAGGTCGCCCACCCGAGGTCCGGTGTCCGGATCCCTTCTTCCCGGCCGAGCGCCCTCCTGCCCGTCCCCCAGAGCCCTGTGGCGGGTTGGATCCAGCCCTAACCCTAACCCTAGCTCCACACCCTCCTCACTCATCTAATCAGTTTATTCAGTACACCTGTCAGTCACTCCCTCAGTCTAAATTCCCTTCACCTGCCTCAGATCATTAATCAAGCACTTCCCTCTCATCAGCACAACTCCCCTCACCTGTTCTCACCTCTATTTAAACCCCTGCCTCACACTACTCACTGTCATTGCTTCTTGTTACCCCATGTGCTTCATGCCTTCCTGCCCGGTTTTCCCGTCCTGTTCCCGGTTTTCCCGTCCTGTTCCCGGTTTTCCCGTCTGCCTGCCCGTTCCTGCTGGATTATCCCCTTCGTCTCCTGTCTTGTCCGTGGATCCCCTGTTATGTCCTGTGAGTTTCCTGTGTTGTTTGTTTAATAAATATTCGTTTGCACACTACTCTGCCTGGTCTGCACTTGAGTCCTTCACCATGCCCCGTGACACTAACGCTTCCTTCTAGAGGTGTTCTGCTCAAATACAAAAAGTCTTCTCAGTGTCTCAACACAACTCTATCAATATAAAGTATATACAATCCACAGTGACCAGTTATGGCAGAATTAATGTAGTCGCAAACAATGAGCACTTAGTTACTTATAATCACATTATAATGCATTATAACAGTGAATATAATGCATTGTAAAAAAGAGTATAAAGTATTTCAACTATGGGAATGCCAAAAGGAAGTCAGTGAGTGACCAGGAATTAAAAAACACTTCATAATGTGTTATAAAGCCTTGTGAATATTTACTTATGAAGTGCTATAAACACGTTATAAGTATGTTCATAATGCATTATAGACATTAGCCTCATAAAGTGTTACCAAACATCATTTTATGTGATATTTCCCTAATAAAATAATCAGGGTCAAGTTATATTTAGCTGGGATTCAGTTATTATTCTCAGTAATGTTCTTACTGCTTGTGTTCTATTTTTGAAATGTCGTCATTCTTTTAAAACATATGGTTAATACTCAGTGATGTGTTTTGTATGAGGCTCATTGTTTTATAGGATCCAGACACACGGACTTAATACTGAGTTCACAGCAAAGTGTCGGAAGAGCAATAGATATTTTTGTAGATCAGTCGATCCATTCTTGCTGTTTTGGGCTTTTCATGTTCCATTCCAAAAATGGATTCATTATTTCTGTCAGATAGATCTCATCAGGCACAGAAACCGTTTGACCTCCCTTTAATCTTGAACATATACGGTCATGTTGATACTGAACGGGTGACACAGACCTGTTGGGTCTGTTGATGAAGGTGTTCAGCACGTCTTGCAGTAAACGGGGTCCCCTGGTGGTGAGGGCAGGGACAGACAGAGCCTCCACACCAGGCCAAGACAAATGAAGCCGAGCACTGAACAGGTTCTGTATGTGCTGCAGATCACCCCGAGTAGAACAAAATACAGGATTTTTGCATAATTATTTATTAATTTATGTTTTTTGTTTTGTTGTTATACACAGTCACACTCACTCTGTAGAAACATATTTTATATTTATAACTATTTTATTTTCCATTGCATTATAGATTTCTCCTAAATTCACCAAACAATGCCTCATTTGCATTAATACAACATTTCAGAAAACTTAAAATAAAACAATATTTGATATAATTCAATATAATTACATTTATTTGTATAGCCCAAAATCACAAATTAGCCTCAGAGGGCTTTACAATCTGTACACATGCGATATCCTCTGACCTTTGACCCTCACATCAGAACAGGAAAAACTCCCCCAAAAAACCTTTAACAAGAGGAAGAAACCTTCAGGAGAGCAACAGAGGAGGATCCTCTATCAGGAAGGACAGAAGTGTGATAGATGTCATGTGTACAGAGTGAACAACATAACAGTTACAACACATTCAATGCATATAACAGAAAATATTCATATAATCAGAGTAGTAAGCAGAATAATGATGGAAACATGACTACTAGTAATGACAGCAGCAGTGGATATAGTAGAATAATAATGACAATAAAAGCAGTAATGGTATCGGTAATAGTAACAGTAATGGTACTAATAATAATAATAATGAGCAGTGAGTGTCCAGATATAACCAGATTAATGTGACATCTATTAGGTCATTTTTTTACCCTATTCACCAGGGCCTCCCCTTAATCAATATATTGTGCAAAATCATGGTATTTTTTTCATATTTATTAAGTTCCTCTCAGTCTGAGAGTCCTTTAGGTACTTTCATGTTTCACTGAGGAGAGGCTTCCGTCTGGCCACTCTGTCTGGATCCCCCTGGATCCTCTGGATCAGGTCCTCGGTCCTCCCCCGATCGATCGGTTTACTTCAGTCATTGTGGGGTATTGAGTGTAGATTGATGAGGGGGGAAATTAATTTAAAAGATTTCAGCATAAGTTTGCAAAACAACAAAATGTGAAAACAATGAAGAGGTCTGAATGGTTTCTGAACGAAGTGTACAGGCCTATCCTTTAGGGTCAGAGGAGGTCCAAGGCTTTCACTGAGTCTGGGGTCACGTGTCCATCCATGAATATTGCAATATTAAAAAAGAGCAATAAGAACAAGCTGTTATTATTATTGTTATTATTAACTGTAAAAAAAACAGCTGTTGCTCCTTCAACGTAAACATCCTGGCTAATGTTTTGGTACACATACAGTTTAATGGCTAATGTTTTGGTACATATATACAGTTTAATGGCTAATGTTTTGGTACACATACAGTTTAATGGCTAATGTTTTGGTACATATATACAGTTTAATGGCTAATGTTTTGGTACACATACAGTTTAATGGCTAATGTTTTGGTACACATATACAGTTTAATGGCTAATGTTTTGGTACACATACAGTTTAATGGCTAATGTTTTGGTACATATATACAGTTTAATGGCTAATGTTTTGGTACATTTATACAGTTTAATGGCTAATGTTTTGGTACACATATACAGTTTAATGGCTAATGTTTTGGTACATATATACAGTTTAATGGCTAATGTTTTGGTACATATATACAGTTTAATGGCTAATGTTTTGGTACACATACAGTTTAATGGCTAATGTTTTGGTACATATATACAGTTTAATGGCTAATGTTTTGGTACACATATACAGTTTAATGGCTAATGTTTTGGTACATATATACAGTTTAATGGCTAATGTTTTGGTACACATACAGTTTAATGGCTAATGTTTTGGTACACATATACAGTTTAATGGCTAATGTTTTGGTACACATACAGTTTAATGGCTAATGTTTTGGTACACATACAGTTTAATGGCTAATGTTTTGGTACATATATACAGTTTAATGGCTAATGTTTTGGTACACATATACAGTTTAATGGCTAATGTTTTGGTACATATGTACAGTTTAATGGCTAATGTTTTGGTACATATACAGTTTAATGGCTAATGTTTTGGTACACATACAGTTCAATGGCTAATGTTTTGGTACACATACAGTTTAATGGCTAATGTTTTGGTACACATATACAGTTTAATGGCTAATGTTTTGGTACACATAGTTTACTAGCTAATGTTTTGGTACACATATACAGTTTAATGGCTAATGTTTTGGTACATATACAGTTTAATGGCTAATGTTTTGGTACATTTATACAGTTTAATGGCTAATGTTTTGGTACATTTATACAGTTTAATGGCTAATGTTTTGGTACATATACAGTTTAATGGCTAATGTTTTGGTACACATATACAGTTTAATGGCTAATGTTTTGGTACACATATACAGTTTAACGGCTAATGTTTTGGTACACATATACAGTTTAATGGCTAATGTTTTGGTACACATATACAGTTTAATGGCTAATGTTTTGGTACATATATACAGTTTAATGGCTAATATTTTGGTACACATACAGTTTAATGGCTAATGTTTTGGTACACATATACAGTTTAATGGCTAATGTTTTGGTACATATGTACAGTTTAATGGCTAATGTTTTGGTACATGTAAAGTTTAATGGCTAATGTTTTGGTACACATACAGTTCAATGGCTAATGTTTTGGTACACATACAGTTTAATGGCTAATGTTTTGGTACACATATACAGTTTAATGGCTAATGTTTTGGTACACATATACAGTTTAATGGCTAATGTTTTGGTACATATATACAGTTTAATGGCTAATGTTTTGGTACACATACAGTTTAATGGCTAATGTTTTGGTACACATACAGTTTAATGGCTAATGTTTTGGTACACATACAGTTTAATGGCTAATGTTTTGGTACACGTACAGTTTAATGGCTAATGTTTTGGTACATATATACAGTTTAATGGCTAATGTTTTGGTACACATACAGTTTAATGGCTAATGTTTTGGTACATATATACAGTTTAATGGCTAATGTTTTGGTACACATACAGTTTAATGGCTAATGTTTTGGTACACATATACAGTTTAATGGCTAATGTTTTGGTATACATATACAGTTTAATGGCTAATGTTTTGGTACACATATACAGTTTAATGGCTAATGTTTTGGTACACATATACAGTTTAATGGCTAATGTTTTGGTACATATATACAGTTTAATGGTTAATGTTTTGGTACACATACAGTTTAATGGCTAATGTTTTGGTACACATATACAGTTTAATGGCTAATGTTTTGGTACATATGTACAGTTTAATGGCTAATGTTTTGGTACATGTACAGTTTAATGGCTAATGTTTTGGTACACATACAGTTTAATGGCTAATGTTTTGGTACATATATACAGTTTAATGGCTAATGTTTTGTTACACATACAGTTTAATGGCTAATGTTTTGGTACACATATACAGTTTAATGGCTAATGTTTTGGTACACATATACAGTTTAATGGCTAATGTTTTGGTACATATGTACAGTTTAATGGCTAATGTTTTGGTACATATACAGTTTAATGGCTAATGTTTTGGTACATGTACAGTTTAATGGCTAATGTTTTGGTACACATACAGTTCAATGGCTAATGTTTTGGTACACATACAGTTTAATGGCTAATGTTTTGGTACACATATACAGTTCAATGGCTAATGTTTTGGTACACATATACAGTTTAATGGCTAATGTTTTGGTACATATATACAGTTTAATGGCTAATGTTTTGGTACACATACAGTTTAATGGCTAATGTTTTGGTAGACATACAGTTTAATGGCTAATGTTTTGGTACACATACAGTTTAATGGCTAATGTTTTGGTACACATACAGTTTAATGGCTAATGTTTTGGTACACATACAGTTTAATGGCTAATGTTTTGGTACACATACAGTTCAATGGCTAATGTTTTGGTACACATACAGTTTAATGGCTAATGTTTTGGTACACATATACAGTTTAATGGCTAATGTTTTGGTACACATAGTTTACTAGCTAATGTTTTGGTACACATATACAGTTTAATGGCTAATGTTTTGGTACATATACAGTTTAATGGCTAATGTTTTGGTACATTTATACAGTTTAATGGCTAATGTTTTGGTACATTTATACAGTTTAATGGCTAATGTTTTGGTACATATACAGTTTAATGGCTAATGTTTTGGTACATTTATACAGTTTAATGGCTAATGTTTTGGTACATTTATACAGTTTAATGGCTAATGTTTTGGTACACATACAGTTTAATGGCTAATGTTTTGGTACACATACAGTTTAATGGCTAATGTTTTGGTACATATACAGTTTAATGGCTAATGTTTTGGTACACATATACAGTTTAATGGCTAATGTTTTGGTACACATACAGTTTAATGGCTAATGTTTTGGTACATATATACAGTTTAATGGCTAATGTTTTGGTACATATATACAGTTTAATGGCTAATGTTTTGGTACACATATACAGTTTAACGGCTAATGTTTTGGTACATATACAGTTTAATGGCTAATGTTTTGGTACATATATACAGTTTAATGGCTAATGTTTTGGTACACATATACAGTTTAACGGCTAATGTTTTGGTACACATACAGTTTAATGGCTAATGTTTTGGTACACATATACAGTTTAATGGCTAATGTTTTGGTACATATGTACAGTTTAATGGCTAATGTTTTGGTACACATACAGTTTAATGGCTAATGTTTTGGTACACATATACAGTTTAACGGCTAATGTTTTGGTACACATACAGTTTAATGGCTAATGTTTTGGTACACATACAGTTTAATGGCTAATGTTTTGGTACACGTACAGTTTAATGGCTAATGTTTTGGTACACGTACAGTTTAATGGCTAATGTTTTGGTACATATATACAGTTTAATGGCTAATGTTTTGGTACACATACAATTTATTGGCTAATGTTTTGGTACATATATACAGTTTAATGGCTAATGTTTTGGTACACATACAGTTTAATGGCTAATGTTTTGGTACACATATACAGTTTAATGGCTAATGTTTTGGTACACATATACAGTTTAATGGCTAATGTTTTGGTACACATATACAGTTTAATGGCTAATGTTTTGGTACACATATACAGTTTAATGGCTAATGTTTTGGTACATATATACAGTTTAATGGCTAATATTTTGGTACACATACAGTTTAATGGCTAATGTTTTGGTACACATATACAGTTTAATGGCTAATGTTTTGGTACATATGTACAGTTTAATGGCTAATGTTTTGGTACATGTACAGTTTAATGGCTAATGTTTTGGTACACATACAGTTCAATGGCTAATGTTTTGGTACACATACAGTTTAATGGCTAATGTTTTGGTACACATATACAGTTTAATGGCTAATGTTTTGGTACACATATACAGTTTAATGGCTAATGTTTTGGTACATATATATAGTTTAATGGCTAATGTTTTGGTACACATACAGTTTAATGGCTAATGTTTTGGTACACATACAGTTTAATGGCTAATGTTTTGGTACACATACAGTTTAATGGCTAATGTTTTGGTACACGTACAGTTTAATGGCTAATGTTTTGGTACATATATACAGTTTAATGGCTAATGTTTTGGTACACATATACAGTTTAATGGCTAATGTTTTGGTACACATATACAGTTTAATGGCTAATGTTTTGGTACATGTACAGTTTAATGGCTAATGTTTTGGTACACATACAGTTCAATGGCTAATGTTTTGGTACACATACAGTTTAATGGCTAATGTTTTGGTACATATATACAGTTTAATGGCTAATGTTTTGGTACACATACAGTTTAATGGCTAATGTTTTGGTACACATATACAGTTTAATGGCTAATGTTTTGGTACACATACAGTTTAATGGCTAATGTTTTGGTACATATATACAGTTTAATGGCTAATGTTTTGGTACATTTATACAGTTTAATGGCTAATGTTTTGGTACACATATACAGTTTAATGGCTAATGTTTTGGTACATATATACAGTTTAATGGCTAATGTTTTGGTACATATATACAGTTTAATGGCTAATGTTTTGGTACACATACAGTTTAATGGCTAATGTTTTGGTACATATATACAGTTTAATGGCTAATGTTTTGGTACACATATACAGTTTAATGGCTAATGTTTTGGTACATATATACAGTTTAATGGCTAATGTTTTGGTACACATACAGTTTAATGGCTAATGTTTTGGTACACATATACAGTTTAATGGCTAATGTTTTGGTACACATACAGTTTAATGGCTAATGTTTTGGTACACATACAGTTTAATGGCTAATGTTTTGGTACATATATACAGTTTAATGGCTAATGTTTTGGTACACATATACAGTTTAATGGCTAATGTTTTGGTACATATGTACAGTTTAATGGCTAATGTTTTGGTACATATACAGTTTAATGGCTAATGTTTTGGTACACATACAGTTCAATGGCTAATGTTTTGGTACACATACAGTTTAATGGCTAATGTTTTGGTACACATATACAGTTTAATGGCTAATGTTTTGGTACACATAGTTTACTAGCTAATGTTTTGGTACACATATACAGTTTAATGGCTAATGTTTTGGTACATATACAGTTTAATGGCTAATGTTTTGGTACATTTATACAGTTTAATGGCTAATGTTTTGGTACATTTATACAGTTTAATGGCTAATGTTTTGGTACATATACAGTTTAATGGCTAATGTTTTGGTACATTTATACAGTTTAATGGCTAATGTTTTGGTACATTTATAAAGTTTAATGGCTAATGTTTTGGTACATATACAGTTTAATGGCTAATGTTTTGGTACACATATACAGTTTAATGGCTAATGTTTTGGTACACATATACAGTTTAACGGCTAATGTTTTGGTACACATATACAGTTTAATGGCTAATGTTTTGGTACACATATACAGTTTAATGGCTAATGTTTTGGTACATATATACAGTTTAATGGCTAATATTTTGGTACACATACAGTTTAATGGCTAATGTTTTGGTACACATATACAGTTTAATGGCTAATGTTTTGGTACATATGTACAGTTTAATGGCTAATGTTTTGGTACATGTAAAGTTTAATGGCTAATGTTTTGGTACACATACAGTTCAATGGCTAATGTTTTGGTACACATACAGTTTAATGGCTAATGTTTTGGTACACATATACAGTTTAATGGCTAATGTTTTGGTACACATATACAGTTTAATGGCTAATGTTTTGGTACATATATACAGTTTAATGGCTAATGTTTTGGTACACATACAGTTTAATGGCTAATGTTTTGGTACACATACAGTTTAATGGCTAATGTTTTGGTACACATACAGTTTAATGGCTAATGTTTTGGTACACGTACAGTTTAATGGCTAATGTTTTGGTACATATATACAGTTTAATGGCTAATGTTTTGGTACACATACAGTTTAATGGCTAATGTTTTGGTACATATATACAGTTTAATGGCTAATGTTTTGGTACACATATACAGTTTAATGGCTAATGTTTTGGTACACATATACAGTTTAATGGCTAATGTTTTGGTATACATATACAGTTTAATGGCTAATGTTTTGGTACACATATACAGTTTAATGGCTAATGTTTTGGTACACATATACAGTTTAATGGCTAATGTTTTGGTACATATATACAGTTTAATGGTTAATGTTTTGGTACACATACAGTTTAATGGCTAATGTTTTGGTACACATATACAGTTTAATGGCTAATGTTTTGGTACATATGTACAGTTTAATGGCTAATGTTTTGGTACATGTACAGTTTAATGGCTAATGTTTTGGTACACATACAGTTTAATGGCTAATGTTTTGGTACATATATACAGTTTAATGGCTAATGTTTTGTTACACATACAGTTTAATGGCTAATGTTTTGGTACACATATACAGTTTAATGGCTAATGTTTTGGTACACATATACAGTTTAATGGCTAATGTTTTGGTACATATGTACAGTTTAATGGCTAATGTTTTGGTACATATACAGTTTAATGGCTAATGTTTTGGTACATGTACAGTTTAATGGCTAATGTTTTGGTACACATACAGTTCAATGGCTAATGTTTTGGTACACATACAGTTTAATGGCTAATGTTTTGGTACACATATACAGTTCAATGGCTAATGTTTTGGTACACATATACAGTTTAATGGCTAATGTTTTGGTACATATATACAGTTTAATGGCTAATGTTTTGGTACACATACAGTTTAATGGCTAATGTTTTGGTAGACATACAGTTTAATGGCTAATGTTTTGGTACACATACAGTTTAATGGCTAATGTTTTGGTACACATGCAGTTTAATGGCTAATGTTTTGGTACACATACAGTTTAATGGCTAATGTTTTGGTACACATACAGTTCAATGGCTAATGTTTTGGTACACATACAGTTTAATGGCTAATGTTTTGGTACACATATACAGTTTAATGGCTAATGTTTTGGTACACATAGTTTACTAGCTAATGTTTTGGTACACATATACAGTTTAATGGCTAATGTTTTGGTACATATACAGTTTAATGGCTAATGTTTTGGTACATTTATACAGTTTAATGGCTAATGTTTTGGTACATTTATACAGTTTAATGGCTAATGTTTTGGTACATATACAGTTTAATGGCTAATGTTTTGGTACATTTATACAGTTTAATGGCTAATGTTTTGGTACATTTATACAGTTTAATGGCTAATGTTTTGGTACACATACAGTTTAATGGCTAATGTTTTGGTACACATACAGTTTAATGGCTAATGTTTTGGTACATATACAGTTTAATGGCTAATGTTTTGGTACACATATACAGTTTAATGGCTAATGTTTTGGTACACATACAGTTTAATGGCTAATGTTTTGGTACATATATACAGTTTAATGGCTAATGTTTTGGTACATATATACAGTTTAATGGCTAATGTTTTGGTACACATATACAGTTTAACGGCTAATGTTTTGGTACATATACAGTTTAATGGCTAATGTTTTGGTACATATATACAGTTTAATGGCTAATGTTTTGGTACACATATACAGTTTAACGGCTAATGTTTTGGTACACATACAGTTTAATGGCTAATGTTTTGGTACACATATACAGTTTAATGGCTAATGTTTTGGTACATATGTACAGTTTAATGGCTAATGTTTTGGTACACATACAGTTTAATGGCTAATGTTTTGGTACACATATACAGTTTAACGGCTAATGTTTTGGTACACATACAGTTTAATGGCTAATGTTTTGGTACACATACAGTTTAATGGCTAATGTTTTGGTACACGTACAGTTTAATGGCTAATGTTTTGGTACACGTACAGTTTAATGGCTAATGTTTTGGTACATATATACAGTTTAATGGCTAATGTTTTGGTACACATACAATTTATTGGCTAATGTTTTGGTACATATATACAGTTTAATGGCTAATGTTTTGGTACACATACAGTTTAATGGCTAATGTTTTGGTACACATATACAGTTTAATGGCTAATGTTTTGGTACACATATACAGTTTAATGGCTAATGTTTTGGTACACATATACAGTTTAATGGCTAATGTTTTGGTACACATATACAGTTTAATGGCTAATGTTTTGGTACATATATACAGTTTAATGGCTAATATTTTGGTACACATACAGTTTAATGGCTAATGTTTTGGTACACATATACAGTTTAATGGCTAATGTTTTGGTACATATGTACAGTTTAATGGCTAATGTTTTGGTACATGTACAGTTTAATGGCTAATGTTTTGGTACACATACAGTTCAATGGCTAATGTTTTGGTACACATACAGTTTAATGGCTAATGTTTTGGTACACATATACAGTTTAATGGCTAATGTTTTGGTACACATATACAGTTTAATGGCTAATGTTTTGGTACATATATATAGTTTAATGGCTAATGTTTTGGTACACATACAGTTTAATGGCTAATGTTTTGGTACACATACAGTTTAATGGCTAATGTTTTGGTACACATACAGTTTAATGGCTAATGTTTTGGTACACGTACAGTTTAATGGCTAATGTTTTGGTACATATATACAGTTTAATGGCTAATGTTTTGGTACACATATACAGTTTAATGGCTAATGTTTTGGTACACATATACAGTTTAATGGCTAATGTTTTGGTACATGTACAGTTTAATGGCTAATGTTTTGGTACACATACAGTTCAATGGCTAATGTTTTGGTACACATACAGTTTAATGGCTAATGTTTTGGTACACATATACAGTTTAATGGCTAATGTTTTGGTACACATATACAGTTTAATGGCTAATGTTTTGGTACATATATACAGTTTAATGGCTAATGTTTTGGTACACATACAGTTTAATGGCTAATGTTTTGGTACACATATACAGTTTAATGGCTAATGTTTTGGTACACATATACAGTTTAATGGCTAATGTTTTGGTACATATATACAGTTTAATGGCTAATGTTTTGGTACACATACAGTTTAATGGCTAATGTTTTGGTACACATACAGTTTAATGGCTAATGTTTTGGTACACATACAGTTTAATGGCTAATGTTTTGGTACACATACAGTTTAATGGCTAATGTTTTGGTACATATATACAGTTTAATGGCTAATGTTTTGGTACACATATACAGTTTAATGGCTAATGTTTTGGTACACATACAGTTTAATGGCTAATGTTTTGGTACACATACAGTTTAATGGCTAATGTTTTGGTACATATATACAGTTTAATGGCTAATGTTTTGGTACACATATACAGTTTAATGGCTAATGTTTTGGTACATATGTACAGTTTAATGGCTAATGTTTTGGTACATATACAGTTTAATGGCTCATGTTTTAGTACACATACAGTTCAATGGCTAATGTTTTGGTACACTAACAGTTTAATGGCTAATGTTTTGGTACACATATACAGTTTAATGGCTAATGTTTTGGTACACATAGTTTACTAGCTAATGTTTTGGTACACATATACAGTTTAATGGCTAATGTTTTGGTACATATACAGTTTAATGGCTAATGTTTTGGTACATTTATACAGTTTAATGGCTAATGTTTTGGTACATTTATACAGTTTAATGGCTAATGTTTTGGTACATATACAGTTTAATGGCTAATGTTTTGGTACATTTATACAGTTTAATGGCTAATGTTTTGGTACATTTATACAGTTTAATGGCTAATGTTTTGGTACATATACAGTTTAATGGCTAATGTTTTGGTACATTTATACAGTTTAATGGCTAATGTTTTGGTACATTTATACAGTTTAATGGCTAATGTTTTGGTACATATACAGTTTAATGGCTAATGTTTTGGTACATTTATACAGTTTAATGGCTAATGTTTTGGTACATATATACAGTTTAATGGCTAATGTTTTGGTACACATACAGTTTAATGGCTAATGTTTTGGTACACATATACAGTTTAACGGCTAATGTTTTGGTACACATACAGTTTAATGGCTAATGTTTTGGTACACATATACAGTTTAATGGCTAATGTTTTGGTACATATGTACAGTTTAATGGCTAATGTTTTGGTACATGTACAGTTTAATGGCTAATGTTTTGGTACACATACAGTTCAATGGCTAATGTTTTGGTACACATACAGTTTAATGGCTAATGTTTTGGTACACATATACAGTTTAATGGCTAATGTTTTGGGACACATATACAGTTTAATGGCTAATGTTTTGGTACATATATACAGTTTAATGGCTAATGTTTTGGTACACATACAGTTTAATGGCTAATGTTTTGGTACACATACAGTTTAATGGCTAATGTTTTGGTACACATACAGTTTAATGGCTAATGTTTTGGTACACGTACAGTTTAATGGCTAATGTTTTGGTACATATATACAGTTTAATGGCTAATGTTTTGGTACACATACAGTTTAATGGCTAATGTTTTGGTACATATATACAGTTTAATGGCTAATGTTTTGGTACACATACAGTTTAATGGCTAATGTTTTGGTACACATATACAGTTTAATGGCTAATGTTTTGGTACACATATACAGTTTAATGGCTAATGTTTTGGTACACATATACAGTTTAATGGCTAATGTTTTGGTACATATATACAGTTTAATGGCTAATGTTTTGGTACACATACAGTTTAATGGCTAATGTTTTGGTACACATATACAGTTTAATGGCTAATGTTTTGGTACATATGTACAGTTTAATGGCTAATGTTTTGGTACATGTACAGTTTAATGGCTAATGTTTTGGTACACATACAGTTCAATGGCTAATGTTTTGGTACACATACAGTTTAATGGCTAATGTTTTGGTACATATATACAGTTTAATGGCTAATGTTTTGGTACACATACAGTTTAATGGCTAATGTTTTGGTACATATATACAGTTTAATGGCTAATGTTTTGGTACACATACAGTTTAATGGCTAATGTTTTGGTACACATATACAGTTTAATGGCTAATGTTTTGGTACACATATACAGTTTAATGGCTAATGTTTTGGTACACATATACAGTTTAATGGCTAATGTTTTGGTACACATATACAGTTTAATGGCTAATGTTTTGGTACATATATACAGTTTAATGGCTAATGTTTTGGTACACATACAGTTTAATGGCTAATGTTTTGGTACACATACAGTTTAATGGCTAATGTTTTGGTACATATATACAGTTTAATGGCTAATGTTTTGGTACATATGTACAGTTTAATGGCTAATGTTTTGGTACACATATACAGTTTAATGGCTAATGTTTTGGTACACATATACAGTTTAATGGCTAATGTTTTGGTACACATATACAGTTTAATGGCTAATGTTTTGGTACACATATACAGTTTAATGGCTAATGTTTTGGTAAATATGTACAGTTTAATGGCTAATGTTTTGGTACACATACAGTTTAATGGCTAATGTTTTGGTACACATATACAGTTTAATGGCTAATGTTTTGGTACACATATACAGTTTAATGGCTAATGTTTTGGTACATATATACAGTTTAATGGCTAATGTTTTGGTACACATATACAGTTTAATGGCTAATGTTTTGGTACACATATACAGTTTAATGGCTAATGTTTTGGTACACATATACAGTTTAATGGCTAATGTTTTGGTACATATGTACAGTTTAATGGCTAATGTTTTGGTACATGTACAGTTTAATGGCTAATGTTTTGGTACACATACAGTTTAATGGCTAATGTTTTGGTACATATATACAGTTTAATGGCTAATGTTTTGGTACATTTATACAGTTTAATGGCTAATGTTTTGGTACATTTATACAGTTTAATGGCTAATGTTTTGGTACATATACAGTTTAATGGCTAATGTTTTGGTACATTTATACAGTTTAATGGCTAATGTTTTGGTACATTTATACAGTTTAATGGCTAATGTTTTGGTACATATACAGTTTAATGGCTAATGTTTTGGTACACATATACAGTTTAATGGCTAATGTTTTGGTACACATACAGTTTAATGGCTAATGTTTTGGTACATATACAGTTTAATGGCTAATGTTTTGGTACATTTATACAGTTTAATGGCTAATGTTTTGGTACATATATACAGTTTAATGGCTAATGTTTTGGTACACATACAGTTTAATGGCTAATGTTTTGGTACACATATACAGTTTAACGGCTAATGTTTTGCTACACATAGTTTAATGGCTAATGTTTTGGTACACATATACAGTTTAATGGCTAATGTTTTGGTACATATGTACAGTTTAATGGCTAATGTTTTGGTACATGTACAGTTTAATGGCTAATGTTTTGGTACACATACAGTTCAATGGCAAATGTTTTGGTACACATACAGTTTAATGGCTAATGTTTTGGTACACATATACAGTTTAATGGCTAATGTTTTGGGACACATATACAGTTTAATGGCTAATGTTTTGGTACATATGTACAGTTTAATGGCTAATGTTTTGGTACACATACAGTTTAATGGCTAATGTTTTGGTACACATACAGTTTAATGGCTAATGTTTTGGTACACATACAGTTTAATGGCTAATGTTTTGGTACACGTACAGTTTAATGGCTAATGTTTTGGTACATATATACAGTTTAATGGCTAATGTTTTGGTACACATACAGTTTAATGGCTAATGTTTTGGTACATATATACAGTTTAATGGCTAATGTTTTGGTACACATACAGTTTAATGGCTAATGTTTTGGTACACATATACAGTTTAATGGCTAATGTTTTGGTACACATATACAGTTTAATGGCTAATGTTTTGGTACACATATACAGTTTAATGGCTAATGTTTTGGTACACATATACAGTTTAATGGCTAATGTTTTGGTACATATATACAGTTTAATGGCTAATATTTTGGTACACATACAGTTTAATGGCTAATGTTTTGGTACACATATACAGTTTAATGGCTAATGTTTTGGTACATATGTACAGTTTAATGGCTAATGTTTTGGTACACATACAGTTCAATGGCTAATGTTTTGGTACACATACAGTTTAATGGCTAATGTTTTGGTACACATATACAGTTTAATGGCTAATGTTTTGGTACACATATACAGTTTAATGGCTAATGTTTTGGTACATATATACAGTTTAATGGCTAATGTTTTGGTACACATACAGTTTAATGGCTAATGTTTTGGTACACATATACAGTTTAATGGCTAATGTTTTGGTACACATATACAGTTTAATGGCTAATGTTTTGGTACATATATACAGTTTAATGGCTAATGTTTTGGTACACATACAGTTTAATGGCTAATGTTTTGGTACACATACAGTTTAATGGCTAATGTTTTGGTACACATACAGTTTAATGGCTAATGTTTTGGTACACATACAGTTTAATGGCTAATGTTTTGGTACATATATACAGTTTAATGGCTAATGTTTTGGTACACATATACAGTTTAATGGCTAATGTTTTGGTACACATACAGTTTAATGGCTAATGTTTTGGTACACATACAGTTTAATGGCTAATGTTTTGGTACATATATACAGTTTAATGGCTAATGTTTTGGTACACATATACAGTTTAATGGCTAATGTTTTGGTACATATGTACAGTTTAATGGCTAATGTTTTGGTACATATACAGTTTAATGGCTCATGTTTTAGTACACATACAGTTCAATGGCTAATGTTTTGGTACACTAACAGTTTAATGGCTAATGTTTTGGTACACATATACAGTTTAATGGCTAATGTTTTGGTACACATAGTTTACTAGCTAATGTTTTGGTACACATATACAGTTTAATGGCTAATGTTTTGGTACATATACAGTTTAATGGCTAATGTTTTGGTACATTTATACAGTTTAATGGCTAATGTTTTGGTACATTTATACAGTTTAATGGCTAATGTTTTGGTACATATACAGTTTAATGGCTAATGTTTTGGTACATTTATACAGTTTAATGGCTAATGTTTTGGTACATTTATACAGTTTAATGGCTAATGTTTTGGTACATATACAGTTTAATGGCTAATGTTTTGGTACACATATACAGTTTAATGGCTAATGTTTTGGTACATATACAGTTTAATGGCTAATGTTTTGGTACATTTATACAGTTTAATGGCTAATGTTTTGGTACATATATACAGTTTAATGGCTAATGTTTTGGTACACATACAGTTTAATGGCTAATGTTTTGGTACACATATACAGTTTAACGGCTAATGTTTTGGTACACATACAGTTTAATGGCTAATGTTTTGGTACACATATACAGTTTAATGGCTAATGTTTTGGTACATATGTACAGTTTAATGGCTAATGTTTTGGTACATGTACAGTTTAATGGCTAATGTTTTGGTACACATACAGTTCAATGGCTAATGTTTTGGTACACATACAGTTTAATGGCTAATGTTTTGGTACACATATACAGTTTAATGGCTAATGTTTTGGGACACATATACAGTTTAATGGCTAATGTTTTGGTACATATATACAGTTTAATGGCTAATGTTTTGGTACACATACAGTTTAATGGCTAATGTTTTGGTACACATACAGTTTAATGGCTAATGTTTTGGTACACATACAGTTTAATGGCTAATGTTTTGGTACACGTACAGTTTAATGGCTAATGTTTTGGTACATATATACAGTTTAATGGCTAATGTTTTGGTACACATACAGTTTAATGGCTAATGTTTTGGTACATATATACAGTTTAATGGCTAATGTTTTGGTACACATACAGTTTAATGGCTAATGTTTTGGTACACATATACAGTTTAATGGCTAATGTTTTGGTACACATATACAGTTTAATGGCTAATGTTTTGGTACACATATACAGTTTAATGGCTAATGTTTTGGTACATATATACAGTTTAATGGCTAATGTTTTGGTACACATACAGTTTAATGGCTAATGTTTTGGTACACATATACAGTTTAATGGCTAATGTTTTGGTACATATGTACAGTTTAATGGCTAATGTTTTGGTACATGTACAGTTTAATGGCTAATGTTTTGGTACACATACAGTTCAATGGCTAATGTTTTGGTACACATACAGTTTAATGGCTAATGTTTTGGTACATATATACAGTTTAATGGCTAATGTTTTGGTACACATACAGTTTAATGGCTAATGTTTTGGTACATATATACAGTTTAATGGCTAATGTTTTGGTACACATACAGTTTAATGGCTAATGTTTTGGTACACATATACAGTTTAATGGCTAATGTTTTGGTACACATATACAGTTTAATGGCTAATGTTTTGGTACACATATACAGTTTAATGGCTAATGTTTTGGTACACATATACAGTTTAATGGCTAATGTTTTGGTACATATATACAGTTTAATGGCTAATGTTTTGGTACACATACAGTTTAATGGCTAATGTTTTGGTACACATACAGTTTAATGGCTAATGTTTTGGTACATATATACAGTTTAATGGCTAATGTTTTGGTACATATGTACAGTTTAATGGCTAATGTTTTGGTACACATATACAGTTTAATGGCTAATGTTTTGGTACACATATACAGTTTAATGGCTAATGTTTTGGTACACATATACAGTTTAATGGCTAATGTTTTGGTACACATATACAGTTTAATGGCTAATGTTTTGGTACATATGTACAGTTTAATGGCTAATGTTTTGGTACACATACAGTTTAATGGCTAATGTTTTGGTACACATATACAGTTTAATGGCTAATGTTTTGGTACACATATACAGTTTAATGGCTAATGTTTTGGTACATATATACAGTTTAATGGCTAATGTTTTGGTACACATATACAGTTTAATGGCTAATGTTTTGGTACACATATACAGTTTAATGGCTAATGTTTTGGTACACATATACAGTTTAATGGCTAATGTTTTGGTACATATGTACAGTTTAATGGCTAATGTTTTGGTACATGTACAGTTTAATGGCTAATGTTTTGGTACACATACAGTTTAATGGCTAATGTTTTGGTACATATATACAGTTTAATGGCTAATGTTTTGGTACATTTATACAGTTTAATGGCTAATGTTTTGGTACATTTATACAGTTTAATGGCTAATGTTTTGGTACATATACAGTTTAATGGCTAATGTTTTGGTACATTTATACAGTTTAATGGCTAATGTTTTGGTACATTTATACAGTTTAATGGCTAATGTTTTGGTACATATACAGTTTAATGGCTAATGTTTTGGTACACATATACAGTTTAATGGCTAATGTTTTGGTACACATACAGTTTAATGGCTAATGTTTTGGTACATATACAGTTTAATGGCTAATGTTTTGGTACATTTATACAGTTTAATGGCTAATGTTTTGGTACATATATACAGTTTAATGGCTAATGTTTTGGTACACATACAGTTTAATGGCTAATGTTTTGGTACACATATACAGTTTAACGGCTAATGTTTTGCTACACATAGTTTAATGGCTAATGTTTTGGTACACATATACAGTTTAATGGCTAATGTTTTGGTACATATGTACAGTTTAATGGCTAATGTTTTGGTACATGTACAGTTTAATGGCTAATGTTTTGGTACACATACAGTTCAATGGCAAATGTTTTGGTACACATACAGTTTAATGGCTAATGTTTTGGTACACATATACAGTTTAATGGCTAATGTTTTGGGACACATATACAGTTTAATGGCTAATGTTTTGGTACATATATACAGTTTAATGGCTAATGTTTTGGTACACATACAGTTTAATGGCTAATGTTTTGGTACACATACAGTTTAATGGCTAATGTTTTGGTACACATACAGTTTAATGGCTAATGTTTTGGTACACGTACAGTTTAATGGCTAATGTTTTGGTACATATATACAGTTTAATGGCTAATGTTTTGGTACACATACAGTTTAATGGCTAATGTTTTGGTACATATATACAGTTTAATGGCTAATGTTTTGGTACACATACAGTTTAATGGCTAATGTTTTGGTACACATATACAGTTTAATGGCTAATGTTTTGGTACACATATACAGTTTAATGGCTAATGTTTTGGTACACATATACAGTTTAATGGCTAATGTTTTGGTACACATATACAGTTTAATGGCTAATGTTTTGGTACATATATACAGTTTAATGGCTAATATTTTGGTACACATACAGTTTAATGGCTAATGTTTTGGTACACATATACAGTTTAATGGCTAATGTTTTGGTACATATGTACAGTTTAATGGCTAATGTTTTGGTACACATACAGTTCAATGGCTAATGTTTTGGTACACATACAGTTTAATGGCTAATGTTTTGGTACACATATACAGTTTAATGGCTAATGTTTTGGTACACATATACAGTTTAATGGCTAATGTTTTGGTACATATATACAGTTTAATGGCTAATGTTTTGGTACACATACAGTTTAATGGCTAATGTTTTGGTACACATACAGTTTAATGGCTAATGTTTTGGTACACATACAGTTTAATGGCTAATGTTTTGGTACACGTACAGTTTAATGGCTAATGTTTTGGTACATATATACAGTTTAATGGCTAATGTTTTGGTACACATACAGTTTAATGGCTAATGTTTTGGTACATATATACAGTTTAATGGCTAATGTTTTGGTACACATACAGTTTAATGGCTAATGTTTTGGTACACATACAGTTTAATGGCTAATGTTTTGGTACACATACAGTTTAATGGCTAATGTTTTGGTACACATACAGTTTAATGGCTAATGTTTTGGTACACATATACAGTTTAATGGCTAATGTTTTGGTACACATATACAGTTTAATGGCTAATGTTTTGGTACATATGTACAGTTTAATGGCTAATGTTTTGGTACATGTACAGTTTAATGGCTAATGTTTTGGTACACATACAGTTCAATGGCTAATGTTTTGGTACACATACAGTTTAATGGCTAATGTTTTGGTACACATATACAGTTTAATGGCTAATGTTTTGGTACACATATACAGTTTAATGGCTAATGTTTTGGTACATATATACAGTTTAATGGCTAATGTTTTGGTACACATACAGTTTAATGGCTAATGTTTTGGTACACATACAGTTTAATGGCTAATGTTTTGGTACACATACAGTTTAATGGCTAATGTTTTGGTACACGTACAGTTTAATGGCTAATGTTTTGGTACATATATACAGTTTAATGGCTAATGTTTTGGTACACATATACAGTTTAATGGCTAATGTTTTGGTACACATATACAGTTTAATGGCTAATGTTTTGGTACATATGTACAGTTTAATGGCTAATGTTTTGGTACATGTACAGTTTAATGGCTAATGTTTTGGTACACATACAGTTTAATGGCTAATGTTTTGGTACATATATACAGTTTAATGGCTAATGTTTTGGTACACATACAGTTTAATGGCTAATGTTTTGGTACACATATACAGTTTAATGGCTAATGTTTTGGTACATATGTACAGTTTAATGGCTAATGTTTTGGTACATGTACAGTTTAATGGCTAATGTTTTGGTACACATACAGTTCAATGGCTAATGTTTTGGTACACATACAGTTTAATGGCTAATGTTTTGGTACACATATACAGTTCAATGGCTAATGTTTTGGTACACATATACAGTTTATTGGCTAATGTTTTGGTACATATATACAGTTTAATGGCTAATGTTTTGGTACACATACAGTTTAATGGCTAATGTTTTGGTACACATACAGTTTAATGGCTAATGTTTTGGTACACATACAGTTTAATGGCTAATGTTTTGGTACACATACAGTTTAATGGCTAATGTTTTGGTACACATACAGTTTAATGGCTAATGTTTTGGTACACATACAGTTCAATGGCTAATGTTTTGGTACACATACAGTTTAATGGCTAATGTTTTGGTACACATATACAGTTTAATGGCTAATGTTTTGGTACACATAGTTTACTAGCTAATGTTTTGGTACACATATACAGTTTAATGGCTAATGTTTTGGTACATATACAGTTTAATGGCTAATGTTTTGGTACATTTATACAGTTTAATGGCTAATGTTTTGGTACATTTATACAGTTTAATGGCTAATGTTTTGGTACATATACAGTTTAATGGCTAATGTTTTGGTACATTTATACAGTTTAATGGCTAATGTTTTGGTACACATACAGTTTAATGGCTAATGTTTTGGTACACATACAGTTTAATGGCTAATGTTTTGGTACATATACAGTTTAATGGCTAATGTTTTGGTACACATATACAGTTTAATGGCTAATGTTTTGGTACACATACAGTTTAATGGCTAATGTTTTGGTACATATACAGTTTAATGGCTAATGTTTTGGTACATTTATACAGTTTAATGGCTAATGTTTTGGTACATATATACAGTTTAATGGCTAATGTTTTGGTACATATATACAGTTTAATGGCTAATGTTTTGGTACACATATACAGTTTAACGGCTAATGTTTTGGTACACATACAGTTTAATGGCTAATGTTTTGGTACACATATACAGTTTAATGGCTAATGTTTTGGTACATATGTACAGTTTTATGGCTAATGTTTTGGTACACATATACAGTTTAATGGCTAATGTTTTGGTACATATGTACAGTTTAATGGCTAATGTTTTGGTACATATACAGTTTAATGGCTAATGTTTTGGTACATTTATACAGTTTAATGGCTAATGTTTTGGTACATATACAGTTTAATGGCTAATGTTTTGGTACATTTATACAGTTTAATGGCTAATGTTTTGGTACATTTATACAGTTTAATGGCTAATGTTTTGGTACACATACAGTTTAATGGCTAATGTTTTGGTACACATACAGTTTAATGGCTAATGTTTTGGTACATATACAGTTTAATGGCTAATGTTTTGGTACATTTATACAGTTTAATGGCTAATGTTTTGGTACATTTATACAGTTTAATGGCTAATGTTTTGGTACATATACAGTTTAATGGCTAATGTTTTGGTACATTTATACAGTTTAATGGCTAATGTTTTGGTACATTTATACAGTTTAATGGCTAATGTTTTGGTACACATACAGTTTAATGGCTAATGTTTTGGTACACATACAGTTTAATGGCTAATGTTTTGGTACATATACAGTTTAATGGCTAATGTTTTGGTACACATATACAGTTTAATGGCTAATGTTTTGGTACACATACAGTTCAATGGCTAATGTTTTGGTACATATACAGTTTAATGGCTAATGTTTTGGTACATTTATACAGTTTAATGGCTAATGTTTTGGTACATATATACAGTTTAATGGCTAATGTTTTGGTACATATATACAGTTTAATGGCTAATGTTTTGGTACACATATACAGTTTAACGGCTAATGTTTTGGTACACATACAGTTTAATGGCTAATGTTTTGGTACACATATACAGTTTAATGGCTAATGTTTTGGTACATATGTACAGTTTAATGGCTAATGTTTTGGTACATGTACAGTTTAATGGCTAATGTTTTGGTACACATACAGTTCAATGGCTAATGTTTTGGTACACATACAGTTTAATGGCTAATGTTTTGATACACATATACAGTTTAATGGCTAATGTTTTGGTACACATATACAGTTTAATGGCTAATGTTTTGGTACATATATACAGTTTAATGGCTAATGTTTTGGTACACATACAGTTTAATGGCTAATGTTTTGGTACACATACAGTTTAATGGCTAATGTTTTGGTACACATACAGTTTAATGGCTAATGTTTTGGTACACGTACAGTTTAATGGCTAATGTTTTGGTACATATATACAGTTTAATGGCTAATGTTTTGGTACACATACAGTTTAATGGCTAATGTTTTGGTACACGTACAGTTTAATGGCTAATGTTTTGGTACATATATACAGTTTAATGGCTAATGTTTTGGTACACATACAGTTTAATGGCTAATGTTTTGGTACATATATACAGTTTAATGGCTAATGTTTTGGTACACATACAGTTTAATGGCTAATGTTTTGGTACACATATACAGTTTAATGGCTAATGTTTTGGTACATATGTACAGTTTAATGGCTAATGTTTTGGTACACGTACAGTTTAATGGCTAATGTTTTGGTACACATACAGTTCAATGGCTAATGTTTTGGTACACATACAGTTTAATGGCTAATGTTTTGGTATACATATACAGTTTAATGGCTAATGTTTTGGTACACATATACAGTTTAATGGCTAATGTTTTGGTACATATATACAGTTTAATGGCTAATGTTTTGGTACACATACAGTTTAATGGCTAATGTTTTGGTACACACACAGTTTAATGGCTAATGTTTTGGTACACATACAGTTTAATGGCTAATGTTTTGGTACACATACAGTTTAATGGCTAATGTTTTGGTACACATATACAGTTTAATGGCTAATGTTTTGGTACACGTACAGTTTAATGGCTAATGTTTTGGTACATATATACAGTTTAATGGCTAATGTTTTGGTACACATACAGTTTAATGGCTAATGTTTTGGTACATATATACAGTTTAATGGCTAATGTTTTGGTACACATACAGTTTAATGGCTAATGTTTTGGTACACATACAGTTTAATGGCTAATGTTTTGGTACATATATACAGTTTAATGGCTAATGTTTTGGTACACATATACAGTTTAATGGCTAATGTTTTGGTACACATATACAGTTTAATGGCTAATGTTTTGGTACACATATACAGTTTAATGGCTAATGTTTTGGTACATATATACAGTTTAATGGCTAATGTTTTGGTACACATACAGTTTAATGGCTAATGTTTTGGTACACATATACAGTTTAATGGCTAATGTTTTGGTTCATATGTACAGTTTAATGGCTAATGTTTTGGTACATGTACAGTTTAATGGCTAATGTTTTGGTACACATACAGTTTAATGGCTAATGTTTTGGTACATATATACAGTTTAATGGCTAATGTTTTGGTACACATACAGTTTAATGGCTAATGTTTTGGTACACATATACAGTTTAATGGCTAATGTTTTGGTACACATATACAGTTTAATGGCTTATGTTTTGGTACAGTTATACAGTTTAATGGCTAATGTTTTGGTACATTTATACAGTTTAATGGCTAATGTTTTGGTACATTTATACAGTTTAATGGCTAATGTTTTGGTACATTTATACAGTTTAATGGCTAATGTTTTGGTACATATACAGTTTAATGGCTAATGTTTTGGTACATTTACAGTTTAATGGCTAATGTTTTGGTACATTTATACAGTTTAATGGCTAATGTTTTGGTACACATATACAGTTTAATGGCTAATGTTTTGGTACATATATACAGTTTAATGGCTAATGTTTTGGTACACATATACAGTTTAATGGCTAATGTTTTGGTACACATATACAGTTTAATGGCTAATGTTTTGGTACACACATACAGTTTAATGGCTAATGTTTTGGTACACATACAGTTTAATGGCTAATGTTTTGGTACATATACAGTTTAATGGCTAATGTTTTGGTACACATATACAGTTTAATGGCTAATGTTTTGGTACACATATACAGTTTAATGGCTAATGTTTTGGTACACATATACAGTTTAATGGCTAATGTTTTGGTACACATATACAGTAAAGGAGGGGTTCCGGACCGGGCGTGTCACCCGGTGGGGAGACGGAAGAGACGCCACACAAACACAGCCGTTCACCGCTCGCTGAACGGTTCTTGTGTTAAAAATGTCCGCGATTCAAACGCTGAGAGCTTTCGTTAACCAGCGGCTGACCGCGGCTGCAGAGGAGATATTCGGGCTGCTGGAGACGACCATATCAAAGTACGAGCAGGAGGTTGACCGCCAGCGCAGGCTGCTGGAGGAGGTTGTCCACACGAACAAAGCAGGTCGGTGGGTCGCGTGGAGCTGTAACGAGAAGGGCGCTACGTTTGGTCGAATTCACCGGTTTGAAGAAAGTGACCGGTTAACGTCGCTTTCACACAGTGTGTTAGCGAAAGGCTGCTAGCCTCGGCTCGCGCAGCTGTGCAGAATGTATCCCCACCGGAAGTTTACCCATTTAGACCTTCATAATAAAAGCGCAAAGCATGGCGTTCCAATGGATGAATGAAATGGTGTGTGAGAATGGCTGTGAATTATATTGTTAGATCAAGGTGTAATACCGAAAGATAACAGTTCCAACAGTTCAGTTCAGATCAGTGCAGAAGGTCGATTGACGAAAATAATTAACAATGTTTTTTATACTAAATTAATTGTTTCAGTATCATGTTTTTAAGGAACTTGTGTTGGATTTATTTCCGATTTGCTGACATTTTGTAGACGATCGAGAATCAAGAACATAATCTTCAAGTTGATAGATAATGAAAATTATGTGTTTGTGTTAAAGAAAATGTGAATGTAAAGCGTGGCCAACATTTTAAACGTCCAGTATCAGCCTAAAAAATCTAGTATTGGTTGGCGATAATTACAAGATAAATAATTTGATTCCTTCCCACAAGTATGTTGAACCTGAAAAAAAAAGAATGTTAAATATGTCAAAATTTAAAATAGTTAACTAATGAGTTAAAGCATTGCATTTTTAAGGCCATTACTTGGCTGGCAAAAACAATCAACCAAAAAGCTACCAGAAGATAAGTAAAATGATACCAACCAGTTAGGCTCAGGTTTATAGTTAGGGCTGGCTCAGGCTTGGTTGGACCAGCCCCTAGTTAGGCTGCTATAGGCTGAGACTGCTGGGGGACTTATGATCTACGGAGCTCCTATCTCCTCCTCTCCATCTGTACGCATTCTTATCCCATTAATGCATGCTACTAACTCAACATATTTTCCCTTTCTGCAGTTGTGTGCTTTTTCATCTCTCCCTCTCTCTTTCTCTCTCAAACCAACCGGTCAAGGCAGATGGCCGCCCATAGGGCCCAGGTTCTGCTCGTGGTTTCTGCCTTTTAAAAGGGAGCTTTTTTTCATGCCACAATCGCTCTAGTGCTTGCTCATCGTGAAAAATGCTGGGTGTCTTTCAATAATGTCACAAAGAGTACAGTCTGGACCTGGGGTCTCATTTAAAACCGTTGCATAAGCACAAAACGGGGTCTGAAATAGGCCTACGCCACTTCCCACGCAAACGTTGTGATCCATTAAAACAAACTTGACGGAGAACGTGATCACCTGTACGGAAACTCTGAACCATGCGTACGAACATTTTGGAGACAGGTGGTGAGGTGGTGAATTGAAGCTAGATTGTAGAAATTAAATCTGACGCATCATTACAGGTATAATGATGCCTCTCACATTTAATTTCACTTCATCTCACATTATGTATTCTTTTTATCATAAACTGTCAAACCAGCAATGTTATTTGTGCTTTTACTAACTATAAATGGTGAAAGGATTGTACTTGTATAGCGCTTTTCTAGTCTTCCTACCACTCAAAGTGCTTTATTATACTATAAGTACATTTCAATTGTTAAAGATATAAATCAACTCAAACCTCATATCAAATTTTGCTTAATATTTAATCGGCTCTGTCTGTTCTCCTCAGCTCAGAGGAGAGACCGAACTACCGACACTCGTAGTCATCTATGAAGCAGCTGATAAAATGATCATCATCTGTAAGATAACGTCAACTAATGTTAAAGAAATGCAGAACAGAGCAATAATCTATAAGAATAATACTGTACAATCTTAGTTTTCATAAAGTTTTTGTGAGTAAACACAACTTTATTTGTTAATTCATGGTTTATTCCAGAGGCAGAGATTCAGCATACTGTACACAGACAAACTGTAAACAGCTATCTGATGTATCAGAGCTCACTGGAGTCACCATAGTGACTGTCACACCTCCAGTCACCTCACCTGGCAAATCTTCACCACCTGCACATAAGGATTGTGTAAATTAAAGCCAGTGACAGCTCTCGCATGATCACTTCATATCATCATCATCAGTCCTAATCATAATGCCATAAGGAAACACAAGTCAATAAAGAAATTGTGGTCACCTATCAAACTTAATTTTAAATGATATCCAGAGTGGTGGATACCACTGATTGTCACGGTCATTTTGGAATCAATCATTCTGATGTAAACATAAATACTACAGTGACACTTGTGATGTGTTATGTTGCACGATAGATAATCTGGCACTATTAGCACTGTGAGGACTGCGTAAATGAAAGAATTAGGAGTGAACGAGTGTTCTTCCTCTCGGTACTCGGTACTTACTTCACTGTAAAGACCCACTGATCATTTCTCTGCATCAACATTCATGAGGTGCTTTGACCGTTTAAAGTTGAATGTGGACGTGTAGAGGGCCGGATGTGAGGCTGAACCAGCTGCACACATTTACAGGTTGTTTTTTGATTTATAAAAGGAAATAGCTCACTGGCAAGCGTACACAAGGTTTTATGAATCTGAATAGGTTTTGATGTACGTGCATTTCCTCCTTTGAACGTACGCAAACATTTAGTTTGGATCCTTTGCTCTGTTTTATAAATGAGACCCCTGCTCTTTATGAAAACTGCCCTGAGATAACTTCAGTTATTATTTGGTGCTATATAAATATAATTCAATGAAGCAGGTGAGGTGTACGTTAGCATCTCAGGTTATGTTACAACATCAGTTTGTTCACTTTGAGATGTCTCGGACGAGATGCTAGAAAAGTATCATTACGGTTTATATTAATAGGTGATTGTCTGTATTTTATTTTTACCTCCAGATGCCAGAAACCTGAGTATCAGGAAAGAAGGCAAAGAATCGAGGACCACTCTAGACCAGGAGGGCCCAGATCCTCCACACATTAAAGAGGAACAGGAGGAGCTCTGGAGCAGTCGAGAGGAAGAGCAGCTTGAAATACTGGAGGAAGATCATATCACCGAGTTCCCATTCACTGCTGTCTCTGTGAAGAGTGAGGATGAGGAAGAGAAAGCTCAGTCGTCACAGCTTCGTCAAAGGCAGACTGAGGAGAGTGGAGAGGCAGAGCCTCCAGCCTGCAGCTCAGCTCAACCGATGGAAACAGAAACTGACAACAGTCATCAGCTGTTGTCTTTATACTGCTGTGAATCAGAGACTGAGGACAGTAATGATGATTGGAGGGAGACAAGAGAACAAGAGTCAGGTTCAGACACACTGAGAAACGAGGGCTCTCTGAATCATATTAAGTCTCGCACCCACGACAGGCCGTTTAGTTGCACAGTTTGTGATAAAAGATTTGGCTGCAAAGGAAATCTCTACGCCCACATGAGGAGCCATACAGGGGAAAAGCCTTTCACCTGCACAGTTTGTGACAAAGGTTTTAGTGCAAAGGTCAATCTGAAGACTCATATGAGAAGTCACACCGGGGAGAAACCATTCAGCTGCTCGATGTGTAACAAGAGTTTTAGTCAGAAGAAGACATTAGTTATACACTTGAGAAGTCATACAGGGGAAAAACCGTTTAGTTGCTCATTCTGTGGGAAACGTTTCAGTGAGAAGGGAACGTTGAAGAGGCACATTAGAGTTCATACGGGAGAGAAACCATACAGTTGCAGTGTTTGCGGGCGGAATTTTAGTTTGCTGTCACATGTTAAAAGCCACAAGTGTGCTGGTGTGAGCACTAACAAGTGAATCTGCCTGGACTGTGTTTTCAAAATGCGTTTCGGGATAAACTGTTCATATTAATCTCTATACAGATTCAGAATGAATATGTAAAATCTGTTTATGGGATTACGGGGCTAGTGTTTGGTTTCGGAAGCGTTCTGGTTTCAGTTTGTAGTCTGTAGTATTGACCAATCACGTTGGAGCAGGCTTTGGTTGAACGCAGGTAAACAGTCTGTGTGTAGAGCAAAAGAGGCGGAAATGCAGTCTGAGAATCCATCTTTTTATTGGGTTAAAATTAGCTCGTAAACTAGCTACTTGTGAAACAATCCGTCCGTACAAATCGTCTCTTAACTCCAACTCCAGTCGGGCATCTTAAGTTCCTAACCGTGTAGTAAACAATAAGCAGCGTCTGCATATATTTATGAACATAATAAGCAACAAATGTTCGTAGAGAAATGTCTACAAGTATTTGAGGCCATGTAAACAGTCTCTCCATTACATGCACTGAAGTTTATTTGTCCACATACACTACACTGCTCAGTAAATATATACGTCACATTGTAAGGGATCCTTCCGGGAAGTGTTCATTTCATTCAGGCTCCGACAAAGGACAGCGACAAATGGTTAACGGGACACCCTCCTAATCAGTTAACGCAGTATGATGCTCCTCAATATGAAGCAATACGTATGCCTGTGCCGAATATAGTTTTTTATCCGGATCTCTTCTAGCTTGTTGGCTAATCTTTCAAGAATACACACACACACAGAAAATGAAAGCATACAATAATTTAAATACAACTCGAAACATAATTGTTGACACACATTCTTAATAAATGTCAACCTTTAAATTCCAAATCAAAATGCTTCTTTTTTATTGCATGTTAAAACGTGTTGAAAAAAGATAGATGTAATAATTTCCAAAAATTCACAACATCTTTTTATTTAATGGAATACTGAGCTTCAATACATATTTGTTGGCGTTTAGCCTTTCAAAAACAACATTTTCACTGCTGGGGGCTTCAGTCTCGGTAGGCGTGCATAAGGCACCATGGCCCAGAGAAACGTGCAATAAAAGTTCGCATTAAGCAGCAACGGATTGCCTCAATCAGCAGCATCAGTGAAGCAGTAACAACATGCAACAGCAAGAACACCAAATAAATATAAGCCTGGTGTGTACAGGATTATGGTGTGTCCCTGGACTGATATATTGTTGATATATTGTTGATTTTTAAACTTTCAAATATCTATATCAGCATCGGCCACAACAATCCAGTATCAGCTGGGCTCCAGCGCCAACGCAGTGCTCTCATGAATGAGCAGGCTTTATTTGGTGCAGTGCTAAAGTTGGTCTTGACATGACCTTACTGGTTGACTGCTGAGAAGGATTTCTCAATCATACAACAAACAGATGTTTTGTTCAAACATTATTTATGCTAATATTTTAAAGTGAAATTTCACACATTTAATCACTGGTTTGGTACGATCGCATCATGGATGTGACAACTATACATTTGTAAACATTCAGTTAGATCAAGGATGCATCAAGTCGTTCTCAGTCTGAATATTTACGTTCAGTTTGTTTCTCAATATCAGAGTTTTATTTCCCCGTAAGCTGGAGGCTGTGCCGCCTTCCAACACACAGCCACAGAGACAAATAAAAAGAAAATTCAAACCTAATAGTGTCTCTTTTGTAATTGATAATTCCGCCACAATCCATTCAGTTCAGTCAATGGATGCAGCGGCAACAACAAGAACTCTTGCCTTTTTTTCATTCCCGTCTTGTTCAATTTAAACATGAAGACAACATGGAAGAAACTTGTAAATTTGCAAACAAAATGCCCACATATAGACTTCCTATCGAATACATTTTCATTGCCCAAGGAATGAGTCCACACCACCATTTTGGCATCTCAAAATAGCAACAAATTGCAGCCTTGGCTTGCCATACTTGCCAAATCTTGGATTCTGATGCTGTTAAAGCCCTTGAAGTTTGGTACACCCATAAACATGGCATTTTTAAAATGAAATATAGAACGTCAATATGTATATACTCAAAGCGCTTTAACACTACATGTCATTCCCCCATTCATACACTGATGACAGGGGCTACCATGCAAGGTGCCACCTGTTCATCAGGACTCTAACCATTCATACCCATTCATATACCTTAGGGCAGGGGTGTCAAACTCATTTTCACCCCGGGCCACATCAGCATCATGGTTGCCCTCAAAGGGCCGGTTGTAAATGTAAGACTGTATAAATGTAACTACTCCCTAACATATTGTTAAATAACTGTCTCTACATTTGATTATTGTTTATTCAATTGTTAAAATATTGTACATGCAGTTATATGAATGTAAAATAATTTCTATTTCATCCTTACTGACCGCCAGAGGCAGTGTTTAACACTGGATATCTTCTGTCTCGCGCCTGCGCAGGTCGAATATTTCTACCAACAAAGTCACCTGTGACCTCGGATGACCCCCGTCGTCTATAAGTTCCGGTGTCATCCTGAGCTCAGTCCTTTTTCATCTTCTCGCTACGCAGGCTAGCTACCATGGTAGCATACGCTTTAAAACAAAGATGTGTCTACGATCAAGACATATTGGAGCTTGTCGCTGTAGCCTTGTGACCACCGGTCGGAGTTGCAGATCTCTCGCCCTCCAAAGGCTGCGACAAGCTGTCCCTCTTAGGAGGGAGTGGCGTGTTTTCGCCGTTCGGACCATCGAGCCCCGGACTGGTGGACGCCCCTGTCATCGGTCATCAGCAGTCTGATAAGGGCCACCTAAGTCGTGAAGACGGCAATCGTGAGATCGATTAACATTGCTTTCTATAACCGTTATTCGTTTCCACGGTTCGCAGAGCGCTTCCGCTCTAGCTAATCGAGTGGCGTGCTAACGAGAGCGTAGAATATACGCTGTCGGCCCGCCCTTCACAGTGAGAACATTATGGCTATCACAGTTAGCGAGTGGTCCCGCTCAGGCTAACTTGATGAGATGCTAGTTCGACTAGATCAACATTAGCATTGTGTCCACTGATTTTGTAACATTACGGCTATCACAGTTAGCGAGTGGTCTCGCTCAGGCTAACTTGGTGAGATGCTAGTTCGACTAGATCAACATTAGCATTGTGTCCACTGATTTTGTAACATTACGGCTATCACAGTTAGCGAGTGGTCTCGCTCAGGCTAACTTGGTGAGATGCTAGTTCGACTAGATCAACATTAGCATTGTGTCCACTGATTTTGTAACATTACGGCTATCACAGTTAGCGAGTGGTCTCGCTCAGGCTAACTTGGTGAGAGACTAGTTCGACTAGATCGACATTGACATTGTGTCCATTGAGATTCAATTTTTGCATCTGACAGATTTTCACAGTTAGCAGTGTCCCTGCTCAGGCTAACTTGGTGAGATGCTAGCTAGACAAAGCTGATACTGGGACTGTGTCCATCGATTTTGTAACCTTACGGCTGTCACAGTTAACAGAGCTCTGGTTAACTCAGTGGGAAGCTAGCTAGACAAAGCTGATACTGGGACTGTGTCCATCGATTTTGTAACCTTACGGCTGTCACAGTTAACAGAGCTCTGGTTAACTCAGTGGGAAGCTAGCTAGACAAAGCTGATACTGGGACTGTGTCCATCGACTTTGTAGCATTACGACTATCACAGTTAGCAGAGTGCTCTCGCTCAGGCTAACTCGGTGAATGCTAGTTATACTAAACCAACATTGATGTTGTGTCCATTGATGCTTTTTACGCATTACAGCTGTCGCAGTTGGCAGTGTCCTCACTCAGGCTAACCTGGTGGGACACTAACTAGACTAAGTTAATACTGGGATTGTGTCCATTGATTTTGTAACATTACGGCTATCACAGATGGCTGAGTGTCCTCGCTCAGGCTAACTGGTGGGACACCACTAGTCACAGCAACGGTCCTAGTGAAGAGAGTGTCCTCGCTCCCCTCTCACTGCAAGGACTTTTTTGGCCTGTTTCCACAGTGGCAGAGTGCTCTCGCTCAAGCTAACTTGTGGGACACCAATATCTGCAGCGACTGTCCTAGTGAAGAGAGTGTCCTCGCTCCCCTCTCACTGTAAGGACTGTTTTTTGGTCTGTTTCCACAGTGGCAGAGTGCTCTCGCTCAGGCTAACTGGTGGGACACCAATATCTGCAGCGACTGTCCAAGTGAAGAGAGTGTCCGAAGAGATCACTCCCCTCTGACTGGCTCCTGCCTGTTCTCTCAACATTCAGCAGAGCGCTCCCGCTCAGACTGACTTGGAATTCCGCATCAACTAGTGGGACAAGGGTTCCTCCAGAATCGCGGCCATGTTAAACTCTCCCGGCTGTAGGACCTGTATAGCTCCTCTTCAGCCTGAGGACGGCCATGACCTCTTGCCTTAGCCTCGAGCATCTGAGGGAGGGCCTCTCGGAGAACCCAGGCAGGACCTGCGGCATCATGCCTTGAGCAGTAAGGTCTGCTAGGCTGGCCGAAGTAGAACACCTGATGCGTGAGGTCTACCTCCCCCTGTCAGGGTAACTGAATACAACCTACCCTGATTTGCATGGCGCTGGCACGCCTGCAGTGGGATACACAGCAGCCGGAACTTCCGCCTGCGAGTGCCTTCTTCAGGCACCTTCCCGCCCTCACCATCTTTTCTGTTCCTCCCTCCGAGGAATATCGGAGGGAGTTGCATGCATGCTGGAGAGACACCAGGGCTCTCTCCCGCCTTACATCAGATGGCCGAACCCTGACGGCCATGCAGGAGGTGGCAAAATGTAGCCTTGCACGTATGCCAGCCATTTAGCCGACTATTGCGTCCCTCATAGTTTCCCCTGAGGAGACTCTGAGGCCCGATGCCAGGTGCCCTCGACCCCAACGTCGGGTCAAAGATGGCCTGCTATCCAGGGCTTATGACACAGCAGCGTTGTGGACCGTATCTGCAACTCCCTCTCCCACCTCATGCTTGCCCTCGCAGCTTCTCTGCAGCAGGCTACTTCGATGCTTCCGCATCCAGCCTCAGTGATGCGTCATTGCAGGCGTTTGCGCTCATGTCGAGGGAACTTGGACGTATGATGTCCAGACTCAGGCCCAGTCACCCCGGTCGGAGACATGTAGGAGTACCCTCCGTACTGTCCCAGTGGCAAGAGCCCGGGGGTTTCTACTCAACTTACTTTCTTGTAAAGAAGACAGGCAGCGGACTGCGCCCAGTCCTAGATCTGAGGGGACTCAACAAGTTTCCGAAGGTGTTGCCGTTTCACATATTGAGCACAGCAGACGCCCTTAATGCTGTTTCGAAGAGAGTGGTTCACGTCTGTCGAGGCCTGTTCCCATGGTGTATCGTCAAAGGCAGTTTCTTCGTTTCGCCTTTTAAGGACGTCACTTTCAGTCCATGGTGCTTCCATTCGGACTCTCCCTTCTCCCCACGGGTGTTCACAGGGTGCGTTACTGCTGTCCTTTCCCCCTGCAATTACAGGGCATGAAAATACTGCCATACTTAGATGATTGGCTGACCTGTGCGCCATCCCGGCTTCAGGTGGCACAGGACACTGCTCGCCTTCTCTCACGTGGCCCGGTGGGGCCTCAAGGTGAACATGGAGAGGAGCTACTAGTCTGTCGCCCCAGCGTGTGGACGACATCCCCCACAACCTCTCCCCCTTCCGAGGGGGCAGACGGTTGCCTTAAATCCTTTTCTCCGCCTATTTGGTAAACTGACAGCTGCCTCAACTGTCGTTCCCTTGGGTTTGCAGATGGCTGAATAGCCTTCACTTGGATGCGGCTGCTCAAAAACCGTATGGGCATGTCAATGTTCTAGAGCTAGTGCTCAAACACTTCCTGTCATATTTGAAGGGAAAGCATGTGATTGTCCGGTCGGACAACACCTCTGCTGTGTTTTCACATAAACCATCAAGCGGGCACCAGATCTGCAGAAGTTACTACGGGTATCACCGTGCCCTTCTGACTTGGGCGGCCCCTCGCCTGACCATTGTTGAAGGATCGTAGAAAATATGAAAGCATAAAAGTATAACCATCACAAACATATATTTTGTTCACTTTTTATAACCATCACAACATATAGCCATCATAACCATCATAAAATATAAACTGTTTTATCTCATAAGTGTGATTTAACATAAACTGTTTTATTTCATATTAGATGTGATTCAACATAGAATGTTTTATTTCATGATAGAGGTGATAGAAACATATGAACTGCGTAGACGCTTTATGTAACATAGTCACTTTAGCCTTGAATAGTGCTTTGGTTCTACCAGGACCAACCAGTTACAACCAGTTCCATTCTGTTGTTAACTCTGGTACAAGATGCTTCCTGTATGTGTGACGTATTTGTGATTAAGGGAGGTACTAGAATCAGAGTAGTATAAAACAAACAGAAGGGTTCTTATCTTTCGATCTTTTTTACCCATCTTTAGAGACGGGACAGACTTCTTTCTTAAAAAGTAGAAACCCCGGTTTAAAGGGAGAGACTTCCTTTAATAGACCCTTAGGGGTCTTGCCCCCTGAGCGGGAGTAGAACACCCTTCTGCTGTCCCATTCAGAGATAGGAGAGAAGACAGCATGAGAAAAAATGGAAAACACACAGCGAGAGCTGAGTGAGACCCTGAAAACAAGCAGGGATTGTCAGCATTAGTTTGAACAGAACTGAGAGTGTTTCATTGAATTTAAATTGTTTTATGTGATTGCTTTGGAAAACCTTTAATAAAACTACAGCCTTACCATTTGTAAGTGACTGGACCCAAACTAAAGACTCTGGTTTTTTAGAACCATTTGACCCTCTTCCCTGTCCACTACCCGTGTGATACTGAGGTGACGACCCACTCTACCAGAGGGACTTAAAGGTGAGTACCCTGGGTGAAGACTTTGCAGTGTTTGTCATATATGGTGAGACCTTTCATAATAGGCAATAGTAAAGTATAGACGATCTACATAACTATTCATACTGGGTGTTAGGGTTACATCCTACTGAGAGCGCCTAGGGCGTAGCCGTACAAGACTTTCAGAAAGACAATTAATTCCGAAAATCCTAACGATTCAGCTACGGGGTGAGATAAAATCACCTTCCAATAACTTCCTGGCTAAATAAACAGCAAACGTGATTGTAACCTGGTGGTTTGTGGCTCCAGTTTGAACATTAAATCAGTAACAAATGGTACTTTGAGCTGGAAACTGAGCCACACTCCACACATTGACCTAAAATGGCTGAAGGCATTACGTCTATGGATAAGGCCACCTATGAAGTTAAGGCTGTTAGGAACATGGATGGATCCCAAGGTGTCGTAGACTCAACCCACCTCTACATGGAAGAGTCCAACCCTGAATTGTCTCAAACATCACCTAGGCCATCTACACCTGCTCAACAAATGTAGCCTAGCTTTTCATCTGAACCATTATTACCTTGCTCTTACAGAGCGAACCAAATCCCTTTGCTATCAGTATCTTGCGATCTATTGGCTAAACCCCTCACAAAGCCAATCAGCCATGACCCTGGGGCATGTAATCAACTAAATGCAGTTTTTGGATTTAGTGCTGCCATGGGTCATTGTATGGAAGACCTAATTAGTATGTTTATTATGAAACCAGTTGGGGTGTTGAAATAATAACCCATGCCCTCTGGGTTTAGGGTTAGTTAGGAGTTTTAACGAGGAAATCTTGTAGATTCGTATTCCTCCTAAGGGCTGCAATAATGCTGTGATCCTGTAGTAGTTGAGTACCTGTGATATAGTTTTTGAAGTTGTTTCTAATCACTCAAGCTGGACCAGTCTGATGGAGAGTATTTGGTAACAAATGGCAGGTTAGAGGTCACCACTATAGGCCTGGGCTGCGGTCGAATAGTCCTTTTTGCCAACTGAGTGAAATGACCGGGAAGTATCCAAGTGTCCGCTTGACCAAGATTATTAAACCGTTAAAAAGCACAATATAACCGAACCATTGAATCCACATTATTGCACAAAGCAAATATTGATACTAAACAGTTTCATTGATATTGAACGAGTGAATTGTTTCTACTGAAGCATGTTGATAAGTGTGACAGCAGCAGGAAGGAAGAAGCTCCGGTTTCTCTCCTTCACACCACGAGTGAAGCAGCCTCTCACAAAAGAAGATCTTTAGAAAGGTTGCATGTTTATGAGTAAAAGAATTCATGTTGTCATATTTTAGTTGTGCTTTTTGTAGTCCTTCTTCGTTGTAGTTTCTCCATAGCAGACCTACGTCAGCACCGCCGTTGCCTCATAATTACGTAGCTTAGTGAAAGTGTAGTCGGTTTCTCTAAACATCACGGTTGTCTCTTCCTAACTCCCTTAATGAATTATCCTTCACTTCTTTCCTTGACCCCTTGATGTTTTCCATACAGGTCAAGGAAAAGTGGTTAGGAATAGACGTTAGGAGGTCATTTTTGGACAATTCGACCGCAGCCCTGGTCTGTTGAAATGTATTGTGACATTTTCTAAGAAAAGGCCTAGAGTTCCCTCTGCTGGACAAAGCTAGGAATAGTACTTCGACGGCCTGTTTAAAATCCTACTGTTTGGTACAGATTCTCTGGAACCTCAACAGCTGTGACTTAATCAGAGGAGGAGAGTAAACGACTGGTAAGTTTGGGTTAAATGGAAAACTATCTGATGTCTGCCTGGTGCACATCTCGGATCACTAACCCACCTGCCAGCCTATCCCCTTTCAAATCATCACTAATGGGAGCATCTGTAGAGTAACATTTTCTTCACCATGCTTTCACTAGTCACCTGTCTGCTGCCTGCATCACTCACTCAACATGTCTAATCTGTCGTCATAATTAGTAGTTTTTATATGCAGCTTGGCTCAATGTGTGTCCGTCTGTCAATATTAACACAACAATCTCATCCTTTAATCTTACTGTAACATTTTATTTATCTTTAAGCCTCAGATGTACAGGCCCCTCTTTCGCTCCCGCCACAACCTCCTCCTGCCCCCTCCACCTCAGCAGCACCACATCAGGGGGCTGGTGTCTCTGCTGGACGAGCCCACAGACGAGGAGCTGCTGGAGGCCATGCTGGACCAAGAACACCTCGTGCAACTTCCAGCAGCAGCACCAGAGTCACCAGCTCCCTCACCACCGCCTGCAGCTGCCACCCTGACGCCACCTGCAGCCTGTCAGGTCGTCGCCATGGAGGAACACGAGGAGTTGCCCGGTCCAGCCTTCCTCCCTCCCCCACCATCTGCTGGCAGGGCTGAGGTGAGGCTGTATGTCAAACATATGAGGCCTCAGGTGTCACTGCTGCCCTCCCTTATGAAGGGATATTGAAATTGTCTTGTATGTTTGTGTTGTTGTCTCACCAGTTGCTGCCTGAGTCTTGGCGGGCAGCTCTGTCGAGCAGCAGCAGTGGATCGGTCGGGTGCTGTTTACCAGGGACAACAGGGGGAGGTCTCGGCTCGTCAGTGAGCTGAATCTCTGGTGGTCTACAACCAGCTTCCCGCATCACCGACCGGAGGGTCCTGGACATCGACGGCTGGTACCTCATGGCCACCGAGTACCTGGAGTGCCGGTGTAAGAAGGTCGGAGGGTGGTCACAGGGCATCATAAGGCAGCTGTCCCCCACCTACAGCTGCCAATTTCCAGCTGTACTTGTGTACAAGTAAGAAATTAAATTACTATTTTTATTATTTGTTTGTGTTGAACATCCGGTTTGATGTATTTCTGTGGTGACAAAGCTGTACATAATGTTTGTGTTGTGGTTCTGCAGGCTGTCCTGTGACATGAGGGTGATTGTGCAGCTGCGGTCTCGCACTCTACACAGCAAAATCGGAAGTGTGAATTTAACTGTTTATATAATTCTCACCGGTTCCGAGTTAAATTTACACTTTGCATAGTGTTCATATTTTAACTCTTTAATAGTGTTAAATATCCGACACTCACAGTGTTGTTTTATGACACAGGACAGTGAATTTTTAACACTAAATTGTGTATCTATGTTTACATAAGTTTAAATGTTTTCACCCTAAAGACATAACAGTGAACTACAATAAATCATTGATACAAAATATTTTCTTTTTATTCAGAAAATATCTTCCAAGCACCATGGGCACAACTCAACTACATATGCACATTTACAAAGAAAATAATGGTACAATATATAGGCTCTCATCTTCACCATAAGCACTTTGTAAGTCAAAGGGCTTATAAATAACAAGACTGTCTGCTTTTATTACATCTTTCTCATCACTTTCACATACTTGGTAGGCATGGAAATGCTCACTGAAATGGTCAACCACAAGCTTGTTCACTTCAAAGTAGAGAACACTGTCGACTAAAAGTATCTTCTTTATTCTACAAAACCCAGGCATATCATGATTCAATTCAATTCAATTTATTTTGTATAGCCCAAAATCACAAATTACAAATTTGCCTCAGAGGGCTTTACAATATGTACACATGACATCATCTTGTCCCGGAACCCTCACATCGGAACAGGAAAAACTCCCCCAAAAAACCCCTTTAACGGGGAGAAAAGAGGAAGAGACCTTAGGGAGAGCAACAGAGGAGGGATCCCTCTCCCAGGATGGACAGAAGTGCAATAGATGTCGAAGTGTTGAACAGCATAACAAAATTACAACAAATGCAATGTAATTTCAACACATTAAATGTATGACAGAACCACGGCAGGAGAAAAGACCAGGTCCAGGTACAACCCGGATCCAGAGGTACCTGCGAGGCGATAAAGCACAGATACTCTGGTGAAGAAGCTGGTCAATAATGTGCATTAATGGTACCGGTAATATGAAATAGTAATGTACCGTAATTTCCGGACTATAGAGCGCACCTATATATAGGCCGCACCTGCTAATTTTTAAAAGAAAAAAGAAATTGTACATAAATAAGCCGCACTTGTCTATAAGCCGCAGGTGTCCCCGGCCACGTCATCGTGCGGGACCACCCCCCAGCTGCTCTGCAGGCGCGCCCCCGTCTGAAGCTCGAACATCTTCCTGAACTCCACCCGGCCCTTCTTGCGGGACTCGGCGACGAGCAGCTCCCCGAACGAGAGCGGGCTCTCCCCGGGGAGAGCGGGCGACACGCTCGTCTCCGCGGCCGCGTCTAATGCGCGCGGGGTCTCGGAGTCGTCATCCTCTACAGGGGTTGCCCCGTGATCCTCCTCTTGCGTGCCCAACACCCGGATGTTCGCGTCTTCTTCCATCAATTAGCCGCATCGTTGTAAAAGCCGCAGTCTCAAAGCGTGTGAAAAAAAGTAGCGGCTTATATGCCGGAATTTACGGTAATAAGTAATAAGTGTTATTTATTAGTGGGAGTCAGCAGGGTTAAGGCGGGAGGAAGGACCAGGGTCCAGATGAAACCACGATACATGGAAACCTGTGAGGAGAGAAAGCACAAGGACTCCAGCGAAGAAACAAAGTCAGTAATGTGCATTAGTGGTAACGGTATTAGGGTTAATAATGTTAATAATAAAATTGGTAGTAGGTGTCAGCAGGGCCATGGCGGGTGGAAGGACCAGGGTCCAGATGAAACCACGATCCATGGGAACCTGTGAGGCGAGAAAGCACAAAGACTCCGGGGAAGAAGTAGAGTTAGTAGTGAGCATTAATGGGACATCAATTCATACAGACGGAGATGAAGAAGAGGAGAGAGGAGCTCAGTGTATCCTAGGAAGTCCCCCTGTAGTCTACGCCTATACCAGTTTGTCTAAGGGCTGGTCCAAGGCAGACCTAAGCCAGCCCTAACTATAAGCACTATCAAAAAGGAAAGTCTTAAGCTTACTCTTAAATGTGGTGAGTGTGTCTGCCCCCCGGACTGAAACGGGAAGCTTGTTCCACAAAAGAGGAGCTTGGTAACTGAAGGCTCTGGCTCCCATCCTACTCTTTAAGACTCTAGGAACTACAAGTAACCCTGAATTAGAGGAGCGCAGCTCTCTAGTAGGATAATATGGTACTATAAGCTCTTTAAGATATGATGGTGCCCGACCAGTTCGGGCTTTGTAGGTGAGTAAAAGAATTTTAAATTCTATTCTAGATTTTACGGGGAGCCACTGCAGAGAAGCTAATACAGGACTAATATGATCTCTTTTCTTAGTTCTTGTTAGTACACGAGCTGCAGCATTCTGAATCAGCTGGAGAGATTTATTAGAGCAGCCTGAAAATAAGGAATTGCAGTAATCTAGTCTAGAGGTAACAAATGCATGAACTAATTTCTCTGCATCGCTATGAGACAAGATGTGCCTGATTTTTGAAATATTACGTAGGTGAAAAAAGGCAGTCCTAGAAATTTGTTTTATCTGAGAATTAAAAGACAAATCCTGATCAAAAATTACTCCAAGATTCTTTACGGTGCTGCTGGATGCCATCTAGAGAAACTATGTCATTAGATAACTGATTTTGGAGGTGTTCTGGGCCTAGTAGAATAACTTCAGTTTTGTCTGAGTTTAACATCAGGAAGTTGCAGGTCATCCAGGTTTTTATGTCCTTTAGACATGCTTGTAGTTTAGTGAGCTGGTTTGTTTCATCTGGTTTAATTGATATATATAATTGAGTATCATCTGCATAACAATGAAAGTTTATAGAGTGTTCTCTGATAATAATACCTAAAGGAAGCATATATAAGGTGAACAGAATTGGTCCAAGCACAGAACCTTGTGGAACTCCATAACTAACGTTGGTCCTCATCGAGGATCATTTACATATACAAACTGAGATCGATCCGATAAATAGGATCCAAACCAGTTCAGTGCGGTTCCTTTGATGCCGATATAATGTTCAAGTCTCTGTAACAGGATATAATGGTCTATGGCAGGGGTGTCAAACTAATTTTCACCCCGGGCCACATCAGCATCATGGTCGCCCTCAAAGGGCCGGATGTAACTGTAAGACTGTATAAATGTAACCACTCCTAACATATTGTTAAACAACTCTCTCTGCATTTAATTATTGTTTATTCAAGTGTAAACATATTGTAAATGCATTTATATAAATGTAAAATGATATGCACATTTCTCTGTTATTATAACATAAATTCAGTTTTACTCACGGACCTCTCCACTGCATCACTAATGTCCCTCCCCGTCGTCGTTCCATGGAGGGCAGCTACATCCAAGAGCTCCTCACTGACAGTCAAGTCTGCCTTCAGCCGCTTACAAACATGGACAGTTGCGCTGTGTCCGTGTTGTCTGTGCTTTCATCAACCAAACAGCCACGTAGCTGCTCGACTCCTCGGCTAGCTGTGTTGTCAGATTGCCTGCTAGTTCCTTAACTCGGTCTGCGATGGTGTTCCTTGACAAAGTGACATTTGTAAAAGCCTGTACCTGGTCGGGGCTCACCTGCTCACAGACCCTGATCATACACTCCTTCACCCTCTGAAAAGGACTTGGAAGCTCGGGCGGTTTCTTCAGCCACAATAAAGCTTTCACAGCGGCATCATTTGTGTCTGTAGCTTCTGTGAATATGTTCTGCTGTGATTGGAGTCTGCCTTTACATTTTTGGACAAGTTGATGTTTTTCTTGGAGGCTACATGTAGCATACTTGGCTCCGTGTTTGGTATCAAAATGCCGACGTAAATTGTATTTTTTCATCACCGACACTGCTTCATAGCATAGCATAGCATAGCATACAGACCGGTTTCTCTCCTTGAAGAACAAACATATATTCGCTTTCCCATCTTTCATTAAATGTCCTTCCCTCTGTATCAATGTTCCTCTTCTTAGACATGTTGGATTATTTTTCAAACATTTTCAACTCAATAATTCGTTGGAAACCCGATTTAGTTAACGCTAACGCTACTAGCGGCCGCAGTCCGTCATTTCGCGGGTCAAAAACTCAATATGCATTGTGGGAGATGTAGTTTATGGTCACTGTAGCGTACACGATGAAGCAGCATAGAGTTTAATTTTAAGACAATCATATGCCTTTTATATGGAAGCCCATTTCAGCAGCAAAAACAACAAAAGAAAAATTAGACTTGATAATAAAAATATATATCATAATTATGACTTTCAATTTTTTTTTAATACATTTTTTTTTATAAATTTTTTTTTTTTGCTGGTGGAAATATGCCTTCGCGGGCCACATAAAATGACGTGGCGGGCCGGAAACGGCCCGCGGGCCTTGAGTTTGACACATGTGGTCTATGGTGTCGAACGCAGCACTAAGGTCTAACAAGACCAGAACAGAGACAAGTCCTTTGTCTGATGCAATTAGAAGGTCATTAGTAATTTTTACCAGAGCTGTCTCAGTGCTGTGATGCTTTCTAAATCCTGACTGAAAATCCTCAAATAAACTATTGTTATGTAGAAAGTCACACAACTGATTAGCTACTGCTTTCTCAAGGATCTTAGAGAGGAATGGAAGGTTGGAGATCGATCTATAGTTAGCCAACACCTCTGGGTCGAGAGTGGGCTTCTTAAGAAGAGGTTTAATTACAGCTACTTTGAAGGACTGTGGTACATGGCCTGTTAGTAGAGACAGGTTGATCATATCTAGTAGAGATGTGCTAATTATTGGTAGCACTTCTTTAAGCAGTCTAGTCGGTATAGGATCCAAGAGACAGGTAGAAGGTTTAGACTTAGAGATTGTTGAAGTTAATTTATCAAGATCGATGGGAGTAAAGCCATCTAAACATATATCATGGTTTGCAGCTGTTTCTAAGGGTACCCTATTTGAGGAAAGATCGGTACTAGTCGAGGGCAGTACATTGTTAATGCTCTCTCTAATAGGTATGATCTTATCATTAAAGAAGTTCATGAAGTCATTACTACTGAGGTCTATAGGAATACACGGCTCAACAGAGCTGTGACTCTCTGTCAGCCTGGCTACAGTGCTGAAGAGAAACCTGGAGTTGTTCTTATTTTTCTCTATTAACGATGAGTAATAGGCTGCTCTAGCATTACGGAGGGCCTTCTTATATATCTTAAGACTGTCTCGCCAGACTAACCGAGATTCTTCCAAGTTAGTGGAACGCCATGTTCTTTCAAGTTTTCGCGATGTCTGCTTTAATTTACGGGTTTGAGGGTTATACCATGGAGCGAACCTCCTTTGTTTTAGGGTTAGGGTTAGGGTTAGGGGGTGAGGGGACATAGACAAGATGGTATATACAGTGTTTCCTTGGTAAATAACAAAACAAATAAATCAATGACATAAATAAAATATATTGAAAAAATATGGATAAATAAATAAACATGGTATATATATACAGACACGCACACCAACACATCTAAACAAATCATAAGTGCTTTAAAAGGGAGGGGAGGGGGGGGGGGAAGGGAGGGGGGGTTGTGCATTGAGGTTTTACGTTGTGTGCAGTCACGCTAACCGTTCGGCCACGCAGTTTAACGGTTGCTGGGCAAGCGTGAGAACAGGTGTATATTCGTTCGATTAGACAGAAGAGATGACATGTGACTTATGGAGGACGAAATTGTTTTTAAGTATAAATAAATGCAATAATAAATGTATAAATGAATACAGGAAAGAATAAATAAATGTATAAATACAGGACTAAATAAATAAATGTATAAATACAGAAATGAATACAAAACTGAATAAATAAATGCTGAAATAAGTGTTTTTGTCTTTCACATTTTGTCTTTTTTGTGACATACACAGATGTTGATGAGTTTATTAATTAATGCTAATTAGGCTATTAGTTAAAGATTAGTAAGGCTGCTTGATGCAAATGTTTTGCAGCAAAAAATATATATTTTACTCTTTGTCTTTACAGGTCAAATGCACAAACATTTTATTTTCCCTGGGAGAATGACGGTTCCGTTCGGTAAGGGACCACTTGGATTTCTCCGTCAGGATCCGACTGATGCTGCCAAAGTTCTCAAAGACAACCAGTCTCTACAGGACACCTGTGAAGGAGGAGCTGGTCAGACAGAATGCTCTGACTGTGGTCCGCCAGAGAGGAGGGGATGCTTCAGATAAAACTGAGGTGACTGGAGACTACATCCTGCAGTTTGGGAAGTACAAGGGGAAGTCCTTCCGCTGGCTCCTGGAGAATGACATTGGGTACACCATCTACCTCATCAGGAACCAGCAAAAGGAGGAGGCTGCAGGAGTGTTCATGGCAGCGGGGCACAGCAAGGACAGCCTGCTGTCATTTGTTAACTATTCCCTCAGCTTTCAAGAAGTCCAGTCTCTTCTCAGCTATGAGGAACAAAAGCCAGTTGTAGCAGCAGCAGCAGCAGGTTGGTTTTGGCTCTCGTGCCAACAACACCTGGCGAGAGATTTAGCACAGCAGGGGTGATGGCTATGCATCTTACAATCATAGCACAATAGATAATACGTTTCCACAGCAATTTTTACTTTGATAAAGTGAAGCAGTTCCATACAAGATTTCATGCAGAGTCAAGCCAAATTCTCATTTTGGATGCAGCTGTACCATCTGTTCCATTGTACTTTTATATACTATATAACTATATATTTCACTTGTTTTATCACTAAGCATGTTCAATCTATCATATGACAGCTGTTTGGCATAATTTTGAGCCATTTTGAGCTCTCTGGGGTGCTCATATGCAATTTTCTTCCACTTTCACAGATTTCATCTGAACTTTACAGAGCCTTCTGATTGGCGGATTTTCGCATGTGACACAGCAATAGATGCGGAAATGAACAGAGAGTGTAATGATACGTTCTTTGACCATCTTCTCATATATTGACTGAAAACGTCCATTTTAACACAGAAAGAGAGAGAATGACCTGGAGAGCATATGCTTCGAACAGATTACCGTCAATTTCCAGCGTTTTTGCCCAGAAAAGCACCTCAAGGTGTGATGCGGTTCACAATTTTCTCAGTTTGGCTGTGTGGTTGTCTATAGTTGTGTTTTGGAGTGTGTAAAAAATGACTTAGATGGTAGTGTTGCTCAGATGTTGCTGTTTAATCTGGTATATAGCATTTATTTTATTTTTTTTGCTCTCGATATGTACGTTTCGACGGTATATGCGACAACCTCTGAGCCCGAGAGCACCCAACTTTAGTGCTAAAGATGCAGTTTTTGACATGAGCATGCGCACACACACACACACACACACACACACACACACACACACACACACGCGAAAAAAAGGAATTTGTGTTCCAACCTTTGTCCCTAGACCAGCGGCTACAAGGCCATTGTACCACACAAGGACCACACAAACCAAATATAACTAGGAAGTCCAGAGCTATTTATAGTATTACAGTGACAAACCCTTTTAACTGAGGGTGCCAGTTATTTTTCTTTGGCTATTTTCATGTCTAACTACATCTCTGGCTCAATTTAACTTCACATAGACTTTTTTCACATTTTAAATTGCTTTAATTTTGAAGTTATGGGCTTTATTAATGTGGCTGAGGCTGCCCCTTGGAATTGTGGGTAATTACCAACAGCTAACGTTAGCTTAATTGCTACTTTAGCTAATGTTTACAATAGCTAGCTTAGTTGTGTAGTAGCATAATGTGAAGGTGATATGTATTTTAGTGGCCTGCAATGTTAACACAGCTTATGAATAGGGTATTTTATTTCATTCTTTCATTCATATTAGGCAGTCACATTATAGTGAGTTTATTATTTGAATGTTAATTATGTCATGAAACTGATTGAAGCAATAAGTGTGGCGATTTATTCATATTTTTGAATCGCTCTACATATTTTTGACAAACATGTTTTAGTTTGATGCATGTTCCAGCTGACCATTTGGTCACGATTGAGAGAGAAATGCCATCTGTTAAATAAAATACATTTAATATATATATATATATAAATGTATAATCTATCTTTGGCCACCAGCAGCGCTGTGGCGCCGTTTTGCGAATGACAGACTTTCTCCGGTGTTAGTCAGTCAGTCGGTCTCAGCCTTACGTGAAACGGTAAGTCATTAAGATGAATAACAATGAATTCAAATGTCATGATAATTAGTCTGGGCTGTCTGACATTCACTTGAAAGCTATGAAGATGAAGTCAGTTGTGTTTCTTTTGTGTTATTGTGTCGAAGTCGGACTTCTGTATGAGTTTGTTATGCTAACATGCTAACGTGTTGTAATCTGGAGCCGTTAACGGTTCATACCGGTTAATTCATGTCCGACTTTGATGCGTTTTTGTGACCAAAAGTATCATAAGTTAACACGACCGTGCATTCAAATAAAATGAGTTATCGCTTACTACTGTAGGTCAGTGAATATAGAGGCTGACCAGCGGCCAGTTAAGGTGAACTAGAGATACTCTGTTACTTTACGGACACGTAACGAAAGAACAACAAGATATGACCGGGACCCGGTGCTTCATTTGAATCACGTTAACGTTAAATAAACACGCACGTCTCCGTTGGTTTTATGTGCATTTGCATGTGAACGTGTTCTACATGAACACCAAGTTACTGGTGCTACAGATGAGGCTGGTGGATTGGATCTCACATTATGTGAAGTTCACATTATCAGAATGAACATCCTTGTATCAAACTAACCATAAGTGACATGTCTTATGTCTTTTGCATGGAAGTGGTTGCATATCATCCCAGATCGTTCTGCTTTGAAGTCAATATGATGTCCCTTAGTTACAGCTACAAATGATGGGGTAGCTTTCATGCATTTATTTGGTCATTTGCATTTCATACACAGTCAAACCTTCTTGAATATTATTATTATTAATAAGACTATATAATGGCATGAATCTGGAGATGCGTATAATGATTTAGGGGTTGTGATTCATTATGATTCAGTAAGGAGTACTACGTGCGGTTGCTGTCTGGAAACCCTGGCATGTACCAGCACTCTGTGGAGCACAACACCAAGGGAGAGACCACACAGCATGAGCCCGAGCACGGAGAGGACACCATCGCAAGAGTCAAAGGTCCAGACGCAACACCAGGGAACACTTTGTTCTTACTCAGAAAGGTTCTTGGTTTAGTATTCTATCTTCTTGGTGTACTGTGTCTAACACTCCGCTGTGCTCTCCAGGCCTGGTGAAGGCTCCTCTGAAGAGGTCTCGGTCCACAGCGGACGAGGACAGTCGGGAGCAGCTGCTGGAGTCGGGAGGCCCCGAGGAGGAGCAGAGGACGGACAACACCTCTCTGCTGCGCCTCCCGGAGGAGGGAGAGAAGGTCAGCGAGTCCGGACTGCTCCAGTTTTAGAACGGCTCAGGGCTCAAATCAGTCTCCAGTGTTACATACAGTACCTTTCTTTAAGTTATTATTGTGTATAATATTGTGTCACCCTCAGGTGTTAAACTGAGTCTAAACATGGTGTCTACGGGGGCCTGAAATGAGGATTCAATGAGCTTATAAGTCAATTCATAATAATAGTAATGATGGACATGTTTATAATCAATTCATTGTCATTCATCAGATGAAAACATAAAACTTCTTATGATTACAATGGTGTGAGGAAATAAACCCTTTTTGTTGACACGAGTGCTTTCTAGGTGAAACGTAATGTCGAACTGAGTCGACAGTTGATAAAGTCCTCGCTCTCTGTCGTCCGTGTCCAGTTTGCATGAGGCCATCATCCCCAGAGGAGCGAGACAAGGACAGAGTCAGCTGAAGAGAACCTGCAGCATCTTCGCCTACGAGGACATCAAGGAAGTGCACAAGAGACGCTACCTGCTGCAGGTCAGCATGCACATATAGAACCAATACACACAATACACATCTTTGAGTTAGACATTCACAAGACATTTATATTGAGTAGCTTTCATGGTCATTTTTCAACATGGACACTATTTTCCCATGTTTTTGTGTCTTAGTGACTAAAAGGTATACAACAGTTACTGACATTGGTCCGGTATTGAGGGAGAACGCTGCAGACGGCAGCAGCTAAACAAATGTGTTGTTCTCATTAGTCACTTAGACACAAAAACATTCAAAGTAGAGTCCAGGTTGAAAGATACCAAAGTTACCTCTTGCTTTTCTTAGTGCTTAACTCACCACCTTGTTTTTTGATCATTAAATGTCGTGTATGTCATCGTCTTTCAGCCCATGGCGGTGGAAGTCTTCTCAGCAGATGGGAGGAACTACTTGTTGGCCTTCCAGAAAGGCGTCCGCAACAAAGTTTACCAAAGGTACTGAATACAAACAGAAACACGGCGGTTGGACTGCTGCTCCATTTCAGCAGTCTAATGAAGTCCAAATGTATTGAAACTAAATGAATCAAAACAAGTTCATTTAATAGAAAAAGACTGAATTCTTTTAGCTTTGTTCAAGGATTTTTCTTTACATTTGGTACTGCCCTAGAGAGAAGATTACAAAGCTCTCATAAAGCATCATGTCACTACAATAACAGACCAGTATTGTCATATGTATCAAGTTACACTGGTTTATATGCAGCGTAAAGAAAGTCAGATGGTGATCATCATTCTTGTGAAGATCTGGACTTCAGGGGACAAGCGGGGAGGGTTCGGTGGGGTGTCTTTCAAAACAACATCTATCAATGCATGGACAGATGACAGCATAGAAACACTGAAAGGTTGCTTTCTATGTACAGACTGGGACACCTTCTCTGGAGAGCCAAACCTGGACAATGCCACAGAAGTTACCACAAGTTACATAACATTTTGTGTTGACACTGATTCCAAAAAGGACAATAAAAGTCTACCCTAACAACAAACCTTACATCACAAAGGAGGTGAAGGACTGTATTAACAGAAACAAGCAGGCATTTAAGACCAACGACCACCGACAACTAAAAACTGTACAAAAGGAGTTGAACCAGAGGCTGAAAGAAGCTCGGGAACACCATAGGGAGGCAATAGAGGAAAACCTCCAGGCTATGAACTCTAAAAAACTATGAACTCCATGAAAACAGCCACCAACATGAAACCCACAAAAAAATCCTTATATGCTGTAGATGAACTGGCTAAAGCAAATGAGCTGAATGCTTTTTACAAGCGGTTTGACAATTATGACTTCTCAGCTGAGTGTGACATGGTGCTTGATAGTATTGCTATTGATGATGTTGACAGGCTAGAGATTGACCATGAATCCGTCAACAAGGTCCTTAAGCAAATCAATGTCAACAAGGCCACAGGTCCAGATGGTATCTCTGCTTTTCTATTAAAAACATGTGCAGATGAATTGACACCTGCCTGGTGCCCCATTTTCCAGAGGTCCCTAGATTCTCACACTGTACCAACACGATGGAAAAAGGCAATCATCACACCCGTCCCTAAGAAACCCTGTCCACAGGAGAATAATGATTTTAGACCTATTGCTCCAACCTCTGTTGTGATGAAGTGTATGGAGAAGCTCATGGTGAGCAAACTACGGCTGGATGTAGGCCCACAGCTAGATCCCTACCAGTTTGCATACACACAGCAGAGAGGCACTGATGATGCAACCAACAGTATAGTGCATCTAGTGACTAAACACCTGGAGAATCCGAGGGCCTATGCTAGACTGTTTGTAGATTTCAGTTCAGCCTTTAACACCCTACAGCCTCATGTTCTCCTGAAAACACTGCAGCTGATGAATGTCAACCCCTTCACTATTACGTGGTACTGTCACGGGGCATGGTGGAGGACTCAAATGCAGACCAGGCAGAGTAGCGTTAAGCAGGTTTTGATTGAACAGAATAGGATTAATGTGTTTGAAGTGTTCAGTTTGCCAGACTCTGTTGGATGGTGTTAACATGTGTATCATATTCTGCAGCCATCTGCTCCTCTCCCCTTGGACTGGAGGATGGGAGGATTCGATACGGTCAGCTGACGTCGTCCTCGCACCGCGAGAACAACCCTGCTGATGCTGGACGACTAAACATCGTCCCTAACGTGTGAGCGATCTAACCTTTGATTGGTAGTCGTCCCTTAAGTGTACACTAGCAGGAACATTCCACGTGTTTTTTTGCATGCACTTAAAAGTCTAAAATATAAAGCATTCAGAAAAAAACAACAAACCACATCATCCTCTGTGCAGTCAGGTTATGGAGCCTGGATGGAGCCCCTTACCTGCAGATCCCCAGCCCTTTTTCCAGGTGGACTTCCTGGAGCCCACATGGGTATCAGGGGTGGTGACCCAGGTCAGTGAACGCATGTGGGGCTACCTCACTAAATACCGCCTGGCCTTCGCCCTGCACAGCAGCCTCTTCACAGACTATACTGAGGATGGGAACCCTGGAGGCCCAGCTAAGGTATTTGTACTAATGTGGACATTTAGTGTCTTATTTAACATCAAATGTTTTCTGTATTTACATATGAATGTGTTCATACATGGGGAGAAAAAGACAAATCTGATGCATTCTTCTAGACATTAGATGTGCTCATGTGGAATTGCCCTGTCGGTTGTGTGAAGGTGTTTGAGGTGCGCATGGCGGGCAGGAACCCAGTGACCCGCTGGCTCGGTCGGCTGGTCAGAGCTCGCTACCTGCGCGTCATCTCTGTGGAGTTCAGACCCACCTTCTACCTGCGTGTGGAGATCCTCGGCTGCAGAGGAGGTGAGGAATCATAATCCTCAGGACCTAATTCCTCTTGTGTACTAGCTCATCTTTGCTTTACAGATCTAGTGAGTCGTCTTCACAACAGTGTTATTAAACTGGTTTTGGTTTTTTTTGCAATCTGTAATATAATCCAACTTTATCAAAAGCAATAGAAATGATGGAGAATGTGAAAATATCAGCCAAGTTGTGATGAACTGTAATGATGGTTTAGTGTGAAACGTGAAGACACACTGGTGTTCTTTGTGCTTGTGTTCATGTGTGTCTGTGTGTGGACGATGCAGTGGATGGAGGTTGGTCCCCCTTGAGTCCCTGGTCTCACCGTGATAAGCGCTGTGGAGGCGGGCGCTCCATACGCACTCGCTCCTGCTCCAGCCCTCCGCCCAAGAACGGAGGGAAGAAGTGTGAAGGAGAGAAGAACCAGGTCAAACCCTGCAACACCAAACCCTGCGGTGAGACAAACCCAACGTGTACACACACGCACGCACGCTCGTTGAGTTGAGATTGCTATGACCCCCAAAGATCCATCCTGTGCTCATTTATTCAGCATATTGCTGTTTTTCCAGATGATGCTTTGTGTTGAGAAAGTAAGCACAGCCTCTGATTCTTGGTGAGGCACGTCATGCAAAGGAAATGCCTGCAGCATCATGGGAAAATTCATGACCTTGTGTTTGTGTATTGTCAGATGAGAGAGGCTGCCCGCCAGGCCAGGAGTTTGTGTCGTGTGCCAACCAGTGTCCACAGCGCTGCTCAGACCTCCAGCAGGGCATAGAGTGCCAGGGCAACGCCGAATGTCAGCCCGGCTGTCGCTGCCCTGAAGGCAAAGCTGCTATCATTTTATTAACAGATAAGCGTGTGTGTGTGTGTGTGTGTGTGTGTGTGTCAGCGCACGATCACACTTCTTGGACTACACTAGAACCTCACGGTGATGTGGAAGGCGAAATTGTGTCATAGCTACTTCAGAAAGACTGAATTTACCACCGCCACCTGCGTTGTTTCCAATGTAAATACCGTGCCTCCCTCGTGCTCGCTTAGAGGTGCGTCCGGTTGCCGACCCAAAAACACTAATCTTGTCTGTGTGGGAGATGCAGTGATAACAAGGTGTTGTGCTGGCTGGCCTCAGTGACGGGGCTGCCTTCGTCTTCATGTTGGAAATGAGTTTGGCGGCGGTGATAAGTGCTCGCTGTGTGAAAGCACCACAGTTATAAGTCGCGGTGGCTAACGTTAAGGTAAGCGTTACCCAGCTCAGTATTGCTGTGCCAGTGTGCTATTAAGCTGCTGTGTTGTTTGGGTCAACTGCTGCTAGGTTTTCTCACTTGGTCCTTACACAAACGGTTACCGGCTGGGGTAAAGTAGTAATACAGTTTAACCGTACACAACTCAAGCTTAACACTGAATGGACAATTTCCTCTCCCCTTAATATGAATGTGTTTTTATTTGTTTTCTTCTCATGATTTTTCCCCTGACTGGTGGTGGTGACTTCAGGCCTGGACATAACTCATTGGACTACCTAAGGTAAGTTATACTCCTAGAATACAGTGCAATTGACAAGGCAGTAATGTGGCTGTATGTCATTTAAACAGTTACAGTAAAGGTGATTGTTAAAAGGACTATTTCAACCTTAGCTTCAACACGTTTGTCAATGTACTAATAGTTTTGCAAAAATTGTGTCTTAACGACACACAAATTTGTAACCCATGGCAGCTTGAACAACTGTTTTAAGTGGGACAAATCTATTTTATAAAGCACAACAAGGCCCTGACATGTGAGCTGACCTAAGGACGTCTGTGATTATGTTTTCCCAGACTGAGGACATTCATCTTCGGCGGGAGTGTGTCCTGAAAGCCCTCATCATCTTCCTGGTAGAAGATGCAGATAACCTGATCAAGGAATATCTTGAAAGTTTGATCAGTAATTTGCATGTCAGCACACCTTGTCAAATGGACACACAAAAACATCCTAGATTTATAGTAATGCTGTAAAAGGGACATTTTCTCAACTGTAATAACAACCATAACACCTCCTGCCTGGTTGGATTGATTACATGTTTTTGTAATCTTGGCCATGTTGGACATAATGTAATGCCTATCAACAATACACACCATATTGGATCAAATTGATACACCTCTCTCTGTGAGGTGACACCCAGCCAAGAAATAGTCCAGCACATACCACACATTGGCACATCAACCAGAAAGTGGCACATTAACAAGGTTCCGGGTGCAATTTTTTTTGTCATTTTACAACACAGGGTTGTCTTAATACTAGACTTGGCCAATCATGAGAGGCTGAACCTGTACCAAATCCATATAGTGTGATCTATTTTGGCATTATTCAGTGATATATAGTCATTGTGATTATGTAGCCATTGTCTTGAATAATTGTGACATCCTAGCAAACTTCTTTCATTAACAGCGGTGGTGGATATTAATTTTGTGTTCTGATTAAGAACAAGTAAAAAGATATATATATATATATATATATATATATTTTGCCAGAATAATCGTTTTAAGTTCCTTCAAAATAAAATCCTCTATGAAACAGGTGGAGAAAAAATAGCTGTTGACGCTCCGAAGTGTCTGGACTTAATGTGAAACTGTGCGTCTGTGTGGTTACCAGGGAGGTCACTTCAACCTGGCTGACAGGATGTTCCACAGTGTGCGTGAAGCCTGGCTCTCTGCCTCCAAACACAACATGGCCGACGTCAAGGAGCTCATCCCCGAGTTCTTCTACCTGCCCGAGTTCTTGCTCAACGCCAACAACTTCGACCTGGGTCAGTATCGGGAACCACGATGAAGCACGAGTCAATCTGACTGAGATAATTGACTGCATGAATATTAATATAATAATATGAATGTTCTGTCTGCCCTCTGTTGTTGGATCTACCAGGCGCCAAGCAGAATGGCACCAAGCTGGGCGACGTCATCCTGCCACCTTGGGCCGAGGGCGACCCCCGGGAGTTCATCAGAGTCCACAGAGACGTAAGAATTGAACCCTCTTGTGACATTTTAGGTCTGATTTCCAGTGAGTACACGTTAACCTCTTGTCTGGCTGCAGGCGTTGGCGTGCGACTACGTGTCAGCCCACCTCCACCGATGGATCGACCTGATCTTCGGGTACAAGCAGCAGGGACCGCCGGCCGTGGAGGCGGTGAACGTCTTCCACCACCTGTTCTACGAGGGCCAGGTGGACATCTACAACATCAACGACCCGCTCAAAGAGACGACCACCATCGGCTTCATCAACAACTTCGGGCAAATCCCCAAACGGGTCAGATACTGGCTGGTGATGACGTCGCTGCTGCTGTACTGCCGCCACTAATGCTGATATCTTAAATCTCCAGGCTAGTTTAAAGGGATAGTCCGGATTTGTTGAAGTGGGGTTGAACGCCACTAGTTTAGAAAGACGGACAGGAGTACCAGCACGGGAGCAAAGCAATGTACCGCTGTGGACGGGAGCAGAAGCTGAATGTTTTCAGACACCTTAAAAGACTCTATATCAGTTCACTGCCTTATCTTACCTTCAGACAGCCCTGAGGCCTTTATCTGTGCTCTCAAAGCGGCCAGACTCCTTTGACAAAAACAGTAATCTTGCAGAAACAATAACTGCTGGACTACCGCTGCATCCATCGGTTAGTTTGCTTGTGTTCTTGTGTGAATTTGGTGAATCCAAATTGACCCTTTAAAACACAAATGAACACAAACAACGGAGGCAGCGGTAGACCAGCAACTCTCGTGTTCAGCAAGATACAATTACTGTTTTCGTCAACGGAGTCCTGTCTGTTTCTCTAAATCATCTACTGTCTGCATCTACTTCATCAACCAAAATGCTTCTTCATGACATTTTGCCCAATGAAGACCTGGTTGTCTCCAAACATTAAGTTTCTGGAGCTTTAATCCACTGTGAGGATGCTCTGCATTTTTCCCTTAGTGGACAAACTTACCTTCCACAGCCAAAATGTTTTAGCATCCGGCTATTGGTCGATGTCAAAGTCCTTTTCTATCCTCACCGACTGTTGATGTGTTTGTGTCTCGGCTGTTTAAGAAGCCCCATCCTCCTAAGCGAGTACGTGGTAAAGCCAACGGTGACGTAGCGAGCGTTCCTCCGAGCTCCAACAGCGACAAGATCTTCTTCCATCATCTGGACAATCTCAGACCTTCTCTAGCACCAGTTAAAGGTACAAGTACACACACTTACTCTCTGTCTTTTGTGCTAAATCCATTGCAGTCTTAAGTACCAGTTAAGCCCCAACCATGTACTCTGTACATTAGACAGTGCAAGACTCCCTTTAGACTCTCATATTTCTTTGTGTCTCCAGAGCTGAAGGAGCCCGTGGGACAGATCATGTGCACCGACAAGGGCATACTTGCGGTGGAGCAAAACAAGGTTCTGGTTCCCCCCCACCTGGAGCAAGACCTTCGCCTGGGGCTACGCCGACCTCAGCTGCCGTCTGGCTAACTACGAATCTGACACGGTAACAGTTATTAAAACGGAAACGCATATATAGTATTTTTGTTACTTGTAATTAAACAGTCTAGACTTTAAGAGAGACTAAAACATGGACTCCTGTAGGTTTCCTTCATTATTTCACCTTGAAGTTGAGAAGTGAATGTGAGAAATGATTAAAGACGATGTTTCCCCCTGCTGGTCTTGAATAAAAATGCACTTGCAGTTTTCAAATCAGGGAATGGTTGTTGAATATGTGATACAGTGACATGTCCCAAAACAAACTGCTTATATTTGATTTAAGTATTTGCATAATAAACTCACTATGAAAATGTAAAACAAAGTTTTTGTTGGCGTCACAGAGGGCGGCGAGAATCACAACGGCGATGAGGACAGCAGCGAGTCGGACGGAGACGAGCCCAGTCTGAGTCAGGAGCCCAAAGCTCCACGCAACCCGTGGACGGGTGGAGGCAGCCAACCGGGCAGCGCCGTCCACAGACCCAGAGGTACGCAAGCAAGCGCTCCTCTTACCAGCACGGACGGTCTGTGGTTGAGCTGAGTGCACTGCTCGCACTAAATACACCGAGCAGAAGTGGGGAGAGCAGCAAATAATACGCAGAAACCACTTCAAAACACTGACGCGGATACATTGAACTCGTCATGCTTTTGAATCTCCGCTGAATTCATCCGACATTATACAAAGTTTCACATAAACAATCATTTATTTGCTTTGTTGTTTACCATGTAAAGTGCCTTTGAGTACCTTTAAAGCACCATATGTTAATATTACATCACTTTCTGTTCATTTGAATGTGTCTTGTACATAGAAATAGAATAGGAGTAAAACAGACATTGATTCCGTTGTAATATCACTAATACAAAAGACATTTTTTTATTGTTGTCAGTAGTTACGGTGACAACACACGCCCGTAACGCTCCGGAGGCAGATGTCTGTCTAGTTATTTACCACATATTTTGTTTACTGAACCTCAACCCACGCCAACGTTCCCTTTCAGGTCCCTCAGCACGAACCGGAGCTTCGTGGTCGATGGACAGCAGCTCTGACGACTCCCACCGCTGGTCGGACGGCTTCGTGTTCGTCAACTACTCCGAGGGGCAAACTAAGGTCCCTCACACCACCGCCACCACCCTCACCCGGCTCACCCAGGCCAGAGCTCGGTGCCACAGCCCTCCACCATGGACGCACGGACGTACAACCAGCTCAGGGCCGGTGGGTGTCCAGTGATTGAACATGTTGTTGTTGTTGTTGTTTAGCTAAGTCAGTGAAGGAACGAGGGTTCTCCTCTGATCAGAGAAGAAAACAAAAACTTAAAAAGTAGGCTGATCACAGTGTTGACGTGTTTTATTTCTGTGGGTCCACAGGCTACAGATGGGAGCGCCAGCTGGTCTTCCGGAGCAAACTCACCGTGCACACGGCGTTCGATCGCAAGGACAACGCTCAACCGGCCGAGATCACGTCGCTCGCCATCTCCAAGTAAGAGAGCAAGACGAATTCTTTCCTGTTGTAGATTTGTAATTGTTTTTATTGGTGTGGAGAGCTTCTTCTACACTATCGAACACAAACATCTTAGAAAAGTCATTCTCCTCCTCTGTGACGCCATCTCCTCAGGGACCACAGTAAGATCCTGGTGGGCGACGGTCGCGGTCGGGTCTTCAGCTGGTCGGTGAACGACCGGGTGAAGGACGAGGTGGTGGACAGCCTCTCCGCCTGCACGGTCCGATTCTCCCTCACCGAGCGGAGACATCACTGCAGGAACTGCGGCCAGCTCTTCTGCCAAAAGTGTGTCGTTTACAGCAGCCCAGCACGCTTTCCTGCCTCTTTTTTTGCCTCTTCAAAGCCCCTCCCCTCTCTGCTCTGTAATGGGAAAATATATTTTAGTAGTGTAGAAGTTTTGAAAGATGTCTTCCAAAGTAAAAAGACACATATTCTTAAAAAAACACAGTAGTCTTTCATAAGCAGTTCAGGAAACCAGGGTCCTGTTCAAGGCAAGGCAAGTTTATTTGTATAGCACATTTCAACAACAGGGTAATTCAAAGTGCTTCACATAAAACCATTAAAAGCATCAAAACATAAGGCATAAGAAAAGGAGATTTAAAAACAATTAAGAACATTCATTGAAACATTAAAAAGCAGTGTAAGAAATAAAATACAGTAGTAAAATGCAGAAATGCAGGAGATTGATTAATATCCTTGAACCTGGTTCAATTAAAGGCAGCAGCAAACAGAAAAGTCTTCAGTCTTGACTTAAAGGAGCTGAGGGTCTCAGCAGACCTGCAGCTTTCTGGGACTTTGTTCCAGATATTTGGGGCAGAAAAACTGAACGCTGCTTCTCCATGTTTAGTTGTGACTCTGGGAACAGAGAGCAGACCGGTCCCAGACCACCTAAGAGTAGGGATGGTTCATAAGGTAGCAGCAGATCAGACATGTATTTTGGCCCTAAACCATTCAGTGCTTTATAAACCAAGAGCAGGATTTTAAAGTCAATTCTTTGTTGGACAGGAAGCCAGTGTAAAGACCTCAGAACTGGAGTGATGTGATCCACTTTCTTTGTCTTAGTGAGGACTCGAGCTGCAGCGTTCTGAATCAGCTGCAGCTTTCTGATTGACTTGTTACAGAGACCTGTAAACACACCGTTACAGTAGTCCAGTCTACTGAAGATAAATGCATGGACAAGGTTTTCCAAATCCTGTTGAGACATAAGTCCTCTAATCCTTGATATATTCTTCAGGTGATAGGAGGCTGATTTAATCATTGTCTTGATATGGCTGTTCAGGTTGAGGTCTGAATCCATAACTACACCTAGATTTCTGGCCGATTACGTGAACCTGTGTTTGCATAAATGATGTGATGTTCCTGTACAATGTTGAAGCTTCCAACACAGACACTAACTGAGTGGCTGTGTTGCATTTTTCCCTTGCAAGAGAATAAACCGAAAAAGACAACTTTGATTCTTCTGAAGACTTTATTATTGATTTGTGAACAAAACTCTCTTCTCCCGATTAACATAGAAATCTTCCATCACAGCTCCCTGTCAAGAGGAAACATGTGATCATGTAATGAGGTTTGACTATCGTTTTTCATTCAACTTTTTTGTTAGACAGAGGAGTTTTTCTTAACAAAGTGGATGCAAAAATGTATCAATTTGCCTATTTCAGGTCAGAGTTTTGTGGCTACATATATGTGGGTGTATTGTATGATATGAAGTCAGGACAGGACCCGAGTTGTCGCTTTTATTAATTCATACAACAAGAAAAAGATAATCTTTTGTGTTTACTCCCCTTCTTAGAAGCTGGTGAGACTTTCACAATTAAAGGTTCTCTCGGGAGTCGAACCACCGACCCCTGCGCCCCAATGATCTGCGCATGCGCATTGAGGTTTTACGTTGTGTGCAGTCACGCTAACCGTTCGGCCACGCAGTTTAACGGTTGCTGGGCAAGCGTGAGAACAGGTGTATATTCGTTCGATTAGACAGAAGAGATGACATGTGACTTATGGAGGACGAAATTGTTTTTAAGTATAAATAAATGCAATAATAAATGTATAAATGAATACAGGAAAGAATAAATAAATGTATAAATACAGGACTAAATAAATAAATGTATAAATACAGAAATGAATACAAAACTGAATAAATAAATGCTGAAATAAGTGTTTTTGTCTTTCACATTTTGTCTTTTTTGTGACATACACAGATGTTGATGAGTTTATTAATTAATGCTAATTAGGCTATTAGTTAAAGATTAGTAAGGCTGCTTGATGCAAATGTTTTGCAGCAAAAAATATATATTTTACTCTTTGTCTTTACAGGTCAAATGCACAAACATTTTATTTTCCCTGGGAGAATGACGGTTCCGTTCGGTAAGGGACCACTTGGATTTCTCCGTCAGGATCCGACTGATGCTGCCAAAGTTCTCAAAGACAACCAGTCTCTACAGGACACCTGTGAAGGAGGAGCTGGTCAGACAGAATGCTCTGACTGTGGTCCGCCAGAGAGGAGGGGATGCTTCAGATAAAACTGAGGTGACTGGAGACTACATCCTGCAGTTTGGGAAGTACAAGGGGAAGTCCTTCCGCTGGCTCCTGGAGAATGACATTGGGTACACCATCTACCTCATCAGGAACCAGCAAAAGGAGGAGGCTGCAGGAGTGTTCATGGCAGCGGGGCACAGCAAGGACAGCCTGCTGTCATTTGTTAACTATTCCCTCAGCTTTCAAGAAGTCCAGTCTCTTCTCAGCTATGAGGAACAAAAGCCAGTTGTAGCAGCAGCAGCAGCAGGTTGGTTTTGGCTCTCGTGCCAACAACACCTGGCGAGAGATTTAGCACAGCAGGGGTGATGGCTATGCATCTTACAATCATAGCACAATAGATAATACGTTTCCACAGCAATTTTTACTTTGATAAAGTGAAGCAGTTCCATACAAGATTTCATGCAGAGTCAAGCCAAATTCTCATTTTGGATGCAGCTGTACCATCTGTTCCATTGTACTTTTATATACTATATAACTATATATTTCACTTGTTTTATCACTAAGCATGTTCAATCTATCATATGACAGCTGTTTGGCATAATTTTGAGCCATTTTGAGCTCTCTGGGGTGCTCATATGCAATTTTCTTCCACTTTCACAGATTTCATCTGAACTTTACAGAGCCTTCTGATTGGCGGATTTTCGCATGTGACACAGCAATAGATGCGGAAATGAACAGAGAGTGTAATGATACGTTCTTTGACCATCTTCTCATATATTGACTGAAAACGTCCATTTTAACACAGAAAGAGAGAGAATGACCTGGAGAGCATATGCTTCGAACAGATTACCGTCAATTTCCAGCGTTTTTGCCCAGAAAAGCACCTCAAGGTGTGATGCGGTTCACAATTTTCTCAGTTTGGCTGTGTGGTTGTCTATAGTTGTGTTTTGGAGTGTGTAAAAAATGACTTATATGGTAGTGTTGCTCAGATGTTGCTGTTTAATCTGGTATATAGCATTTATTTTATTTTTTTTGCTCTCGATATGTACGTTTCGACGGTATATGCGACAACCTCTGAGCCCGAGAGCACCCAACTTTAGTGCTAAAGATGCAGTTTTTGACATGAGCGTGCGCACACACACACACACACACACACACACACACACACACACACACACACGCGAAAAAAAGGAATTTGTGTTCCAACCTTTGTCCCTAGACCAGCGGCTACAAGGCCATTGTATCTAGGTATCCCTCTAGACCTGATCCAGGTCGTCTCTTGCTTGGCCTGCTATGCCAGCAGTGCTAAGGAGACTCATACCCTCATTATCATTATCACCATTGTATCCCTCTAGACCTGATCCAGGTCGTCTCTTGCTTGGCCTGCTATGCCAGCAGTGCTAAGGAGACTCATACCCTCATTATCAACCCCTATGTATGACAGCGGATGGACCACACAAACCAAATATAACTAGGAAGTCCAGAGCTATTTATAGTATTACAGTGACAAACCCTTTTAACTGAGGGTGCCAGTTATTTTTCTTTGGCTATTTTCATGTCTAACTACATCTCTGGCTCAATTTAACTTCACAGAGACTTTTTTCACATTTTAAATTGCTTTAATTTTGAAGTTATGGGCTTTATTAATGTGGCTGAGGCTGCCCCTTGGAATTGTGGGTAATTACCAACAGCTAACGTTAGCTTAATTGCTACTTTAGCTAATGTTTACAATAGCTAGCTTAGTTGTGTAGTAGCATAATGTGAAGGTGATATGTATTTTAGTGGCCTGCAATGTTAACACAGCTTATGAATAGGGTATTTTATTGCATTCTTTCATTCATATTAGGCAGTCACATTATAGTGAGTTTATTATTTGAATGTTAATTATGTCATGAAACTGATTGAAGCAATAAGTGTGGCGATTTATTCATATTTTTGAATCGCTCTACATATTTTTGACAAACATGTTTTAGTTTGATGCATGTTCCAGCTGACCATTTGGTCACGATTGAGAGAGAAATGCCATCTGTTAAATAAAATACATTTAATATATATATATATATATAAATGTATAATCTATCTTTGGCCACCAGCAGCGCTGTGGCGCCGTTTTGCGAATGACAGACTTTCTCCGGTGTTAGTCAGTCAGTCGGTCTCAGCCTTACGTGAAACGGTAAGTCATTAAGATGAATAACAATGAATTCAAATGTCATGATAATTAGTCTGGGCTGTCTGACATTCACTTGAAAGCTATGAAGATGAAGTCAGTTGTGTTTCTTTTGTGTTATTGTGTCGAAGTCGGACTTCTGTATGAGTTTGTTATGCTAACATGCTAACGTGTTGTAATCTGGAGCCGTTAACGGTTCATACCGGTTAATTCATGTCCGACTTTGATGCGTTTTTGTGACCAAAAGTATCATAAGTTAACACGACCGTGCATTCAAATAAAATGAGTTATCGCTTACTACTGTAGGTCAGTGAATATAGAGGCTGACCAGCGGCCAGTTAAGGTGAACTAGAGATACTCTGTTACTTTACGGACACGTAACGAAAGAACAACAAGATATGACCGGGACCCGGTGCTTCATTTGAATCACGTTAACGTTAAATAAACACGCACGTCTCCGTTGGTTTTATGTGCATTTGCATGTGAACGTGTTCTACATGAACACCAAGTTACTGGTGCTACAGATGAGGCTGGTGGATTGGATCTCACATTATGTGAAGTTCACATTATCAGAATGAACATCCTTGTATCAAACTAACCATAAGTGACATGTCTTATGTCTTTTGCATGGAAGTGGTTGCATATCATCCCAGATCGTTCTGCTTTGAAGTCAATATGATGTCCCTTAGTTACAGCTACAAATGATGGGGTAGCTTTCATGCATTTATTTGGTCATTTGCATTTCATACACAGTCAAACCTTCTTGAATATTATTATTATTAATAAGACTATATAATGTCATGAATCTGGAGATGCGTATAATGATTTAGGGGTTGTGATTCATTATGATTCAGTAAGGAGTACTACGTGCGGTTGCTGTCTGGAAACCCTGGCATGTACCAGCACTCTGTGGAGCACAACACCAAGGGAGAGACCACACAGCATGAGCCCGAGCACGGAGAGGACACCATCGCAAGAGTCAAAGGTCCAGACGCAACACCAGGGAACACTTTGTTCTTACTCAGAAAGGTTCTTGGTTTAGTATTCTATCTTCTTGGTGTACTGTGTCTAACACTCCGCTGTGCTCTCCAGGCCTGGTGAAGGCTCCTCTGAAGAGGTCTCGGTCCACAGCGGACGAGGACAGTCGGGAGCAGCTGCTGGAGTCGGGAGGCCCCGAGGAGGAGCAGAGGACGGACAACACGTCTCTGCTGCGCCTCCCGGAGGAGGGAGAGAAGGTCAGCGAGTCCGGACTGCTCCAGTTTTAGAACGGCTCAGGGCTCAAATCAGTCTCCAGTGTTACATACAGTACCTTTCTTTAAGTTATTATTGTGTATAATATTGTGTCACCCTCAGGTGTTAAACTGAGTCTAAACATGGTGTCTACGGGGGCCTGAAATGAGGATTCAATGAGCTTATAAGTCAATTCATAATAATAGTAATGATGGACATGTTTATAATCAATTCATTGTCATTCATCAGATGAAAACATAAAACTTCTTATGATTACAATGGTGTGAGGAAATAAACCCTTTTTGTTGACACGAGTGCTTTCTAGGTGAAACGTAATGTCGAACTGAGTCGACAGTTGATAAAGTCCTCGCTCTCTGTCGTCCGTGTCCAGTTTGCATGAGGCCATCATCCCCAGAGGAGCGAGACAAGGACAGAGTCAGCTGAAGAGAACCTGCAGCATCTTCGCCTACGAGGACATCAAGGAAGTGCACAAGAGACGCTACCTGCTGCAGGTCAGCATGCACATATAGAACCAATACACACAATACACATCTTTGAGTTAGACATTTATATTGAGTAGCTTTCATGGTCATTTTTCAACATGGACACTATTTTCCCATGTTTTTGTGTCTTAGTGACTAAAAGGTATACAACAGTTACTGACATTGGTCCGGTATTGAGGGAGAACGCTGCAGACGGCAGCAGCTAAACAAATGTGTTGTTCTCATTAGTCACTTAGACACAAAAACATTCAAAGTAGAGTCCAGGTTGAAAGATACCAAAGTTACCTCTTGCTTTTCTTAGTGCTTAACTCACCACCTTGTTTTTTGATCATTAAATGTCGTGTATGTCATCGTCTTTCAGCCCATGGCGGTGGAAGTCTTCTCAGCAGATGGGAGGAACTACTTGTTGGCCTTCCAGAAAGGCGTCCGCAACAAAGTTTACCAAAGGTACTGAATACAAACAGAAACACGGCGGTTGGACTGCTGCTCCATTTCAGCAGTCTAATGAAGTCCAAATGTATTGAAACTAAATGAATCAAAACAAGTTCATTTAATAGAAAAAGACTGAATTCTTTTAGCTTTGTTCAAGGATTTTTCTTTACATTTGGTACTGCCCTAGAGAGAAGATTACAAAGCTCTCATAAAGCATCATGTCACTACAATAACAGACCAGTATTGTCATATGTATCAAGTTACACTGGTTTATATGCAGCGTAAAGAAAGTCAGATGGTGATCATCATTCTTGTGAAGATCTGGACTTCAGGGGACAAGCGGGGAGGGTTCGGTGGGGTGTCTTTCAAAACAACATCTATCAATGCATGGACAGATGACAGCATAGAAACACTGAAAGGTTGCTTTCTATGTACAGACTGGGACACCTTCTCTGGAGAGCCAAACCTGGACAATGCCACAGAAGTTACCACAAGTTACATAACATTTTGTGTTGACACTGATTCCAAAAAGGACAATAAAAGTCTACCCTAACAACAAACCTTACATCACAAAGGAGGTGAAGGACTGTATTAACAGAAACAAGCAGGCATTTAAGACCAACGACCACCTACAACTAAAAACTGTACAAAAGGAGTTGAACCAGAGGCTGAAAGAAGCTCGGGAACACCATAGGGAGGCAATAGAGGAAAACCTCCAGGCTATGAACTCTAAAAAACTATGAACTCCATGAAAACAGCCACCAACATGAAACCCACAAAAAAATCCTTATATGCTGTAGATGAACTGGCTAAAGCAAATGAGCTGAATGCTTTTTACAAGCGGTTTGACAATTATGACTTCTCAGCTGAGTGTGACATGGTGCTTGATAGTATTGCTATTGATGATGTTGACAGGCTAGAGATTGACCATGAATCCGTCAACAAGGTCCTTAAGCAAATCAATGTCAACAAGGCCACAGGTCCAGATGGTATCTCTGCTTTTCTATTAAAAACATGTGCAGATGAATTGACACCTGCCTGGTGCCCCATTTTCCAGAGGTCCCTAGATTCTCACACTGTACCAACACGATGGAAAAAGGCAATCATCATACCCGTCCCTAAGAAACCCTGTCCACAGGAGAATAATGATTTTAGACCTATTGCTCCAACCTCTGTTGTGATGAAGTGTATGGAGAAGCTCATGGTGAGCAAACTACGGCTGGATGTAGGCCCACAGCTAGATCCCTACCAGTTTGCATACACACAGCAGAGAGGCATTGATGATGCAACCAACAGTATAGTGCATCTAGTGACTAAACACCTGGAGAATCCGAGGGCCTATGCTAGACTGTTTGTAGATTTCAGTTCAGCCTTTAACACCCTACAGCCTCATGTTCTCCTGAAAACACTGCAGCTGATGAATGTCAACCCCTTCACTATTACGTGGTACTGTCACGGGGCATGGTGGAGGACTCAAATGCAGACCAGGCAGAGTAGCGTTAAGCAGGTTTTGATTGAACAGAATAGGATTAATGTGTTTGAAGTGTTCAGTTTGCCAGACTCTGTTGGATGGTGTTAACATGTGTATCATATTCTGCAGCCATCTGCTCCTCTCCCCTTGGACTGGAGGATGGGAGGATTCGATACGGTCAGCTGACGTCGTCCTCGCACCGCGAGAACAACCCTGCTGATGCTGGACGACTAAACATCGTCCCTAACGTGTGAGCGATCTAACCTTTGATTGGTAGTCGTCCCTTAAGTGTACACTAGCAGGAACATTCCACGTGTTTTTTTGCATGCACTTAAAAGTCTAAAATATAAAGCATTCAGAAAAAAACAACAAACCACATCATCCTCTGTGCAGTCAGGTTATGGAGCCTGGATGGAGCCCCTTACCTGCAGATCCCCAGCCCTTTTTCCAGGTGGACTTCCTGGAGCCCACATGGGTATCAGGGGTGGTGACCCAGGTCAGTGAACGCATGTGGGGCTACCTCACTAAATACCGCCTGGCCTTCGCCCTGCACAGCAGCCTCTTCACAGACTATACTGAGGATGGGAACCCTGGAGGCCCAGCTAAGGTATTTGTACTAATGTGGACATTTAGTGTCTTATTTAACATCAAATGTTTTCTGTATTTACATATGAATGTGTTCATACATGGGGAGAAAAAGACAAATCTGATGCATTCTTCTAGACATTAGATGTGCTCATGTGGAATTGCCCTGTCGGTTGTGTGAAGGTGTTTGAGGTGCGCATGGCGGGCAGGAACCCAGTGACCCGCTGGCTCGGTCGGCTGGTCAGAGCTCGCTACCTGCGCGTCATCTCTGTGGAGTTCAGACCCACCTTCTACCTGCGTGTGGAGATCCTCGGCTGCAGAGGAGGTGAGGAATCATAATCCTCAGGACCTAATTCCTCTTGTGTACTAGCTCATCTTTGCTTTACAGATCTAGTGAGTCGTCTTCACAACAGTGTTATTAAACTGGTTTTGGTTTTTTTTGCAATCTGTAATATAATCCAACTTTATCAAAAGCAATAGAAATGATGGAGAATGTGAAAATATCAGCCAAGTTGTGATGAACTGTAATGATGGTTTAGTGTGAAACGTGAAGACACACTGGTGTTCTTTGTGCTTGTGTTCATGTGTGTCTGTGTGTGGACGATGCAGTGGATGGAGGTTGGTCCCCCTTGAGTCCCTGGTCTCACCGTGATAAGCGCTGTGGAGGCGGGCGCTCCATACGCACTCGCTCCTGCTCCAGCCCTCCGCCCAAGAACGGAGGGAAGAAGTGTGAAGGAGAGAAGAACCAGGTCAAACCCTGCAACACCAAACCCTGCGGTGAGACAAACCCAACGTGTACACACACGCACGCACGCTCGTTGAGTTGAGATTGCTATGACCCCCAAAGATCCATCCTGTGCTCATTTATTCAGCATATTGCTGTTTTTCCAGATGATGCTTTGTGTTGAGAAAGTAAGCACAGCCTCTGATTCTTGGTGAGGCACGTCATGCAAAGGAAATGCCTGCAGCATCATGGGAAAATTCATGACCTTGTGTTTGTGTATTGTCAGATGAGAGAGGCTGCCCGCCAGGCCAGGAGTTTGTGTCGTGTGCCAACCAGTGTCCACAGCGCTGCTCAGACCTCCAGCAGGGCATAGAGTGCCAGGGCAACGCCGAATGTCAGCCCGGCTGTCGCTGCCCTGAAGGCAAAGCTGCTATCATTTTATTAACAGATAAGCGTGTGTGTGTGTGTGTGTGTGTGTGTCAGCGCACGATCACACTTCTTGGACTACACTAGAACCTCACGGTGATGTGGAAGGCGAAATTGTGTCATAGCTACTTCAGAAAGACTGAATTTACCACCGCCACCTGCGTTGTTTCCAATGTAAATACCGTGCCTCCCTCGTGCTCGCTTAGAGGTGCGTCCGGTTGCCGACCCAAAAACACTAATCTTGTCTGTGTGGGAGATGCAGTGATAACAAGGTGTTGTGCTGGCTGGCCTCAGTGACGGGGCTGCCTTCGTCTTCATGTTGGAAATGAGTTTGGCGGCGGTGATAAGTGCTCGCTGTGTGAAAGCACCACAGTTATAAGTCGCGGTGGCTAACGTTAAGGTAAGCGTTACCCAGCTCAGTATTGCTGTGCCAGTGTGCTATTAAGCTGCTGTGTTGTTTGGGTCAACTGCTGCTAGGTTTTCTCACTTGGTCCTTACACAAACGGTTACCGGCTGGGGTAAAGTAGTAATACAGTTTAACCGTACACAACTCAAGCTTAACACTGAATGGACAATTTCCTCTCCCCTTAATATGAATGTGTTTTTATTTGTTTTCTTCTCATGATTTTTCCCTGACTGGTGGTGGTGACTTCAGGCCTGGACATAACTCATTGGACTACCTAAGGTAAGTTATACTCCTAGAATACAGTGCAATTGACAAGGCAGTAATGTGGCTGTATGTCATTTAAACAGTTACAGTAAAGGTGATTGTTAAAAGGACTATTTCAACCTTAGCTTCAACACGTTTGTCAATGTACTAATAGTTTTGCAAAAATTGTGTCTTAACGACACACAAATTTGTAACCCATGGCAGCTTGAACAACTGTTTTAAGTGGGACAAATCTATTTTATAAAGCACAACAAGGCCCTGACATGTGAGCTGACCTAAGGACGTCTGTGATTATGTTTTCCCAGACTGAGGACATTCATCTTCGGCGGGAGTGTGTCCTGAAAGCCCTCATCATCTTCCTGGTAGAAGATGCAGATAACCTGATCAAGGAATATCTTGAAAGTTTGATCAGTAATTTGCATGTCAGCACACCTTGTCAAATGGACACACAAAAACATCCTAGATTTATAGTAATGCTGTAAAAGGGACATTTTCTCAACTGTAATAACAACCATAACACCTCCTGCCTGGTTGGATTGATTACATGTTTTTGTAATCTTGGCCATGTTGGACATAATGTAATGCCTATCAACAATACACACCATATTGGATCAAATTGATACACCTCTCTCTGTGAGGTGACACCCAGCCAAGAAATAGTCCAGCACATACCACACATTGGCACATCAACCAGAAAGTGGCACATTAACAAGGTTCCGGGTGCAATTTTTTTTGTCATTTTACAACACAGGGTTGTCTTAATACTAGACTTGGCCAATCATGAGAGGCTGAACCTGTACCAAATCCATATAGTGTGATCTATTTTGGCATTATTCAGTGATATATAGTCATTGTGATTATGTAGCCATTGTCTTGAATAATTGTGACATCCTAGCAAACTTCTTTCATTAACAGCGGTGGTGGATATTAATTTTGTGTTCTGATTAAGAACAAGTAAAAAGATATATATATATATATATATATATATATTTTGCCAGAATAATCGTTTTAAGTTCCTTCAAAATAAAATCCTCTATGAAACAGGTGGAGAAAAAATAGCTGTTGACGCTCCGAAGTGTCTGGACTTAATGTGAAACTGTGCGTCTGTGTGGTTACCAGGGAGGTCACTTCAACCTGGCTGACAGGATGTTCCACAGTGTGCGTGAAGCCTGGCTCTCTGCCTCCAAACACAACATGGCCGACGTCAAGGAGCTCATCCCCGAGTTCTTCTACCTGCCCGAGTTCTTGCTCAACGCCAACAACTTCGACCTGGGTCAGTATCGGGAACCACGATGAAGCACGAGTCAATCTGACTGAGATAATTGACTGCATGAATATTAATATAATAATATGAATGTTCTGTCTGCCCTCTGTTGTTGGATCTACCAGGCGCCAAGCAGAATGGCACCAAGCTGGGCGACGTCATCCTGCCACCTTGGGCCGAGGGCGACCCCCGGGAGTTCATCAGAGTCCACAGAGACGTAAGAATTGAACCCTCTTGTGACATTTTAGGTCTGATTTCCAGTGAGTACACGTTAACCTCTTGTCTGGCTGCAGGCGTTGGCGTGCGACTACGTGTCAGCCCACCTCCACCGATGGATCGACCTGATCTTCGGGTACAAGCAGCAGGGACCGCCGGCCGTGGAGGCGGTGAACGTCTTCCACCACCTGTTCTACGAGGGCCAGGTGGACATCTACAACATCAACGACCCGCTCAAAGAGACGACCACCATCGGCTTCATCAACAACTTCGGGCAAATCCCCAAACGGGTCAGATACTGGCTGGTGATGACGTCGCTGCTGCTGTACTGCCGCCACTAATGCTGATATCTTAAATCTCCAGGCTAGTTTAAAGGGATAGTCCGGATTTGTTGAAGTGGGGTTGAACGCCACTAGTTTAGAAAGACGGACAGGAGTACCAGCACGGGAGCAAAGCAATGTACCGCTGTGGACGGGAGCAGAAGCTGAATGTTTTCAGACACCTTAAAAGACTCTATATCAGTTCACTGCCTTATCTTACCTTCAGACAGCCCTGAGGCCTTTATCTGTGCTCTCAAAGCGGCCAGACTCCTTTGACAAAAACAGTAATCTTGCAGAAACAATAACTGCTGGACTACCGCTGCATCCATCGGTTAGTTTGCTTGTGTTCTTGTGTGAATTTGGTGAATCCAAATTGACCCTTTAAAACCCAAATGAACACAAACAACGGAGGCAGCGGTAGACCAGCAACTCTCGTGTTCAGCAAGATACAATTACTGTTTTCGTCAACGGAGTCCTGTCTGTTTCTCTAAATCATCTACTGTCTGCATCTACTTCATCAACCAAAATGCTTCTTCATGACATTTTGCCCAATGAAGACCTGGTTGTCTCCAAACATTAAGTTTCTGGAGCTTTAATCCACTGTGAGGATGCTCTGCATTTTTCCCTTAGTGGACAAACTTACCTTCCACAGCCAAAATGTTTTAGCATCCGGCTATTGGTCGATGTCAAAGTCCTTTTCTATCCTCACCGACTGTTGATGTGTTTGTGTCTCGGCTGTTTAAGAAGCCCCATCCTCCTAAGCGAGTACGTGGTAAAGCCAACGGTGACGTAGCGAGCGTTCCTCCGAGCTCCAACAGCGACAAGATCTTCTTCCATCATCTGGACAATCTCAGACCTTCTCTAGCACCAGTTAAAGGTACAAGTACACACACTTACTCTCTGTCTTTTGTGCTAAATCCATTGCAGTCTTAAGTACCAGTTAAGCCCCAACCATGTACTCTGTACATTAGACAGTGCAAGACTCCCTTTAGACTCTCATATTTCTTTGTGTCTCCAGAGCTGAAGGAGCCCGTGGGACAGATCATGTGCACCGACAAGGGCATACTTGCGGTGGAGCAAAACAAGGTTCTGGTTCCCCCCCACCTGGAGCAAGACCTTCGCCTGGGGCTACGCCGACCTCAGCTGCCGTCTGGCTAACTACGAATCTGACACGGTAACAGTTATTAAAACGGAAACGCATATATAGTATTTTTGTTACTTGTAATTAAACAGTCTAGACTTTAAGAGAGACTAAAACATGGACTCCTGTAGGTTTCCTTCATTATTTCACCTTGAAGTTGAGAAGTGAATGTGAGAAATGATTAAAGACGATGTTTCCCCCTGCTGGTCTTGAATAAAAATGCACTTGCAGTTTTCAAATCAGGGAATGGTTGTTGAATATGTGATACAGTGACATGTCCCAAAACAAACTGCTTATATTTGATTTAAGTATTTGCATAATAAACTCACTATGAAAATGTAAAACAAAGTTTTTGTTGGCGTCACAGAGGGCGGCGAGAATCACAACGGCGATGAGGACAGCAGCGAGTCGGACGGAGACGAGCCCAGTCTGAGTCAGGAGCCCAAAGCTCCACGCAACCCGTGGACGGGTGGAGGCAGCCAACCGGGCAGCGCCGTCCACAGACCCAGAGGTACGCAAGCAAGCGCTCCTCTTACCAGCACGGACGGTCTGTGGTTGAGCTGAGTGCACTGCTCACACTAAATACACCGAGCAGAAGTGGGGAGAGCAGCAAATAATACGCAGAAACCACTTCAAAACACTGACGCGGATACATTGAACTCGTCATGCTTTTGAATCTCCGCTGAATTCATCCGACATTATACAAAGTTTCACATAAACAATCATTTATTTGCTTTGTTGTTTACCATGTAAAGTGCCTTTGAGTACCTTTAAAGCACCATATGTTAATATTACATCACTTTCTGTTCATTTGAATGTGTCTTGTACATAGAAATAGAATAGGAGTAAAACAGACATTGATTCCGTTGTAATATCACTAATACAAAAGACATTTTTTTATTGTTGTCAGTAGTTACGGTGACAACACACGCCCGTAACGCTCCGGAGGCAGATGTCTGTCTAGTTATTTACCACATATTTTGTTTACTGAACCTCAACCCACGCCAACGTTCCCTTTCAGGTCCCTCAGCACGAACCGGAGCTTCGTGGTCGATGGACAGCAGCTCTGACGACTCCCACCGCTGGTCGGACGGCTTCGTGTTCGTCAACTACTCCGAGGGGCAAACTAAGGTCCCTCACACCACCGCCACCACCCTCACCCGGCTCACCCAGGCCAGAGCTCGGTGCCACAGCCCTCCACCATGGACGCACGGACGTACAACCAGCTCAGGGCCGGTGGGTGTCCAGTGATTGAACATGTTGTTGTTGTTGTTGTTTAGCTAAGTCAGTGAAGGAACGAGGGTTCTCCTCTGATCAGAGAAGAAAACAAAAACTTAAAAAGTAGGCTGATCACAGTGTTGACGTGTTTTATTTCTGTGGGTCCACAGGCTACAGATGGGAGCGCCAGCTGGTCTTCCGGAGCAAACTCACCGTGCACACGGCGTTCGATCGCAAGGACAACGCTCAACCGGCCGAGATCACGTCGCTCGCCATCTCCAAGTAAGAGAGCAAGACGAATTCTTTCCTGTTGTAGATTTGTAATTGTTTTTATTGGTGTGGAGAGCTTCTTCGACACTATCGAACACAAACATCTTAGAAAAGTCATTCTCCTCCTCTGTGACGCCATCTCCTCAGGGACCACAGTAAGATCCTGGTGGGCGACGGTCGCGGTCGGGTCTTCAGCTGGTCGGTGAACGACCGGGTGAAGGACGAGGTGGTGGACAGCCTCTCCGCCTGCACGGTCCGATTCTCCCTCACCGAGCGGAGACATCACTGCAGGAACTGCGGCCAGCTCTTCTGCCAAAAGTGTGTCGTTTACAGCAGCCCAGCACGCTTTCCTGCCTCTTTTTTTGCCTCTTCAAAGCCCCTCCCCTCTCTGCTCTGTAATGGGAAAATATATTTTAGTAGTGTAGAAGTTTTGAAAGATGTCTTCCAAAGTAAAAAGACACATATTCTTAAAAAAACACAGTAGTCTTTCATAAGCAGTTCAGGAAACCAGGGTCCTGTTCAAGGCAAGGCAAGTTTATTTGTATAGCACATTTCAACAACAGGGTAATTCAAAGTGCTTCACATAAAACCATTAAAAGCATCAAAACATAAGGCATGAGAAAAGGAGATTTAAAAACAATTAAGAACATTCATTGAAACATTAAAAAGCAGTGTAAGAAATAAAATACAGTAGTAAAATGCAGAAATGCAGGAGATTGATTAATATCCTTGAACCTGGTTCAATTAAAGGCAGCAGCAAACAGAAAAGTCTTCAGTCTTGACTTAAAGGAGCTGAGGGTCTCAGCAGACCTGCAGCTTTCTGGGACTTTGTTCCAGATATTTGGGGCAGAAAAACTGAACGCTGCTTCTCCATGTTTAGTTGTGACTCTGGGAACAGAGAGCAGACCGGTCCCAGACCACCTAAGAGTAGGGATGGTTCATAAGGTAGCAGCAGATCAGACATGTATTTTGGCCCTAAACCATTCAGTGCTTTATAAACCAAGAGCAGGATTTTAAAGTCAATTCTTTGTTGGACAGGAAGCCAGTGTAAAGACCTCAGAACTGGAGTGATGTGATCCACTTTCTTTGTCTTAGTGAGGACTCGAGCTGCAGCGTTCTGAATCAGCTGCAGCTTTCTGATTGACTTGTTACAGAGACCTGTAAACACACCGTTACAGTAGTCCAGTCTACTGAAGATAAATGCATGGACAAGGTTTTCCAAATCCTGTTGAGACATAAGTCCTCTAATCCTTGATATATTCTTCAGGTGATAGGAGGCTGATTTAATCATTGTCTTGATATGGCTGTTCAGGTTGAGGTCTGAATCCATAACTACACCTAGATTTCTGGCCGATTACGTGAACCTGTGTTTGCATAAATGATGTGATGTTCCTGTACAATGTTGAAGCTTCCAACACAGACACTAACTGAGTGGCTGTGTTGCATTTTTCCCTTGCAAGAGAATAAACCGAAAAAGACAACTTTGATTCTTCTGAAGACTTTATTATTGATTTGTGAACAAAACTCTCTTCTCCCGATTAACATAGAAATCTTCCATCACAGCTCCCTGTCAAGAGGAAACATGTGATCATGTAATGAGGTTTGACTATCGTTTTTCATTCAACTTTTTTGTTAGACAGAGGAGTTTTTCTTAACAAAGTGGATGCAAAAATGTATCAATTTGCCTATTTCAGGTCAGAGTTTTGTGGCTACATATATGTGGGTGTATTGTATGATATGAAGTCAGGACAGGACCCGAGTTGTCGCTTTTATTAATTCATACAACAAGAAAAAGATAATCTTTTGTGTTTACTCCCCTTCTTAGAAGCTGGTGAGACTTTCACAATTAAAGGTTCTCTCGGGAGTCGAACCACCGACCCCTGCGTCCCAATGATCTGCGCATGCGCATTGAGGTTTTGCGTTGTGTGCAGTCACGCTAACCGTTCGGCCACGCAGTTTAACAGTTACTGGGCAAGCGTGAGAACAGGTGTATATTCGTTCGATTAGACAGAAGAGATGACATGTGACTTATGGAGGACGAAATTGTTTTTAAGTATAAATAAATGCAATAATAAATGTATAAATGAATACAGGAAAGAATAAATAAATGTATGAATACAGGACTAAATAAATAAATGTATAAATACAGAAATGAATACAAAACTGAATAAATAAATGCTGAAATAAGTGTTTTTGTCTTTCACATTTTGTCTTTTTTGTGACATACACAGATGTTGATGAGTTTATTAATGAATGCTAATTAGGCTATTAGTTAAAGATTAGTAAGGCTGCTTGATGCAAATGTTTTGCAGCAAAAAAATATATTTTACTCTTTGTCTTTACAGGTCAAATGCACAAACATTTTATTTTCCCTGGGAGAATGACGGTTCCGTTCGGTAAGGGACCACTTGGATTTCTCCGTCAGGATCCGACTGATGCTGCCAAAGTTCTCAAAGACAACCAGTCTCTACAGGACACCTGTGAAGGAGGAGCTGGTCAGACAGAATGCTCTGACTGTGGTCCGCCAGAGAGGAGGGGATGCTTCAGATAAAACTGAGGTGACTGGAGACTACATCCTGCAGTTTGGGAAGTACAAGGGGAAGTCCTTCCGCTGGCTCCTGGAGAATGACATTGGGTACACCATCTACCTCATCAGGAACCAGCAAAAGGAGGAGGCTGCAGGAGTGTTCATGGCAGCGGGGCACAGCAAGGACAGCCTGCTGTCATTTGTTAACTATTCCCTCAGCTTTCAAGAAGTCCAGTCTCTTCTCAGCTATGAGGAACAAAAGCCAGTTGTAGCAGCAGCAGCAGCAGGTTGGTTTTGGCTCTCGTGCCAACAACACCTGGCGAGAGATTTAGCACAGCAGGGGTGATGGCTATGCATCTTACAATCATAGCACAATAGATAATACGTTTCCACAGCAATTTTTACTTTGATAAAGTGAAGCAGTTCCATACAAGATTTCATGCAGAGTCAAGCCAAATTCTCATTTTGGATGCAGCTGTACCATCTGTTCCATTGTACTTTTATATACTATATAACTATATATTTCACTTGTTTTATCACTAAGCATGTTCAATCTATCATATGACAGCTGTTTGGCATAATTTTGAGCCATTTTGAGCTCTCTGGGGTGCTCATATGCAATTTTCTTCCACTTTCACAGATTTCATCTGAACTTTACAGAGCCTTCTGATTGGCGGATTTTCGCATGTGACACAGCAATAGATGCGGAAATGAACAGAGAGTGTAATGATACGTTCTTTGACCATCTTCTCATATATTGACTGAAAACGTCCATTTTAACACAGAAAGAGAGAGAATGACCTGGAGAGCATATGCTTCGAACAGATTACCGTCAATTTCCAGCGTTTTTGCCCAGAAAAGCACCTCAAGGTGTGATGCGGTTCACAATTTTCTCAGTTTGGCTGTGTGGTTGTCTATAGTTGTGTTTTGGAGTGTGTAAAAAATGACTTAGATGGTAGTGTTGCTCAGATGTTGCTGTTTAATCTGGTATATAGCATTTATTTTATTTTTTTTGCTCTCGATATGTACGTTTCGACGGTATATGCGACAACCTCTGAGCCCGAGAGCACCCAACTTTAGTGCTAAAGATGCAGTTTTTGACATGAGCGTGCGCACACACACACACACACACACACACACACACACGCGAAAAAAAGGAATTTGTGTTCCAACCTTTGTCCCTAGACCAGCGGCTACAAGGCCATTGTATCTAGGTATCCCTCTAGACCTGATCCAGGTCGTCTCTTGCTTGGCCTGCTATGCCAGCAGTGCTAAGGAGACTCATACCCTCATTATCATTATCACCATTGTATCCCTCTAGACCTGATCCAGGTCGTCTCTTGCTTGGCCTGCTATGCCAGCAGTGCTAAGGAGACTCATACCCTCATTATCATTATCACCATTGTATCCCTCTAGACCTGATCCAGGTCGTCTCTTGCTTGGCCTGCTATGCCAGCAGTGCTAAGGAGACTCATACCCTCATTATCAACCCCTATGTATGACAGCGGATGGACCACACAAACCAAATATAACTAGGAAGTCCAGAGCTATTTATAGTATTACAGTGACAAACCCTTTTAACTGAGGGTGCCAGTTATTTTTCTTTGGCTATTTTCATGTCTAACTACATCTCTGGCTCAATTTAACTTCACAGAGACTTTTTTCACATTTTAAATTGCTTTAATTTTGAAGTTATGGGCTTTATTAATGTGGCTGAGGCTGCCCCTTGGAATTGTGGGTAATTACCAACAGCTAACGTTAGCTTAATTGCTACTTTAGCTAATGTTTACAATAGCTAGCTTAGTTGTGTAGTAGCATAATGTGAAGGTGATATGTATTTTAGTGGCCTGCAATGTTAACACAGCTTATGAATAGGGTATTTTATTTCATTCTTTCATTCATATTAGGCAGTCACATTATAGTGAGTTTATTATTTGAATGTTAATTATGTCATGAAACTGATTGAAGCAATAAGTGTGGCGATTTATTCATATTTTTGAATCGCTCTACATATTTTTGACAAACATGTTTTAGTTTGATGCATGTTCCAGCTGACCATTTGGTCACGATTGAGAGAGAAATGCCATCTGTTAAATAAAATACATTTAATATATATATATATATAAATGTATAATCTATCTTTGGCCACCAGCAGCGCTGTGGCGCCGTTTTGCGAATGACAGACTTTCTCCGGTGTTAGTCAGTCAGTCGGTCTCAGCCTTACGTGAAACGGTAAGTCATTAAGATGAATAACAATGAATTCAAATGTCATGATAATTAGTCTGGGCTGTCTGACATTCACTTGAAAGCTATGAAGATGAAGTCAGTTGTGTTTCTTTTGTGTTATTGTGTCGAAGTCGGACTTCTGTATGAGTTTGTTATGCTAACATGCTAACGTGTTGTAATCTGGAGCCGTTAACGGTTCATACCGGTTAATTCATGTCCGACTTTGATGCGTTTTTGTGACCAAAAGTATCATAAGTTAACACGACCGTGCATTCAAATAAAATGAGTTATCGCTTACTACTGTAGGTCAGTGAATATAGAGGCTGACCAGCGGCCAGTTAAGGTGAACGAGAGATACTCTGTTACTTTACGGACACGTAACGAAAGAACAACAAGATATGACCGGGACCCGGTGCTTCATTTGAATCACGTTAACGTTAAATAAACACGCACGTCTCCGTTGGTTTTATGTGCATTTGCATGTGAACGTGTTCTACATGAACACCAAGTTACTGGTGCTACAGATGAGGCTGTTGGATTGGATCTCACATTATGTGAAGTTCACATTATCAGAATGAACATCCTTGTATCAAACTAACCATAAGTGACATGTCTTATGTCTTTTGCATGGAAGTGGTTGCATATCATCCCAGATCGTTCTGCTTTGAAGTCAATATGATGTCCCTTAGTTACAGCTACAAATGATGGGGTAGCTTTCATGCATTTATTTGGTCATTTGCATTTCATACACAGTCAAACCTTCTTGAATATTATTATTATTAATAAGACTATATAATGGCATGAATCTGGAGATGCGTATAATGATTTAGGGGTTGTGATTCATTATGATTCAGTAAGGAGTACTACGTGCGGTTGCTGTCTGGAAACCCTGGCATGTACCAGCACTCTGTGGAGCACAACACCAAGGGAGAGACCACACAGCATGAGCCCGAGCACGGAGAGGACACCATCGCAAGAGTCAAAGGTCCAGACGCAACACCAGGGAACACTTTGTTCTTACTCAGAAAGGTTCTTGGTTTAGTATTCTATCTTCTTGGTGTACTGTGTCTAACACTCCGCTGTGCTCTCCAGGCCTGGTGAAGGCTCCTCTGAAGAGGTCTCGGTCCACAGCGGACGAGGACAGTCGGGAGCAGCTGCTGGAGTCGGGAGGCCCCGAGGAGGAGCAGAGGACGGACAACACCTCTCTGCTGCGCCTCCCGGAGGAGGGAGAGAAGGTCAGCGAGTCCGGACTGCTCCAGTTTTAGAACGGCTCAGGGCTCAAATCAGTCTCCAGTGTTACATACAGTACCTTTCTTTAAGTTATTATTGTGTATAATATTGTGTCACCCTCAGGTGTTAAACTGAGTCTAAACATGGTGTCTACGGGGGCCTGAAATGAGGATTCAATGAGCTTATAAGTCAATTCATAATAATAGTAATGATGGACATGTTTATAATCAATTCATTGTCATTCATCAGATGAAAACATAAAACTTCTTATGATTACAATGGTGTGAGGAAATAAACCCTTTTTGTTGACACGAGTGCTTTCTAGGTGAAACGTAATGTCGAACTGAGTCGACAGTTGATAAAGTCCTCGCTCTCTGTCGTCCGTGTCCAGTTTGCATGAGGCCATCATCCCCAGAGGAGCGAGACAAGGACAGAGTCAGCTGAAGAGAACCTGCAGCATCTTCGCCTACGAGGACATCAAGGAAGTGCACAAGAGACGCTACCTGCTGCAGGTCAGCATGCACATATAGAACCAATACACACAATACACATCTTTGAGTTAGACATTTATATTGAGTAGCTTTCATGGTCATTTTTCAACATGGACACTATTTTCCCATGTTTTTGTGTCTTAGTGACTAAAAGGTATACAACAGTTACTGACATTGGTCCGGTATTGAGGGAGAACGCTGCAGACGGCAGCGGCTAAACAAATGTGTTGTTCTCATTAGTCACTTAGACACAAAAACATTCAAAGTAGAGTCCAGGTTGAAAGATACCAAAGTTACCTCTTGCTTTTCTTAGTGCTTAACTCACCACCTTGTTTTTTGATCATTAAATGTCGTGTATGTCATCGTCTTTCAGCCCATGGCGGTGGAAGTCTTCTCAGCAGATGGGAGGAACTACTTGTTGGCCTTCCAGAAAGGCGTCCGCAACAAAGTTTACCAAAGGTACTGAATACAAACAGAAACACGGCGGTTGGACTGCTGCTCCATTTCAGCAGTCTAATGAAGTCCAAATGTATTGAAACTAAATGAATCAAAACAAGTTCATTTAATAGAAAAAGACTGAATTCTTTTAGCTTTGTTCAAGGATTTTTCTTTACATTTGGTACTGCCCTAGAGAGAAGATTACAAAGCTCTCATAAAGCATCATGTCACTACAATAACAGACCAGTATTGTCATATGTATCAAGTTACACTGGTTTATATGCAGCGTAAAGAAAGTCAGATGGTGATCATCATTCTTGTGAAGATCTGGACTTCAGGGGACAAGCGGGGAGGGTTCGGTGGGGTGTCTTTCAAAACAACATCTATCAATGCATGGACAGATGACAGCATAGAAACACTGAAAGGTTGCTTTCTATGTACAGACTGGGACACCTTCTCTGGAGAGCCAAACCTGGACAATGCCACAGAAGTTACCACAAGTTACATAACATTTTGTGTTGACACTGATTCCAAAAAGGACAATAAAAGTCTACCCTAACAACAAACCTTACATCACAAAGGAGGTGAAGGACTGTATTAACAGAAACAAGCAGGCATTTAAGACCAACGACCACCTACAACTAAAAACTGTACAAAAGGAGTTGAACCAGAGGCTGAAAGAAGCTCGGGAACACCATAGGGAGGCAATAGAGGAAAACCTCCAGGCTATGAACTCTAAAAAACTATGAACTCCATGAAAACAGCCACCAACATGAAACCCACAAAAAAATCCTTATATGCTGTAGATGAACTGGCTAAAGCAAATGAGCTGAATGCTTTTTACAAGCGGTTTGACAATTATGACTTCTCAGCTGAGTGTGACATGGTGCTTGATAGTATTGCTATTGATGATGTTGACAGGCTAGAGATTGACCATGAATCCGTCAACAAGGTCCTTAAGCAAATCAATGTCAACAAGGCCACAGGTCCAGATGGTATCTCTGCTTTTCTATTAAAAACATGTGCAGATGAATTGACACCTGCCTGGTGCCCCATTTTCCAGAGGTCCCTAGATTCTCACACTGTACCAACACGATGGAAAAAGGCAATCATCATACCCGTCCCTAAGAAACCCTGTCCACAGGAGAATAATGATTTTAGACCTATTGCTCCAACCTCTGTTGTGATGAAGTGTATGGAGAAGCTCATGGTGAGCAAACTACGGCTGGATGTAGGCCCACAGCTAGATCCCTACCAGTTTGCATACACACAGCAGAGAGGCATTGATGATGCAACCAACAGTATAGTGCATCTAGTGACTAAACACCTGGAGAATCCGAGGGCCTATGCTAGACTGTTTGTAGATTTCAGTTCAGCCTTTAACACCCTACAGCCTCATGTTCTCCTGAAAACACTGCAGCTGATGAATGTCAACCCCTTCACTATTACGTGGTACTGTCACGGGGCATGGTGGAGGACTCAAATGCAGACCAGGCAGAGTAGCGTTAAGCAGGTTTTGATTGAACAGAATAGGATTAATGTGTTTGAAGTGTTCAGTTTGCCAGACTCTGTTGGATGGTGTTAACATGTGTATCATATTCTGCAGCCATCTGCTCCTCTCCCCTTGGACTGGAGGATGGGAGGATTCGATACGGTCAGCTGACGTCGTCCTCGCACCGCGAGAACAACCCTGCTGATGCTGGACGACTAAACATCGTCCCTAACGTGTGAGCGATCTAACCTTTGATTGGTAGTCGTCCCTTAAGTGTACACTAGCAGGAACATTCCACGTGTTTTTTTGCATGCACTTAAAAGTCTAAAATATAAAGCATTCAGAAAAAAACAACAAACCACATCATCCTCTGTGCAGTCAGGTTATGGAGCCTGGATGGAGCCCCTTACCTGCAGATCCCCAGCCCTTTTTCCAGGTGGACTTCCTGGAGCCCACATGGGTATCAGGGGTGGTGACCCAGGTCAGTGAACGCATGTGGGGCTACCTCACTAAATACCGCCTGGCCTTCGCCCTGCACAGCAGCCTCTTCACAGACTATACTGAGGATGGGAACCCTGGAGGCCCAGCTAAGGTATTTGTACTAATGTGGACATTTAGTGTCTTATTTAACATCAAATGTTTTCTGTATTTACATATGAATGTGTTCATACATGGGGAGAAAAAGACAAATCTGATGCATTCTTCTGGCTGACAGGATGTTCCACAGTGTGCGTGAAGCCTGGCTCTCTGCCTCCAAACACAACATGGCCGACGTCAAGGAGCTCATCCCCGAGTTCTTCTACCTGCCCGAGTTCTTGCTCAACGCCAACAACTTCGACCTGGGTCAGTATCGGGAACCACGATGAAGCACGAGTCAATCTGACTGAGATAATTGACTGCATGAATATTAATATAATAATATGAATGTTCTGTCTGCCCTCTGTTGTTGGATCTACCAGGCGCCAAGCAGAATGGCACCAAGCTGGGCGACGTCATCCTGCCACCTTGGGCCGAGGGCGACCCCCGGGAGTTCATCAGAGTCCACAGAGACGTAAGAATTGAACCCTCTTGTGACATTTTAGGTCTGATTTCCAGTGAGTACACGTTAACCTCTTGTCTGGCTGCAGGCGTTGGCGTGCGACTACGTGTCAGCCCACCTCCACCGATGGATCGACCTGATCTTCGGGTACAAGCAGCAGGGACCGCCGGCCGTGGAGGCGGTGAACGTCTTCCACCACCTGTTCTACGAGGGCCAGGTGGACATCTACAACATCAACAACCCGCTCAAAGAGACGACCACCATCGGCTTCATCAACAACTTCGGGCAAATCCCCAAACGGGTCAGATACTGGCTGGTGATGACGTCGCTGCTGCTGTACTGCCGCCACTAATGCTGATATCTTAAATCTCCAGGCTAGTTTAAAGGGATAGTCCGGATTTGTTGAAGTGGGGTTGAACGCCACTAGTTTAGAAAGACGGACAGGAGTACCAGCACGGGAGCAAAGCAATGTACCGCTGTGGACGGGAGCAGAAGCTGAATGTTTTCAGACACCTTAAAAGACTCTATATCAGTTCACTGCCTTATCTTACCTTCAGACAGCCCTGAGGCCTTTATCTGTGCTCTCAAAGCGGCCAGACTCCTTTGACAAAAACAGTAATCTTGCAGAAACAATAACTGCTGGACTACCGCTGCATCCATCGGTTAGTTTGCTTGTGTTCTTGTGTGAATTTGGTGAATCCAAATTGACCCTTTAAAACCCAAATGAACACAAACAACGGAGGCAGCGGTAGACCAGCAACTCTCGTGTTCAGCAAGATACAATTACTGTTTTCGTCAACGGAGTCCTGTCTGTTTCTCTAAATCATCTACTGTCTGCATCTACTTCATCAACCAAAATGCTTCTTCATGACATTTTGCCCAATGAAGACCTGGTTGTCTCCAAACATTAAGTTTCTGGAGCTTTAATCCACTGTGAGGATGCTCTGCATTTTTCCCTTAGTGGACAAACTTACCTTCCACAGCCAAAATGTTTTAGCATCCGGCTATTGGTCGATGTCAAAGTCCTTTTCTATCCTCACCGACTGTTGATGTGTTTGTGTCTCGGCTGTTTAAGAAGCCCCATCCTCCTAAGCGAGTACGTGGTAAAGCCAACGGTGACGTAGCGAGCGTTCCTCCGAGCTCCAACAGCGACAAGATCTTCTTCCATCATCTGGACAATCTCAGACCTTCTCTAGCACCAGTTAAAGGTACAAGTACACACACTTACTCTCTGTCTTTTGTGCTAAATCCATTGCAGTCTTAAGTACCAGTTAAGCCCCAACCATGTACTCTGTACATTAGACAGTGCAAGACTCCCTTTAGACTCTCATATTTCTTTGTGTCTCCAGAGCTGAAGGAGCCCGTGGGACAGATCATGTGCACCGACAAGGGCATACTTGCGGTGGAGCAAAACAAGGTTCTGGTTCCCCCCCACCTGGAGCAAGACCTTCGCCTGGGGCTACGCCGACCTCAGCTGCCGTCTGGCTAACTACGAATCTGACACGGTAACAGTTATTAAAACGGAAACGCATATATAGTATTTTTGTTACTTGTAATTAAACAGTCTAGACTTTAAGAGAGACTAAAACATGGACTCCTGTAGGTTTCCTTCATTATTTCACCTTGAAGTTGAGAAGTGAATGTGAGAAATGATTAAAGACGATGTTTCCCCCTGCTGGTCTTGAATAAAAATGCACTTGCAGTTTTCAAATCAGGGAATGGTTGTTGAATATGTGATACAGTGACATGTCCCAAAACAAACTGCTTATATTTGATTTAAGTATTTGCATAATAAACTCACTATGAAAATGTAAAACAAAGTTTTTGTTGGCGTCACAGAGGGCGGCGAGAATCACAACGGCGATGAGGACAGCAGCGAGTCGGACGGAGACGAGCCCAGTCTGAGTCAGGAGCCCAAAGCTCCACGCAACCCGTGGACGGGTGGAGGCAGCCAACCGGGCAGCGCCGTCCACAGACCCAGAGGTACGCAAGCAAGCGCTCCTCTTACCAGCACGGACGGTCTGTGGTTGAGCTGAGTGCACTGCTCGCACTAAATACACCGAGCAGAAGTGGGGAGAGCAGCAAATAATACGCAGAAACCACTTCAAAACACTGACGCGGATACATTGAACTCGTCATGCTTTTGAATCTCCGCTGAATTCATCCGACATTATACAAAGTTTCACATAAACAATCATTTATTTGCTTTGTTGTTTACCATGTAAAGTGCCTTTGAGTACCTTTAAAGCACCATATGTTAATATTACATCACTTTCTGTTCATTTGAATGTGTCTTGTACATAGAAATAGAATAGGAGTAAAACAGACATTGATTCCGTTGTAATATCACTAATACAAAAGACATTTTTTTATTGTTGTCAGTAGTTACGGTGACAACACACGCCCGTAACGCTCCGGAGGCAGATGTCTGTCTAGTTATTTACCACATATTTTGTTTACTGAACCTCAACCCACGCCAACGTTCCCTTTCAGGTCCCTCAGCACGAACCGGAGCTTCGTGGTCGATGGACAGCAGCTCTGACGACTCCCACCGCTGGTCGGACGGCTTCGTGTTCGTCAACTACTCCGAGGGGCAAACTAAGGTCCCTCACACCACCGCCACCACCACCCTCACCCGGCTCACCCAGGCCAGAGCTCGGTGCCACAGCCCTCCACCATGGACGCACGGACGTACAACCAGCTCAGGGCCGGTGGGTGTCCAGTGATTGAACATGTTGTTGTTGTTGTTGTTTAGCTAAGTCAGTGAAGGAACGAGGGTTCTCCTCTGATCAGAGAAGAAAACAAAAACTTAAAAAGTAGGCTGATCACAGTGTTGACGTGTTTTATTTCTGTGGGTCCACAGGCTACAGATGGGAGCGCCAGCTGGTCTTCCGGAGCAAACTCACCGTGCACACGGCGTTCGATCGCAAGGACAACGCTCAACCGGCCGAGATCACGTCGCTCGCCATCTCCAAGTAAGAGAGCAAGACGAATTCTTTCCTGTTGTAGATTTGTAATTGTTTTTATTGGTGTGGAGAGCTTCTTCTACACTATCGAACACAAACATCTTAGAAAAGTCATTCTCCTCCTCTGTGACGCCATCTCCTCAGGGACCACAGTAAGATCCTGGTGGGCGACGGTCGCGGTCGGGTCTTCAGCTGGTCGGTGAACGACCGGGTGAAGGACGAGGTGGTGGACAGCCTCTCCGCCTGCACGGTCCGATTCTCCCTCACCGAGCGGAGACATCACTGCAGGAACTGCGGCCAGCTCTTCTGCCAAAAGTGTGTCGTTTACAGCAGCCCAGCACGCTTTCCTGCCTCTTTTTTTGCCTCTTCAAAGCCCCTCCCCTCTCTGCTCTGTAATGGGAAAATATATTTTAGTAGTGTAGAAGTTTTGAAAGATGTCTTCCAAAGTAAAAAGACACATATTCTTAAAAAAACACAGTAGTCTTTCATAAGCAGTTCAGGAAACCAGGGTCCTGTTCAAGGCAAGGCAAGTTTATTTGTATAGCACATTTCAACAACAGGGTAATTCAAAGTGCTTCACATAAAACCATTAAAAGCATCAAAACATAAGGCATAAGAAAAGGAGATTTAAAAACAATTAAGAACATTCATTGAAACATTAAAAAGCAGTGTAAGAAATAAAATACAGTAGTAAAATGCAGAAATGCAGGAGATTGATTAATATCCTTGAACCTGGTTCAATTAAAGGCAGCAGCAAACAGAAAAGTCTTCAGTCTTGACTTAAAGGAGCTGAGGGTCTCAGCAGACCTGCAGCTTTCTGGGACTTTGTTCCAGATATTTGGGGCAGAAAAACTGAACGCTGCTTCTCCATGTTTAGTTGTGACTCTGGGAACAGAGAGCAGACCGGTCCCAGACCACCTAAGAGTAGGGATGGTTCATAAGGTAGCAGCAGATCAGACATGTATTTTGGCCCTAAACCATTCAGTGCTTTATAAACCAAGAGCAGGATTTTAAAGTCGATTCTTTGTTGGACAGGAAGCCAGTGTAAAGACCTCAGAACTGGAGTGATGTGATCCACTTTCTTTGTCTTAGTGAGGACTCGAGCTGCAGCGTTCTGAATCAGCTGCAGCTTTCTGATTGACTTGTTACAGAGACCTGTAAACACACCGTTACAGTAGTCCAGTCTACTGAAGATAAATGCATGGACAAGGTTTTCCAAATCCTGTTGAGACATAAGTCCTCTAATCCTTGATATATTCTTCAGGTGATAGGAGGCTGATTTAATCATTGTCTTGATATGGCTGTTCAGGTTGAGGTCTGAATCCATAACTACACCTAGATTTCTGGCCGATTACGTGAACCTGTGTTTGCATAAATGATGTGATGTTCCTGTACAATGTTGAAGCTTCCAACACAGACACTAACTGAGTGGCTGTGTTGCATTTTTCCCTTGCAAGAGAATAAACCGAAAAAGACAACTTTGATTCTTCTGAAGACTTTATTATTGATTTGTGAACAAAACTCTCTTCTCCCGATTAACATAGAAATCTTCCATCACAGCTCCCTGTCAAGAGGAAACATGTGATCATGTAATGAGGTTTGACTATCGTTTTTCATTCAACTTTTTTGTTAGACAGAGGAGTTTTTCTTAACAAAGTGGATGCAAAAATGTATCAATTTGCCTATTTCAGGTCAGAGTTTTGTGGCTACATATATGTGGGTGTATTGTATGATATGAAGTCAGGACAGGACCCGAGTTGTCGCTTTTATTAATTCATACAACAAGAAAAAGATAATCTTTTGTGTTTACTCCCCTTCTTAGAAGCTGGTGAGACTTTCACAATTAAAGGTTCTCTCGGGAGTCGAACCACCGACCCCTGCGCCCCAATGATCTGCGCATGCGCATTGAGGTTTTACGTTGTGTGCAGTCACGCTAACCGTTCGGCCACGCAGTTTAACGGTTGCTGGGCAAGCGTGAGAACAGGTGTATATTCGTTCGATTAGACAGAAGAGATGACATGTGACTTATGGAGGACGAAATTGTTTTTAAGTATAAATAAATGCAATAATAAATGTATAAATGAATACAGGAAAGAATAAATAAATGTATAAATACAGGACTAAATAAATAAATGTATAAATACAGAAATGAATACAAAACTGAATAAATAAATGCTGAAATAAGTGTTTTTGTCTTTCACATTTTGTCTTTTTTGTGACATACACAGATGTTGATGAGTTTATTAATTAATGCTAATTAGGCTATTAGTTAAAGATTAGTAAGGCTGCTTGATGCAAATGTTTTGCAGCAAAAAATATATATTTTACTCTTTGTCTTTACAGGTCAAATGCACAAACATTTTATTTTCCCTGGGAGAATGACGGTTCCGTTCGGTAAGGGACCACTTGGATTTCTCCGTCAGGATCCGACTGATGCTGCCAAAGTTCTCAAAGACAACCAGTCTCTACAGGACACCTGTGAAGGAGGAGCTGGTCAGACAGAATGCTCTGACTGTGGTCCGCCAGAGAGGAGGGGATGCTTCAGATAAAACTGAGGTGACTGGAGACTACATCCTGCAGTTTGGGAAGTACAAGGGGAAGTCCTTCCGCTGGCTCCTGGAGAATGACATTGGGTACACCATCTACCTCATCAGGAACCAGCAAAAGGAGGAGGCTGCAGGAGTGTTCATGGCAGCGGGGCACAGCAAGGACAGCCTGCTGTCATTTGTTAACTATTCCCTCAGCTTTCAAGAAGTCCAGTCTCTTCTCAGCTATGAGGAACAAAAGCCAGTTGTAGCAGCAGCAGCAGCAGGTTGGTTTTGGCTCTCGTGCCAACAACACCTGGCGAGAGATTTAGCACAGCAGGGGTGATGGCTATGCATCTTACAATCATAGCACAATAGATAATACGTTTCCACAGCAATTTTTACTTTGATAAAGTGAAGCAGTTCCATACAAGATTTCATGCAGAGTCAAGCCAAATTCTCATTTTGGATGCAGCTGTACCATCTGTTCCATTGTACTTTTATATACTATATAACTATATATTTCACTTGTTTTATCACTAAGCATGTTCAATCTATCATATGACAGCTGTTTGGCATAATTTTGAGCCATTTTGAGCTCTCTGGGGTGCTCATATGCAATTTTCTTCCACTTTCACAGATTTCATCTGAACTTTACAGAGCCTTCTGATTGGCGGATTTTCGCATGTGACACAGCAATAGATGCGGAAATGAACAGAGAGTGTAATGATACGTTCTTTGACCATCTTCTCATATATTGACTGAAAACGTCCATTTTAACACAGAAAGAGAGAGAATGACCTGGAGAGCATATGCTTCGAACAGATTACCGTCAATTTCCAGCGTTTTTGCCCAGAAAAGCACCTCAAGGTGTGATGCGGTTCACAATTTTCTCAGTTTGGCTGTGTGGTTGTCTATAGTTGTGTTTTGGAGTGTGTAAAAAATGACTTATATGGTAGTGTTGCTCAGATGTTGCTGTTTAATCTGGTATATAGCATTTATTTTATTTTTTTTGCTCTCGATATGTACGTTTCGACGGTATATGCGACAACCTCTGAGCCCGAGAGCACCCAACTTTAGTGCTAAAGATGCAGTTTTTGACATGAGCGTGCGCACACACACACACACACACACACACACACACACACACACACACACACACGCGAAAAAAAGGAATTTGTGTTCCAACCTTTGTCCCTAGACCAGCGGCTACAAGGCCATTGTATCTAGGTATCCCTCTAGACCTGATCCAGGTCGTCTCTTGCTTGGCCTGCTATGCCAGCAGTGCTAAGGAGACTCATACCCTCATTATCATTATCACCATTGTATCCCTCTAGACCTGATCCAGGTCGTCTCTTGCTTGGCCTGCTATGCCAGCAGTGCTAAGGAGACTCATACCCTCATTATCAACCCCTATGTATGACAGCGGATGGACCACACAAACCAAATATAACTAGGAAGTCCAGAGCTATTTATAGTATTACAGTGACAAACCCTTTTAACTGAGGGTGCCAGTTATTTTTCTTTGGCTATTTTCATGTCTAACTACATCTCTGGCTCAATTTAACTTCACAGAGACTTTTTTCACATTTTAAATTGCTTTAATTTTGAAGTTATGGGCTTTATTAATGTGGCTGAGGCTGCCCCTTGGAATTGTGGGTAATTACCAACAGCTAACGTTAGCTTAATTGCTACTTTAGCTAATGTTTACAATAGCTAGCTTAGTTGTGTAGTAGCATAATGTGAAGGTGATATGTATTTTAGTGGCCTGCAATGTTAACACAGCTTATGAATAGGGTATTTTATTTCATTCTTTCATTCATATTAGGCAGTCACATTATAGTGAGTTTATTATTTGAATGTTAATTATGTCATGAAACTGATTGAAGCAATAAGTGTGGCGATTTATTCATATTTTTGAATCGCTCTACATATTTTTGACAAACATGTTTTAGTTTGATGCATGTTCCAGCTGACCATTTGGTCACGATTGAGAGAGAAATGCCATCTGTTAAATAAAATACATTTAATATATATATATATATATAAATGTATAATCTATCTTTGGCCACCAGCAGCGCTGTGGCGCCGTTTTGCGAATGACAGACTTTCTCCGGTGTTAGTCAGTCAGTCGGTCTCAGCCTTACGTGAAACGGTAAGTCATTAAGATGAATAACAATGAATTCAAATGTCATGATAATTAGTCTGGGCTGTCTGACATTCACTTGAAAGCTATGAAGATGAAGTCAGTTGTGTTTCTTTTGTGTTATTGTGTCGAAGTCGGACTTCTGTATGAGTTTGTTATGCTAACATGCTAACGTGTTGTAATCTGGAGCCGTTAACGGTTCATACCGGTTAATTCATGTCCGACTTTGATGCGTTTTTGTGACCAAAAGTATCATAAGTTAACACGACCGTGCATTCAAATAAAATGAGTTATCGCTTACTACTGTAGGTCAGTGAATATAGAGGCTGACCAGCGGCCAGTTAAGGTGAACTAGAGATACTCTGTTACTTTACGGACACGTAACGAAAGAACAACAAGATATGACCGGGACCCGGTGCTTCATTTGAATCACGTTAACGTTAAATAAACACGCACGTCTCCGTTGGTTTTATGTGCATTTGCATGTGAACGTGTTCTACATGAACACCAAGTTACTGGTGCTACAGATGAGGCTGGTGGATTGGATCTCACATTATGTGAAGTTCACATTATCAGAATGAACATCCTTGTATCAAACTAACCATAAGTGACATGTCTTATGTCTTTTGCATGGAAGTGGTTGCATATCATCCCAGATCGTTCTGCTTTGAAGTCAATATGATGTCCCTTAGTTACAGCTACAAATGATGGGGTAGCTTTCATGCATTTATTTGGTCATTTGCATTTCATACACAGTCAAACCTTCTTGAATATTATTATTATTAATAAGACTATATAATGTCATGAATCTGGAGATGCGTATAATGATTTAGGGGTTGTGATTCATTATGATTCAGTAAGGAGTACTACGTGCGGTTGCTGTCTGGAAACCCTGGCATGTACCAGCACTCTGTGGAGCACAACACCAAGGGAGAGACCACACAGCATGAGCCCGAGCACGGAGAGGACACCATCGCAAGAGTCAAAGGTCCAGACGCAACACCAGGGAACACTTTGTTCTTACTCAGAAAGGTTCTTGGTTTAGTATTCTATCTTCTTGGTGTACTGTGTCTAACACTCCGCTGTGCTCTCCAGGCCTGGTGAAGGCTCCTCTGAAGAGGTCTCGGTCCACAGCGGACGAGGACAGTCGGGAGCAGCTGCTGGAGTCGGGAGGCCCCGAGGAGGAGCAGAGGACGGACAACACGTCTCTGCTGCGCCTCCCGGAGGAGGGAGAGAAGGTCAGCGAGTCCGGACTGCTCCAGTTTTAGAACGGCTCAGGGCTCAAATCAGTCTCCAGTGTTACATACAGTACCTTTCTTTAAGTTATTATTGTGTATAATATTGTGTCACCCTCAGGTGTTAAACTGAGTCTAAACATGGTGTCTACGGGGGCCTGAAATGAGGATTCAATGAGCTTATAAGTCAATTCATAATAATAGTAATGATGGACATGTTTATAATCAATTCATTGTCATTCATCAGATGAAAACATAAAACTTCTTATGATTACAATGGTGTGAGGAAATAAACCCTTTTTGTTGACACGAGTGCTTTCTAGGTGAAACGTAATGTCGAACTGAGTCGACAGTTGATAAAGTCCTCGCTCTCTGTCGTCCGTGTCCAGTTTGCATGAGGCCATCATCCCCAGAGGAGCGAGACAAGGACAGAGTCAGCTGAAGAGAACCTGCAGCATCTTCGCCTACGAGGACATCAAGGAAGTGCACAAGAGACGCTACCTGCTGCAGGTCAGCATGCACATATAGAACCAATACACACAATACACATCTTTGAGTTAGACATTTATATTGAGTAGCTTTCATGGTCATTTTTCAACATGGACACTATTTTCCCATGTTTTTGTGTCTTAGTGACTAAAAGGTATACAACAGTTACTGACATTGGTCCGGTATTGAGGGAGAACGCTGCAGACGGCAGCGGCTAAACAAATGTGTTGTTCTCATTAGTCACTTAGACACAAAAACATTCAAAGTAGAGTCCAGGTTGAAAGATACCAAAGTTACCTCTTGCTTTTCTTAGTGCTTAACTCACCACCTTGTTTTTTGATCATTAAATGTCGTGTATGTCATCGTCTTTCAGCCCATGGCGGTGGAAGTCTTCTCAGCAGATGGGAGGAACTACTTGTTGGCCTTCCAGAAAGGCGTCCGCAACAAAGTTTACCAAAGGTACTGAATACAAACAGAAACACGGCGGTTGGACTGCTGCTCCATTTCAGCAGTCTAATGAAGTCCAAATGTATTGAAACTAAATGAATCAAAACAAGTTCATTTAATAGAAAAAGACTGAATTCTTTTAGCTTTGTTCAAGGATTTTTCTTTACATTTGGTACTGCCCTAGAGAGAAGATTACAAAGCTCTCATAAAGCATCATGTCACTACAATAACAGACCAGTATTGTCATATGTATCAAGTTACACTGGTTTATATGCAGCGTAAAGAAAGTCAGATGGTGATCATCATTCTTGTGAAGATCTGGACTTCAGGGGACAAGCGGGGAGGGTTCGGTGGGGTGTCTTTCAAAACAACATCTATCAATGCATGGACAGATGACAGCATAGAAACACTGAAAGGTTGCTTTCTATGTACAGACTGGGACACCTTCTCTGGAGAGCCAAACCTGGACAATGCCACAGAAGTTACCACAAGTTACATAACATTTTGTGTTGACACTGATTCCAAAAAGGACAATAAAAGTCTACCCTAACAACAAACCTTACATCACAAAGGAGGTGAAGGACTGTATTAACAGAAACAAGCAGGCATTTAAGACCAACGACCACCTACAACTAAAAACTGTACAAAAGGAGTTGAACCAGAGGCTGAAAGAAGCTCGGGAACACCATAGGGAGGCAATAGAGGAAAACCTCCAGGCTATGAACTCTAAAAAACTATGAACTCCATGAAAACAGCCACCAACATGAAACCCACAAAAAAATCCTTATATGCTGTAGATGAACTGGCTAAAGCAAATGAGCTGAATGCTTTTTACAAGCGGTTTGACAATTATGACTTCTCAGCTGAGTGTGACATGGTGCTTGATAGTATTGCTATTGATGATGTTGACAGGCTAGAGATTGACCATGAATCCGTCAACAAGGTCCTTAAGCAAATCAATGTCAACAAGGCCACAGGTCCAGATGGTATCTCTGCTTTTCTATTAAAAACATGTGCAGATGAATTGACACCTGCCTGGTGCCCCATTTTCCAGAGGTCCCTAGATTCTCACACTGTACCAACACGATGGAAAAAGGCAATCATCACACCCGTCCCTAAGAAACCCTGTCCACAGGAGAATAATGATTTTAGACCTATTGCTCCAACCTCTGTTGTGATGAAGTGTATGGAGAAGCTCATGGTGAGCAAACTACGGCTGGATGTAGGCCCACAGCTAGATCCCTACCAGTTTGCATACACACAGCAGAGAGGCACTGATGATGCAACCAACAGTATAGTGCATCTAGTGACTAAACACCTGGAGAATCCGAGGGCCTATGCTAGACTGTTTGTAGATTTCAGTTCAGCCTTTAACACCCTACAGCCTCATGTTCTCCTGAAAACACTGCAGCTGATGAATGTCAACCCCTTCACTATTACGTGGTACTGTCACGGGGCATGGTGGAGGACTCAAATGCAGACCAGGCAGAGTAGCGTTAAGCAGGTTTTGATTGAACAGAATAGGATTAATGTGTTTGAAGTGTTCAGTTTGCCAGACTCTGTTGGATGGTGTTAACATGTGTATCATATTCTGCAGCCATCTGCTCCTCTCCCCTTGGACTGGAGGATGGGAGGATTCGATACGGTCAGCTGACGTCGTCCTCGCACCGCGAGAACAACCCTGCTGATGCTGGACGACTAAACATCGTCCCTAACGTGTGAGCGATCTAACCTTTGATTGGTAGTCGTCCCTTAAGTGTACACTAGCAGGAACATTCCACGTGTTTTTTTGCATGCACTTAAAAGTCTAAAATATAAAGCATTCAGAAAAAAACAACAAACCACATCATCCTCTGTGCAGTCAGGTTATGGAGCCTGGATGGAGCCCCTTACCTGCAGATCCCCAGCCCTTTTTCCAGGTGGACTTCCTGGAGCCCACATGGGTATCAGGGGTGGTGACCCAGGTCAGTGAACGCATGTGGGGCTACCTCACTAAATACCGCCTGGCCTTCGCCCTGCACAGCAGCCTCTTCACAGACTATACTGAGGATGGGAACCCTGGAGGCCCAGCTAAGGTATTTGTACTAATGTGGACATTTAGTGTCTTATTTAACATCAAATGTTTTCTGTATTTACATATGAATGTGTTCATACATGGGGAGAAAAAGACAAATCTGATGCATTCTTCTAGACATTAGATGTGCTCATGTGGAATTGCCCTGTCGGTTGTGTGAAGGTGTTTGAGGTGCGCATGGCGGGCAGGAACCCAGTGACCCGCTGGCTCGGTCGGCTGGTCAGAGCTCGCTACCTGCGCGTCATCTCTGTGGAGTTCAGACCCACCTTCTACCTGCGTGTGGAGATCCTCGGCTGCAGAGGAGGTGAGGAATCATAATCCTCAGGACCTAATTCCTCTTGTGTACTAGCTCATCTTTGCTTTACAGATCTAGTGAGTCGTCTTCACAACAGTGTTATTAAACTGGTTTTGGTTTTTTTTGCAATCTGTAATATAATCCAACTTTATCAAAAGCAATAGAAATGATGGAGAATGTGAAAATATCAGCCAAGTTGTGATGAACTGTAATGATGGTTTAGTGTGAAACGTGAAGACACACTGGTGTTCTTTGTGCTTGTGTTCATGTGTGTCTGTGTGTGGACGATGCAGTGGATGGAGGTTGGTCCCCCTTGAGTCCCTGGTCTCACCGTGATAAGCGCTGTGGAGGCGGGCGCTCCATACGCACTCGCTCCTGCTCCAGCCCTCCGCCCAAGAACGGAGGGAAGAAGTGTGAAGGAGAGAAGAACCAGGTCAAACCCTGCAACACCAAACCCTGCGGTGAGACAAACCCAACGTGTACACACACGCACGCACGCTCGTTGAGTTGAGATTGCTATGACCCCCAAAGATCCATCCTGTGCTCATTTATTCAGCATATTGCTGTTTTTCCAGATGATGCTTTGTGTTGAGAAAGTAAGCACAGCCTCTGATTCTTGGTGAGGCACGTCATGCAAAGGAAATGCCTGCAGCATCATGGGAAAATTCATGACCTTGTGTTTGTGTATTGTCAGATGAGAGAGGCTGCCCGCCAGGCCAGGAGTTTGTGTCGTGTGCCAACCAGTGTCCACAGCGCTGCTCAGACCTCCAGCAGGGCATAGAGTGCCAGGGCAACGCCGAATGTCAGCCCGGCTGTCGCTGCCCTGAAGGCAAAGCTGCTATCATTTTATTAACAGATAAGCGTGTGTGTGTGTGTGTGTGTGTGTGTCAGCGCACGATCACACTTCTTGGACTACACTAGAACCTCACGGTGATGTGGAAGGCGAAATTGTGTCATAGCTACTTCAGAAAGACTGAATTTACCACCGCCACCTGCGTTGTTTCCAATGTAAATACCGTGCCTCCCTCGTGCTCGCTTAGAGGTGCGTCCGGTTGCCGACCCAAAAACACTAATCTTGTCTGTGTGGGAGATGCAGTGATAACAAGGTGTTGTGCTGGCTGGCCTCAGTGACGGGGCTGCCTTCGTCTTCATGTTGGAAATGAGTTTGGCGGCGGTGATAAGTGCTCGCTGTGTGAAAGCACCACAGTTATAAGTCGCGGTGGCTAACGTTAAGGTAAGCGTTACCCAGCTCAGTATTGCTGTGCCAGTGTGCTATTAAGCTGCTGTGTTGTTTGGGTCAACTGCTGCTAGGTTTTCTCACTTGGTCCTTACACAAACGGTTACCGGCTGGGGTAAAGTAGTAATACAGTTTAACCGTACACAACTCAAGCTTAACACTGAATGGACAATTTCCTCTCCCCTTAATATGAATGTGTTTTTATTTGTTTTCTTCTCATGATTTTTCCCCTGACTGGTGGTGGTGACTTCAGGCCTGGACATAACTCATTGGACTACCTAAGGTAAGTTATACTCCTAGAATACAGTGCAATTGACAAGGCAGTAATGTGGCTGTATGTCATTTAAACAGTTACAGTAAAGGTGATTGTTAAAAGGACTATTTCAACCTTAGCTTCAACACGTTTGTCAATGTACTAATAGTTTTGCAAAAATTGTGTCTTAACGACACACAAATTTGTAACCCATGGCAGCTTGAACAACTGTTTTAAGTGGGACAAATCTATTTTATAAAGCACAACAAGGCCCTGACATGTGAGCTGACCTAAGGACGTCTGTGATTATGTTTTCCCAGACTGAGGACATTCATCTTCGGCGGGAGTGTGTCCTGAAAGCCCTCATCATCTTCCTGGTAGAAGATGCAGATAACCTGATCAAGGAATATCTTGTAAGTTTGATCAGTAATTTGCATGTCAGCACACCTTGTCAAATGGACACACAAAAACATCCTAGATTTATAGTAATGCTGTAAAAGGGACATTTTCTCAACTGTAATAACAACCATAACACCTCCTGCCTGGTTGGATTGATTACATGTTTTTGTAATCTTGGCCATGTTGGACATAATGTAATGCCTATCAACAATACACACCATATTGGATCAAATTGATACACCTCTCTCTGTGAGGTGACACCCAGCCAAGAAATAGTCCAGCACATACCACACATTGGCACATCAACCAGAAAGTGGCACATTAACAAGGTTCCGGGTGCAATTTTTTTTGTCATTTTACAACACAGGGTTGTCTTAATACTAGACTTGGCCAATCATGAGAGGCTGAACCTGTACCAAATCCATATAGTGTGATCTATTTTGGCATTATTCAGTGATATATAGTCATTGTGATTATGTAGCCATTGTCTTGAATAATTGTGACATCCTAGCAAACTTCTTTCATTAACAGCGGTGGTGGATATTAATTTTGTGTTCTGATTAAGAACAAGTAAAAAGATATATATATATATATATATATATATATTTTGCCAGAATAATCGTTTTAAGTTCCTTCAAAATAAAATCCTCTATGAAACAGGTGGAGAAAAAATAGCTGTTGACGCTCCGAAGTGTCTGGACTTAATGTGAAACTGTGCGTCTGTGTGGTTACCAGGGAGGTCACTTCAACCTGGCTGACAGGATGTTCCACAGTGTGCGTGAAGCCTGGCTCTCTGCCTCCAAACACAACATGGCCGACGTCAAGGAGCTCATCCCCGAGTTCTTCTACCTGCCCGAGTTCTTGCTCAACGCCAACAACTTCGACCTGGGTCAGTATCGGGAACCACGATGAAGCACGAGTCAATCTGACTGAGATAATTGACTGCATGAATATTAATATAATAATATGAATGTTCTGTCTGCCCTCTGTTGTTGGATCTACCAGGCGCCAAGCAGAATGGCACCAAGCTGGGCGACGTCATCCTGCCACCTTGGGCCGAGGGCGACCCCCGGGAGTTCATCAGAGTCCACAGAGACGTAAGAATTGAACCCTCTTGTGACATTTTAGGTCTGATTTCCAGTGAGTACACGTTAACCTCTTGTCTGGCTGCAGGCGTTGGCGTGCGACTACGTGTCAGCCCACCTCCACCGATGGATCGACCTGATCTTCGGGTACAAGCAGCAGGGACCGCCGGCCGTGGAGGCGGTGAACGTCTTCCACCACCTGTTCTACGAGGGCCAGGTGGACATCTACAACATCAACGACCCGCTCAAAGAGACGACCACCATCGGCTTCATCAACAACTTCGGGCAAATCCCCAAACGGGTCAGATACTGGCTGGTGATGACGTCGCTGCTGCTGTACTGCCGCCACTAATGCTGATATCTTAAATCTCCAGGCTAGTTTAAAGGGATAGTCCGGATTTGTTGAAGTGGGGTTGAACGCCACTAGTTTAGAAAGACGGACAGGAGTACCAGCACGGGAGCAAAGCAATGTACCGCTGTGGACGGGAGCAGAAGCTGAATGTTTTCAGACACCTTAAAAGACTCTATATCAGTTCACTGCCTTATCTTACCTTCAGACAGCCCTGAGGCCTTTATCTGTGCTCTCAAAGCGGCCAGACTCCTTTGACAAAAACAGTAATCTTGCAGAAACAATAACTGCTGGACTACCGCTGCATCCATCGGTTAGTTTGCTTGTGTTCTTGTGTGAATTTGGTGAATCCAAATTGACCCTTTAAAACCCAAATGAACACAAACAACGGAGGCAGCGGTAGACCAGCAACTCTCGTGTTCAGCAAGATACAATTACTGTTTTCGTCAACGGAGTCCTGTCTGTTTCTCTAAATCATCTACTGTCTGCATCTACTTCATCAACCAAAATGCTTCTTCATGACATTTTGCCCAATGAAGACCTGGTTGTCTCCAAACATTAAGTTTCTGGAGCTTTAATCCACTGTGAGGATGCTCTGCATTTTTCCCTTAGTGGACAAACTTACCTTCCACAGCCAAAATGTTTTAGCATCCGGCTATTGGTCGATGTCAAAGTCCTTTTCTATCCTCACCGACTGTTGATGTGTTTGTGTCTCGGCTGTTTAAGAAGCCCCATCCTCCTAAGCGAGTACGTGGTAAAGCCAACGGTGACGTAGCGAGCGTTCCTCCGAGCTCCAACAGCGACAAGATCTTCTTCCATCATCTGGACAATCTCAGACCTTCTCTAGCACCAGTTAAAGGTACAAGTACACACACTTACTCTCTGTCTTTTGTGCTAAATCCATTGCAGTCTTAAGTACCAGTTAAGCCCCAACCATGTACTCTGTACATTAGACAGTGCAAGACTCCCTTTAGACTCTCATATTTCTTTGTGTCTCCAGAGCTGAAGGAGCCCGTGGGACAGATCATGTGCACCGACAAGGGCATACTTGCGGTGGAGCAAAACAAGGTTCTGGTTCCCCCCCACCTGGAGCAAGACCTTCGCCTGGGGCTACGCCGACCTCAGCTGCCGTCTGGCTAACTACGAATCTGACACGGTAACAGTTATTAAAACGGAAACGCATATATAGTATTTTTGTTACTTGTAATTAAACAGTCTAGACTTTAAGAGAGACTAAAACATGGACTCCTGTAGGTTTCCTTCATTATTTCACCTTGAAGTTGAGAAGTGAATGTGAGAAATGATTAAAGACGATGTTTCCCCCTGCTGGTCTTGAATAAAAATGCACTTGCAGTTTTCAAATCAGGGAATGGTTGTTGAATATGTGATACAGTGACATGTCCCAAAACAAACTGCTTATATTTGATTTAAGTATTTGCATAATAAACTCACTATGAAAATGTAAAACAAAGTTTTTGTTGGCGTCACAGAGGGCGGCGAGAATCACAACGGCGATGAGGACAGCAGCGAGTCGGACGGAGACGAGCCCAGTCTGAGTCAGGAGCCCAAAGCTCCACGCAACCCGTGGACGGGTGGAGGCAGCCAACCGGGCAGCGCCGTCCACAGACCCAGAGGTACGCAAGCAAGCGCTCCTCTTACCAGCACGGACGGTCTGTGGTTGAGCTGAGTGCACTGCTCGCACTAAATACACCGAGCAGAAGTGGGGAGAGCAGCAAATAATACGCAGAAACCACTTCAAAACACTGACGCGGATACATTGAACTCGTCATGCTTTTGAATCTCCGCTGAATTCATCCGACATTATACAAAGTTTCACATAAACAATCATTTATTTGCTTTGTTGTTTACCATGTAAAGTGCCTTTGAGTACCTTTAAAGCACCATATGTTAATATTACATCACTTTCTGTTCATTTGAATGTGTCTTGTACATAGAAATAGAATAGGAGTAAAACAGACATTGATTCCGTTGTAATATCACTAATACAAAAGACATTTTTTTATTGTTGTCAGTAGTTACGGTGACAACACACGCCCGTAACGCTCCGGAGGCAGATGTCTGTCTAGTTATTTACCACATATTTTGTTTACTGAACCTCAACCCACGCCAACGTTCCCTTTCAGGTCCCTCAGCACGAACCGGAGCTTCGTGGTCGATGGACAGCAGCTCTGACGACTCCCACCGCTGGTCGGACGGCTTCGTGTTCGTCAACTACTCCGAGGGGCAAACTAAGGTCCCTCACACCACCGCCACCACCCTCACCCGGCTCACCCAGGCCAGAGCTCGGTGCCACAGCCCTCCACCATGGACGCACGGACGTACAACCAGCTCAGGGCCGGTGGGTGTCCAGTGATTGAACATGTTGTTGTTGTTGTTGTTTAGCTAAGTCAGTGAAGGAACGAGGGTTCTCCTCTGATCAGAGAAGAAAACAAAAACTTAAAAAGTAGGCTGATCACAGTGTTGACGTGTTTTATTTCTGTGGGTCCACAGGCTACAGATGGGAGCGCCAGCTGGTCTTCCGGAGCAAACTCACCGTGCACACGGCGTTCGATCGCAAGGACAACGCTCAACCGGCCGAGATCACGTCGCTCGCCATCTCCAAGTAAGAGAGCAAGACGAATTCTTTCCTGTTGTAGATTTGTAATTGTTTTTATTGGTGTGGAGAGCTTCTTCGACACTATCGAACACAAACATCTTAGAAAAGTCATTCTCCTCCTCTGTGACGCCATCTCCTCAGGGACCACAGTAAGATCCTGGTGGGCGACGGTCGCGGTCGGGTCTTCAGCTGGTCGGTGAACGACCGGGTGAAGGACGAGGTGGTGGACAGCCTCTCCGCCTGCACGGTCCGATTCTCCCTCACCGAGCGGAGACATCACTGCAGGAACTGCGGCCAGCTCTTCTGCCAAAAGTGTGTCGTTTACAGCAGCCCAGCACGCTTTCCTGCCTCTTTTTTTGCCTCTTCAAAGCCCCTCCCCTCTCTGCTCTGTAATGGGAAAATATATTTTAGTAGTGTAGAAGTTTTGAAAGATGTCTTCCAAAGTAAAAAGACACATATTCTTAAAAAAACACAGTAGTCTTTCATAAGCAGTTCAGGAAACCAGGGTCCTGTTCAAGGCAAGGCAAGTTTATTTGTATAGCACATTTCAACAACAGGGTAATTCAAAGTGCTTCACATAAAACCATTAAAAGCATCAAAACATAAGGCATGAGAAAAGGAGATTTAAAAACAATTAAGAACATTCATTGAAACATTAAAAAGCAGTGTAAGAAATAAAATACAGTAGTAAAATGCAGAAATGCAGGAGATTGATTAATATCCTTGAACCTGGTTCAATTAAAGGCAGCAGCAAACAGAAAAGTCTTCAGTCTTGACTTAAAGGAGCTGAGGGTCTCAGCAGACCTGCAGCTTTCTGGGACTTTGTTCCAGATATTTGGGGCAGAAAAACTGAACGCTGCTTCTCCATGTTTAGTTGTGACTCTGGGAACAGAGAGCAGACCGGTCCCAGACCACCTAAGAGTAGGGATGGTTCATAAGGTAGCAGCAGATCAGACATGTATTTTGGCCCTAAACCATTCAGTGCTTTATAAACCAAGAGCAGGATTTTAAAGTCAATTCTTTGTTGGACAGGAAGCCAGTGTAAAGACCTCAGAACTGGAGTGATGTGATCCACTTTCTTTGTCTTAGTGAGGACTCGAGCTGCAGCGTTCTGAATCAGCTGCAGCTTTCTGATTGACTTGTTACAGAGACCTGTAAACACACCGTTACAGTAGTCCAGTCTACTGAAGATAAATGCATGGACAAGGTTTTCCAAATCCTGTTGAGACATAAGTCCTCTAATCCTTGATATATTCTTCAGGTGATAGGAGGCTGATTTAATCATTGTCTTGATATGGCTGTTCAGGTTGAGGTCTGAATCCATAACTACACCTAGATTTCTGGCCGATTACGTGAACCTGTGTTTGCATAAATGATGTGATGTTCCTGTACAATGTTGAAGCTTCCAACACAGACACTAACTGAGTGGCTGTGTTGCATTTTTCCCTTGCAAGAGAATAAACCGAAAAAGACAACTTTGATTCTTCTGAAGACTTTATTATTGATTTGTGAACAAAACTCTCTTCTCCCGATTAACATAGAAATCTTCCATCACAGCTCCCTGTCAAGAGGAAACATGTGATCATGTAATGAGGTTTGACTATCGTTTTTCATTCAACTTTTTTGTTAGACAGAGGAGTTTTTCTTAACAAAGTGGATGCAAAAATGTATCAATTTGCCTATTTCAGGTCAGAGTTTTGTGGCTACATATATGTGGGTGTATTGTATGATATGAAGTCAGGACAGGACCCGAGTTGTCGCTTTTATTAATTCATACAACAAGAAAAAGATAATCTTTTGTGTTTACTCCCCTTCTTAGAAGCTGGTGAGACTTTCACAATTAAAGGTTCTCTCGGGAGTCGAACCACCGACCCCTGCGTCCCAATGATCTGCGCATGCGCATTGAGGTTTTGCGTTGTGTGCAGTCACGCTAACCGTTCGGCCACGCAGTTTAACAGTTACTGGGCAAGCGTGAGAACAGGTGTATATTCGTTCGATTAGACAGAAGAGATGACATGTGACTTATGGAGGACGAAATTGTTTTTAAGTATAAATAAATGCAATAATAAATGTATAAATGAATACAGGAAAGAATAAATAAATGTATAAATACAGGACTAAATAAATAAATGTATAAATACAGAAATGAATACAAAACTGAATAAATAAATGCTGAAATAAGTGTTTTTGTCTTTCACATTTTGTCTTTTTTGTGACATACACAGATGTTGATGAGTTTATTAATGAATGCTAATTAGGCTATTAGTTAAAGATTAGTAAGGCTGCTTGATGCAAATGTTTTGCAGCAAAAAAATATATTTTACTCTTTGTCTTTACAGGTCAAATGCACAAACATTTTATTTTCCCTGGGAGAATGACGGTTCCGTTCGGTAAGGGACCACTTGGATTTCTCCGTCAGGATCCGACTGATGCTGCCAAAGTTCTCAAAGACAACCAGTCTCTACAGGACACCTGTGAAGGAGGAGCTGGTCAGACAGAATGCTCTGACTGTGGTCCGCCAGAGAGGAGGGGATGCTTCAGATAAAACTGAGGTGACTGGAGACTACATCCTGCAGTTTGGGAAGTACAAGGGGAAGTCCTTCCGCTGGCTCCTGGAGAATGACATTGGGTACACCATCTACCTCATCAGGAACCAGCAAAAGGAGGAGGCTGCAGGAGTGTTCATGGCAGCGGGGCACAGCAAGGACAGCCTGCTGTCATTTGTTAACTATTCCCTCAGCTTTCAAGAAGTCCAGTCTCTTCTCAGCTATGAGGAACAAAAGCCAGTTGTAGCAGCAGCAGCAGCAGGTTGGTTTTGGCTCTCGTGCCAACAACACCTGGCGAGAGATTTAGCACAGCAGGGGTGATGGCTATGCATCTTACAATCATAGCACAATAGATAATACGTTTCCACAGCAATTTTTACTTTGATAAAGTGAAGCAGTTCCATACAAGATTTCATGCAGAGTCAAGCCAAATTCTCATTTTGGATGCAGCTGTACCATCTGTTCCATTGTACTTTTATATACTATATAACTATATATTTCACTTGTTTTATCACTAAGCATGTTCAATCTATCATATGACAGCTGTTTGGCATAATTTTGAGCCATTTTGAGCTCTCTGGGGTGCTCATATGCAATTTTCTTCCACTTTCACAGATTTCATCTGAACTTTACAGAGCCTTCTGATTGGCGGATTTTCGCATGTGACACAGCAATAGATGCGGAAATGAACAGAGAGTGTAATGATACGTTCTTTGACCATCTTCTCATATATTGACTGAAAACGTCCATTTTAACACAGAAAGAGAGAGAATGACCTGGAGAGCATATGCTTCGAACAGATTACCGTCAATTTCCAGCGTTTTTGCCCAGAAAAGCACCTCAAGGTGTGATGCGGTTCACAATTTTCTCAGTTTGGCTGTGTGGTTGTCTATAGTTGTGTTTTGGAGTGTGTAAAAAATGACTTAGATGGTAGTGTTGCTCAGATGTTGCTGTTTAATCTGGTATATAGCATTTATTTTATTTTTTTTGCTCTCGATATGTACGTTTCGACGGTATATGCGACAACCTCTGAGCCCGAGAGCACCCAACTTTAGTGCTAAAGATGCAGTTTTTGACATGAGCGTGCGCACACACACACACACACACACACACACACACACGCGAAAAAAAGGAATTTGTGTTCCAACCTTTGTCCCTAGACCAGCGGCTACAAGGCCATTGTATCTAGGTATCCCTCTAGACCTGATCCAGGTCGTCTCTTGCTTGGCCTGCTATGCCAGCAGTGCTAAGGAGACTCATACCCTCATTATCATTATCACCATTGTATCCCTCTAGACCTGATCCAGGTCGTCTCTTGCTTGGCCTGCTATGCCAGCAGTGCTAAGGAGACTCATACCCTCATTATCATTATCACCATTGTATCCCTCTAGACCTGATCCAGGTCGTCTCTTGCTTGGCCTGCTATGCCAGCAGTGCTAAGGAGACTCATACCCTCATTATCAACCCCTATGTATGACAGCGGATGGACCACACAAACCAAATATAACTAGGAAGTCCAGAGCTATTTATAGTATTACAGTGACAAACCCTTTTAACTGAGGGTGCCAGTTATTTTTCTTTGGCTATTTTCATGTCTAACTACATCTCTGGCTCAATTTAACTTCACAGAGACTTTTTTCACATTTTAAATTGCTTTAATTTTGAAGTTATGGGCTTTATTAATGTGGCTGAGGCTGCCCCTTGGAATTGTGGGTAATTACCAACAGCTAACGTTAGCTTAATTGCTACTTTAGCTAATGTTTACAATAGCTAGCTTAGTTGTGTAGTAGCATAATGTGAAGGTGATATGTATTTTAGTGGCCTGCAATGTTAACACAGCTTATGAATAGGGTATTTTATTTCATTCTTTCATTCATATTAGGCAGTCACATTATAGTGAGTTTATTATTTGAATGTTAATTATGTCATGAAACTGATTGAAGCAATAAGTGTGGCGATTTATTCATATTTTTGAATCGCTCTACATATTTTTGACAAACATGTTTTAGTTTGATGCATGTTCCAGCTGACCATTTGGTCACGATTGAGAGAGAAATGCCATCTGTTAAATAAAATACATTTAATATATATATATATATAAATGTATAATCTATCTTTGGCCACCAGCAGCGCTGTGGCGCCGTTTTGCGAATGACAGACTTTCTCCGGTGTTAGTCAGTCAGTCGGTCTCAGCCTTACGTGAAACGGTAAGTCATTAAGATGAATAACAATGAATTCAAATGTCATGATAATTAGTCTGGGCTGTCTGACATTCACTTGAAAGCTATGAAGATGAAGTCAGTTGTGTTTCTTTTGTGTTATTGTGTCGAAGTCGGACTTCTGTATGAGTTTGTTATGCTAACATGCTAACGTGTTGTAATCTGGAGCCGTTAACGGTTCATACCGGTTAATTCATGTCCGACTTTGATGCGTTTTTGTGACCAAAAGTATCATAAGTTAACACGACCGTGCATTCAAATAAAATGAGTTATCGCTTACTACTGTAGGTCAGTGAATATAGAGGCTGACCAGCGGCCAGTTAAGGTGAACGAGAGATACTCTGTTACTTTACGGACACGTAACGAAAGAACAACAAGATATGACCGGGACCCGGTGCTTCATTTGAATCACGTTAACGTTAAATAAACACGCACGTCTCCGTTGGTTTTATGTGCATTTGCATGTGAACGTGTTCTACATGAACACCAAGTTACTGGTGCTACAGATGAGGCTGTTGGATTGGATCTCACATTATGTGAAGTTCACATTATCAGAATGAACATCCTTGTATCAAACTAACCATAAGTGACATGTCTTATGTCTTTTGCATGGAAGTGGTTGCATATCATCCCAGATCGTTCTGCTTTGAAGTCAATATGATGTCCCTTAGTTACAGCTACAAATGATGGGGTAGCTTTCATGCATTTATTTGGTCATTTGCATTTCATACACAGTCAAACCTTCTTGAATATTATTATTATTAATAAGACTATATAATGGCATGAATCTGGAGATGCGTATAATGATTTAGGGGTTGTGATTCATTATGATTCAGTAAGGAGTACTACGTGCGGTTGCTGTCTGGAAACCCTGGCATGTACCAGCACTCTGTGGAGCACAACACCAAGGGAGAGACCACACAGCATGAGCCCGAGCACGGAGAGGACACCATCGCAAGAGTCAAAGGTCCAGACGCAACACCAGGGAACACTTTGTTCTTACTCAGAAAGGTTCTTGGTTTAGTATTCTATCTTCTTGGTGTACTGTGTCTAACACTCCGCTGTGCTCTCCAGGCCTGGTGAAGGCTCCTCTGAAGAGGTCTCGGTCCACAGCGGACGAGGACAGTCGGGAGCAGCTGCTGGAGTCGGGAGGCCCCGAGGAGGAGCAGAGGACGGACAACACGTCTCTGCTGCGCCTCCCGGAGGAGGGAGAGAAGGTCAGCGAGTCCGGACTGCTCCAGTTTTAGAACGGCTCAGGGCTCAAATCAGTCTCCAGTGTTACATACAGTACCTTTCTTTAAGTTATTATTGTGTATAATATTGTGTCACCCTCAGGTGTTAAACTGAGTCTAAACATGGTGTCTACGGGGGCCTGAAATGAGGATTCAATGAGCTTATAAGTCAATTCATAATAATAGTAATGATGGACATGTTTATAATCAATTCATTGTCATTCATCAGATGAAAACATAAAACTTCTTATGATTACAATGGTGTGAGGAAATAAACCCTTTTTGTTGACACGAGTGCTTTCTAGGTGAAACGTAATGTCGAACTGAGTCGACAGTTGATAAAGTCCTCGCTCTCTGTCGTCCGTGTCCAGTTTGCATGAGGCCATCATCCCCAGAGGAGCGAGACAAGGACAGAGTCAGCTGAAGAGAACCTGCAGCATCTTCGCCTACGAGGACATCAAGGAAGTGCACAAGAGACGCTACCTGCTGCAGGTCAGCATGCACATATAGAACCAATACACACAATACACATCTTTGAGTTAGACATTTATATTGAGTAGCTTTCATGGTCATTTTTCAACATGGACACTATTTTCCCATGTTTTTGTGTCTTAGTGACTAAAAGGTATACAACAGTTACTGACATTGGTCCGGTATTGAGGGAGAACGCTGCAGACGGCAGCAGCTAAACAAATGTGTTGTTCTCATTAGTCACTTAGACACAAAAACATTCAAAGTAGAGTCCAGGTTGAAAGATACCAAAGTTACCTCTTGCTTTTCTTAGTGCTTAACTCACCACCTTGTTTTTTGATCATTAAATGTCGTGTATGTCATCGTCTTTCAGCCCATGGCGGTGGAAGTCTTCTCAGCAGATGGGAGGAACTACTTGTTGGCCTTCCAGAAAGGCGTCCGCAACAAAGTTTACCAAAGGTACTGAATACAAACAGAAACACGGCGGTTGGACTGCTGCTCCATTTCAGCAGTCTAATGAAGTCCAAATGTATTGAAACTAAATGAATCAAAACAAGTTCATTTAATAGAAAAAGACTGAATTCTTTTAGCTTTGTTCAAGGATTTTTCTTTACATTTGGTACTGCCCTAGAGAGAAGATTACAAAGCTCTCATAAAGCATCATGTCACTACAATAACAGACCAGTATTGTCATATGTATCAAGTTACACTGGTTTATATGCAGCGTAAAGAAAGTCAGATGGTGATCATCATTCTTGTGAAGATCTGGACTTCAGGGGACAAGCGGGGAGGGTTCGGTGGGGTGTCTTTCAAAACAACATCTATCAATGCATGGACAGATGACAGCATAGAAACACTGAAAGGTTGCTTTCTATGTACAGACTGGGACACCTTCTCTGGAGAGCCAAACCTGGACAATGCCACAGAAGTTACCACAAGTTACATAACATTTTGTGTTGACACTGATTCCAAAAAGGACAATAAAAGTCTACCCTAACAACAAACCTTACATCACAAAGGAGGTGAAGGACTGTATTAACAGAAACAAGCAGGCATTTAAGACCAACGACCACCGACAACTAAAAACTGTACAAAAGGAGTTGAACCAGAGGCTGAAAGAAGCTCGGGAACACCATAGGGAGGCAATAGAGGAAAACCTCCAGGCTATGAACTCTAAAAAACTATGAACTCCATGAAAACAGCCACCAACATGAAACCCACAAAAAAATCCTTATATGCTGTAGATGAACTGGCTAAAGCAAATGAGCTGAATGCTTTTTACAAGCGGTTTGACAATTATGACTTCTCAGCTGAGTGTGACATGGTGCTTGATAGTATTGCTATTGATGATGTTGACAGGCTAGAGATTGACCATGAATCCGTCAACAAGGTCCTTAAGCAAATCAATGTCAACAAGGCCACAGGTCCAGATGGTATCTCTGCTTTTCTATTAAAAACATGTGCAGATGAATTGACACCTGCCTGGTGCCCCATTTTCCAGAGGTCCCTAGATTCTCACACTGTACCAACACGATGGAAAAAGGCAATCATCACACCCGTCCCTAAGAAACCCTGTCCACAGGAGAATAATGATTTTAGACCTATTGCTCCAACCTCTGTTGTGATGAAGTGTATGGAGAAGCTCATGGTGAGCAAACTACGGCTGGATGTAGGCCCACAGCTAGATCCCTACCAGTTTGCATACACACAGCAGAGAGGCACTGATGATGCAACCAACAGTATAGTGCATCTAGTGACTAAACACCTGGAGAATCCGAGGGCCTATGCTAGACTGTTTGTAGATTTCAGTTCAGCCTTTAACACCCTACAGCCTCATGTTCTCCTGAAAACACTGCAGCTGATGAATGTCAACCCCTTCACTATTACGTGGTACTGTCACGGGGCATGGTGGAGGACTCAAATGCAGACCAGGCAGAGTAGCGTTAAGCAGGTTTTGATTGAACAGAATAGGATTAATGTGTTTGAAGTGTTCAGTTTGCCAGACTCTGTTGGATGGTGTTAACATGTGTATCATATTCTGCAGCCATCTGCTCCTCTCCCCTTGGACTGGAGGATGGGAGGATTCGATACGGTCAGCTGACGTCGTCCTCGCACCGCGAGAACAACCCTGCTGATGCTGGACGACTAAACATCGTCCCTAACGTGTGAGCGATCTAACCTTTGATTGGTAGTCGTCCCTTAAGTGTACACTAGCAGGAACATTCCACGTGTTTTTTTGCATGCACTTAAAAGTCTAAAATATAAAGCATTCAGAAAAAAACAACAAACCACATCATCCTCTGTGCAGTCAGGTTATGGAGCCTGGATGGAGCCCCTTACCTGCAGATCCCCAGCCCTTTTTCCAGGTGGACTTCCTGGAGCCCACATGGGTATCAGGGGTGGTGACCCAGGTCAGTGAACGCATGTGGGGCTACCTCACTAAATACCGCCTGGCCTTCGCCCTGCACAGCAGCCTCTTCACAGACTATACTGAGGATGGGAACCCTGGAGGCCCAGCTAAGGTATTTGTACTAATGTGGACATTTAGTGTCTTATTTAACATCAAATGTTTTCTGTATTTACATATGAATGTGTTCATACATGGGGAGAAAAAGACAAATCTGATGCATTCTTCTGGCTGACAGGATGTTCCACAGTGTGCGTGAAGCCTGGCTCTCTGCCTCCAAACACAACATGGCCGACGTCAAGGAGCTCATCCCCGAGTTCTTCTACCTGCCCGAGTTCTTGCTCAACGCCAACAACTTCGACCTGGGTCAGTATCGGGAACCACGATGAAGCACGAGTCAATCTGACTGAGATAATTGACTGCATGAATATTAATATAATAATATGAATGTTCTGTCTGCCCTCTGTTGTTGGATCTACCAGGCGCCAAGCAGAATGGCACCAAGCTGGGCGACGTCATCCTGCCACCTTGGGCCGAGGGCGACCCCCGGGAGTTCATCAGAGTCCACAGAGACGTAAGAATTGAACCCTCTTGTGACATTTTAGGTCTGATTTCCAGTGAGTACACGTTAACCTCTTGTCTGGCTGCAGGCGTTGGCGTGCGACTACGTGTCAGCCCACCTCCACCGATGGATCGACCTGATCTTCGGGTACAAGCAGCAGGGACCGCCGGCCGTGGAGGCGGTGAACGTCTTCCACCACCTGTTCTACGAGGGCCAGGTGGACATCTACAACATCAACGACCCGCTCAAAGAGACGACCACCATCGGCTTCATCAACAACTTCGGGCAAATCCCCAAACGGGTCAGATACTGGCTGGTGATGACGTCGCTGCTGCTGTACTGCCGCCACTAATGCTGATATCTTAAATCTCCAGGCTAGTTTAAAGGGATAGTCCGGATTTGTTGAAGTGGGGTTGAACGCCACTAGTTTAGAAAGACGGACAGGAGTACCAGCACGGGAGCAAAGCAATGTACCGCTGTGGACGGGAGCAGAAGCTGAATGTTTTCAGACACCTTAAAAGACTCTATATCAGTTCACTGCCTTATCTTACCTTCAGACAGCCCTGAGGCCTTTATCTGTGCTCTCAAAGCGGCCAGACTCCTTTGACAAAAACAGTAATCTTGCAGAAACAATAACTGCTGGACTACCGCTGCATCCATCGGTTAGTTTGCTTGTGTTCTTGTGTGAATTTGGTGAATCCAAATTGACCCTTTAAAACCCAAATGAACACAAACAACGGAGGCAGCGGTAGACCAGCAACTCTCGTGTTCAGCAAGATACAATTACTGTTTTCGTCAACGGAGTCCTGTCTGTTTCTCTAAATCATCTACTGTCTGCATCTACTTCATCAACCAAAATGCTTCTTCATGACATTTTGCCCAATGAAGACCTGGTTGTCTCCAAACATTAAGTTTCTGGAGCTTTAATCCACTGTGAGGATGCTCTGCATTTTTCCCTTAGTGGACAAACTTACCTTCCACAGCCAAAATGTTTTAGCATCCGGCTATTGGTCGATGTCAAAGTCCTTTTCTATCCTCACCGACTGTTGATGTGTTTGTGTCTCGGCTGTTTAAGAAGCCCCATCCTCCTAAGCGAGTACGTGGTAAAGCCAACGGTGACGTAGCGAGCGTTCCTCCGAGCTCCAACAGCGACAAGATCTTCTTCCATCATCTGGACAATCTCAGACCTTCTCTAGCACCAGTTAAAGGTACAAGTACACACACTTACTCTCTGTCTTTTGTGCTAAATCCATTGCAGTCTTAAGTACCAGTTAAGCCCCAACCATGTACTCTGTACATTAGACAGTGCAAGACTCCCTTTAGACTCTCATATTTCTTTGTGTCTCCAGAGCTGAAGGAGCCCGTGGGACAGATCATGTGCACCGACAAGGGCATACTTGCGGTGGAGCAAAACAAGGTTCTGGTTCCCCCCCACCTGGAGCAAGACCTTCGCCTGGGGCTACGCCGACCTCAGCTGCCGTCTGGCTAACTACGAATCTGACACGGTAACAGTTATTAAAACGGAAACGCATATATAGTATTTTTGTTACTTGTAATTAAACAGTCTAGACTTTAAGAGAGACTAAAACATGGACTCCTGTAGGTTTCCTTCATTATTTCACCTTGAAGTTGAGAAGTGAATGTGAGAAATGATTAAAGACGATGTTTCCCCCTGCTGGTCTTGAATAAAAATGCACTTGCAGTTTTCAAATCAGGGAATGGTTGTTGAATATGTGATACAGTGACATGTCCCAAAACAAACTGCTTATATTTGATTTAAGTATTTGCATAATAAACTCACTATGAAAATGTAAAACAAAGTTTTTGTTGGCGTCACAGAGGGCGGCGAGAATCACAACGGCGATGAGGACAGCAGCGAGTCGGACGGAGACGAGCCCAGTCTGAGTCAGGAGCCCAAAGCTCCACGCAACCCGTGGACGGGTGGAGGCAGCCAACCGGGCAGCGCCGTCCACAGACCCAGAGGTACGCAAGCAAGCGCTCCTCTTACCAGCACGGACGGTCTGTGGTTGAGCTGAGTGCACTGCTCACACTAAATACACCGAGCAGAAGTGGGGAGAGCAGCAAATAATACGCAGAAACCACTTCAAAACACTGACGCGGATACATTGAACTCGTCATGCTTTTGAATCTCCGCTGAATTCATCCGACATTATACAAAGTTTCACATAAACAATCATTTATTTGCTTTGTTGTTTACCATGTAAAGTGCCTTTGAGTACCTTTAAAGCACCATATGTTAATATTACATCACTTTCTGTTCATTTGAATGTGTCTTGTACATAGAAATAGAATAGGAGTAAAACAGACATTGATTCCGTTGTAATATCACTAATACAAAAGACATTTTTTTATTGTTGTCAGTAGTTACGGTGACAACACACGCCCGTAACGCTCCGGAGGCAGATGTCTGTCTAGTTATTTACCACATATTTTGTTTACTGAACCTCAACCCACGCCAACGTTCCCTTTCAGGTCCCTCAGCACGAACCGGAGCTTCGTGGTCGATGGACAGCAGCTCTGACGACTCCCACCGCTGGTCGGACGGCTTCGTGTTCGTCAACTACTCCGAGGGGCAAACTAAGGTCCCTCACACCACCGCCACCACCCTCACCCGGCTCACCCAGGCCAGAGCTCGGTGCCACAGCCCTCCACCATGGACGCACGGACGTACAACCAGCTCAGGGCCGGTGGGTGTCCAGTGATTGAACATGTTGTTGTTGTTGTTGTTTAGCTAAGTCAGTGAAGGAACGAGGGTTCTCCTCTGATCAGAGAAGAAAACAAAAACTTAAAAAGTAGGCTGATCACAGTGTTGACGTGTTTTATTTCTGTGGGTCCACAGGCTACAGATGGGAGCGCCAGCTGGTCTTCCGGAGCAAACTCACCGTGCACACGGCGTTCGATCGCAAGGACAACGCTCAACCGGCCGAGATCACGTCGCTCGCCATCTCCAAGTAAGAGAGCAAGACGAATTCTTTCCTGTTGTAGATTTGTAATTGTTTTTATTGGTGTGGAGAGCTTCTTCTACACTATCGAACACAAACATCTTAGAAAAGTCATTCTCCTCCTCTGTGACGCCATCTCCTCAGGGACCACAGTAAGATCCTGGTGGGCGACGGTCGCGGTCGGGTCTTCAGCTGGTCGGTGAACGACCGGGTGAAGGACGAGGTGGTGGACAGCCTCTCCGCCTGCACGGTCCGATTCTCCCTCACCGAGCGGAGACATCACTGCAGGAACTGCGGCCAGCTCTTCTGCCAAAAGTGTGTCGTTTACAGCAGCCCAGCACGCTTTCCTGCCTCTTTTTTTGCCTCTTCAAAGCCCCTCCCCTCTCTGCTCTGTAATGGGAAAATATATTTTAGTAGTGTAGAAGTTTTGAAAGATGTCTTCCAAAGTAAAAAGACACATATTCTTAAAAAAACACAGTAGTCTTTCATAAGCAGTTCAGGAAACCAGGGTCCTGTTCAAGGCAAGGCAAGTTTATTTGTATAGCACATTTCAACAACAGGGTAATTCAAAGTGCTTCACATAAAACCATTAAAAGCATCAAAACATAAGGCATAAGAAAAGGAGATTTAAAAACAATTAAGAACATTCATTGAAACATTAAAAAGCAGTGTAAGAAATAAAATACAGTAGTAAAATGCAGAAATGCAGGAGATTGATTAATATCCTTGAACCTGGTTCAATTAAAGGCAGCAGCAAACAGAAAAGTCTTCAGTCTTGACTTAAAGGAGCTGAGGGTCTCAGCAGACCTGCAGCTTTCTGGGACTTTGTTCCAGATATTTGGGGCAGAAAAACTGAACGCTGCTTCTCCATGTTTAGTTGTGACTCTGGGAACAGAGAGCAGACCGGTCCCAGACCACCTAAGAGTAGGGATGGTTCATAAGGTAGCAGCAGATCAGAGATGTATTTTGGCCCTAAACCATTCAGTGCTTTATAAACCAACAGCAGGATTTTAAAGTCAATTCTTTGTTGGACAGGAAGCCAGTGTAAAGACCTCAGAACTGGAGTGATGTGATCCACTTTCTTTGTCTTAGTGAGGACTCGAGCTGCAGCTTTCTGATTGACTTGTTACAGAGACCTGTAAACACACCGTTACAGTAGTCCAGTCTACTGAAGATAAATGCATGGACAAGGTTTTCCAAATCCTGTTGAGACATAAGTCCTCTAATCCTTGATATATTCTTCAGGTGATAGGAGGCTGATTTAATCATTGTCTTGATATGGCTGTTCAGGTTGAGGTCTGAATCCATAACTACACCTAGATTTCTGGCCGATCACGTGAACCTGTGTTTGCATAAATGATGTGATGTTCCTGTACAATGTTGAAGCTTCCAACACAGACACTAACTGAGTGGCTGTGTTGCATTTTTCCCTTGCAAGAGAATAAACCGAAAAAGACAACTTTGATTCTTCTGAAGACTTTATTATTGATTTGTGAACAAAACTCTCTTCTCCCGATTAACATAGAAATCTTCCATCACAGCTCCCTGTCAAGAGGAAACATGTGATCATGTAATGAGGTTTGACTATCGTTTTTCATTCAACTTTTTTGTTAGACAGAGGAGTTTTTCTTAACAAAGTGGATGCAAAAATGTATCAATTTGCCTATTTCAGGTCAGAGTTTTGTGGCTACATATATGTGGGTGTATTGTATGATATGAAGTCAGGACAGGACCCGAGTTGTCGCTTTTATTAATTCATACAACAAGAAAAAGATAATCTTTTGTGTTTACTCCCCTTCTTAGAAGCTGGTGAGACTTTCACAATTAAAGGTTCTCTCGGGAGTCGAACCACCGACCCCTGCGTCCCAATGATCTGCGCATGCGCATTGAGGTTTTGCGTTGTGTGCAGTCACGCTAACCGTTCGGCCACGCAGTTTAACGGTTGCTGGGCAAGCGTGAGAACAGGTGTATATTCGTTCGATTAGACAGAAGAGATGACATGTGACTTATGGAGGACGAAATTGTTTTTAAGTATAAATAAATGCAATAATAAATGTATAAATGAATACAGGAAAGAATAAATAAATGTATGAATACAGGACTAAATAAATAAATGTATAAATACAGAAATGAATACAAAACTGAATAAATAAATGCTGAAATAAGTGTTTTTGTCTTTCACATTTTGTCTTTTTTGTGACATACACAGATGTTGATGAGTTTATTAATGAATGCTAATTAGGCTATTAGTTAAAGATTAGTAAGGCTGCTTGATGCAAATGTTTTGCAGCAAAAAAATATATTTTACTCTTTGTCTTTACAGGTCAAATGCACAAACATTTTATTTTCCCTGGGAGAATGACGGTTCCGTTCGGTAAGGGACCACTTGGATTTCTCCGTCAGGATCCGACTGATGCTGCCAAAGTTCTCAAAGACAACCAGTCTCTACAGGACACCTGTGAAGGAGGAGCTGGTCAGACAGAATGCTCTGACTGTGGTCCGCCAGAGAGGAGGGGATGCTTCAGATAAAACTGAGGTGACTGGAGACTACATCTTGCAGTTTGGGAAGTACAAGGGGAAGTCCTTCCGCTGGCTCCTGGAGAATGACATTGGGTACACCATCTACCTCATCAGGAACCAGCAAAAGGAGGAGGCTGCAGGAGTGTTCATGGCAGCGGGGCACAGCAAGGACAGCCTGCTGTCATTTGTTAACTATTCCCTCAGCTTTCAAGAAGTCCAGTCTCTTCTCAGCTATGAGGAACAAAAGCCAGTTGTAGCAGCAGCAGCAGCAGGTTGGTTTTGGCTCTCGTGCCAACAACACCTGGCGAGAGATTTAGCACAGCAGGGGTGATGGCTATGCATCTTACAATCATAGCACAATAGATAATACGTTTCCACAGCAATTTTTACTTTGATAAAGTGAAGCAGTTCCATACAAGATTTCATGCAGAGTCAAGCCAAATTCTCATTTTGGATGCAGCTGTACCATCTGTTCCATTGTACTTTTATATACTATATAACTATATATTTCACTTGTTTTATCACTAAGCATGTTCAATCTATCATATGACAGCTGTTTGGCATAATTTTGAGCCATTTTGAGCTCTCTGGGGTGCTCATATGCAATTTTCTTCCACTTTCACAGATTTCATCTGAACTTTACAGAGCCTTCTGATTGGCGGATTTTCGCATGTGACACAGCAATAGATGCGGAAATGAACAGAGAGTGTAATGATACGTTCTTTGACCATCTTCTCATATATTGACTGAAAACGTCCATTTTAACACAGAAAGAGAGAGAATGACCTGGAGAGCATATGCTTCGAACAGATTACCGTCAATTTCCAGCGTTTTTGCCCAGAAAAGCACCTCAAGGTGTGATGCGGTTCACAATTTTCTCAGTTTGGCTGTGTGGTTGTCTATAGTTGTGTTTTGGAGTGTGTAAAAAATGACTTATATGGTAGTGTTGCTCAGATGTTGCTGTTTAATCTGGTATATAGCATTTATTTTATTTTTTTTGCTCTCGATATGTACGTTTCGACGGTATATGCGACAACCTCTGAGCCCGAGAGCACCCAACTTTAGTGCTAAAGATGCAGTTTTTGACATGAGCGTGCGCACACACACACACACACACACACACACACACGCGAAAAAAAGGAATTTGTGTTCCAACCTTTGTCCCTAGACCAGCGGCTACAAGGCCATTGTATCTAGGTATCCCTCTAGACCTGATCCAGGTCGTCTCTTGCTTGGCCTGCTATGCCAGCAGTGCTAAGGAGACTCATACCCTCATTATCATTATCACCATTGTATCCCTCTAGACCTGATCCAGGTCGTCTCTTGCTTGGCCTGCTATGCCAGCAGTGCTAAGGAGACTCATACCCTCATTATCATTATCACCATTGTATCCCTCTAGACCTGATCCAGGTCGTCTCTTGCTTGGCCTGCTATGCCAGCAGTGCTAAGGAGACTCATACCCTCATTATCAACCCCTATGTATGACAGCGGATGGACCACACAAACCAAATATAACTAGGAAGTCCAGAGCTATTTATAGTATTACAGTGACAAACCCTTTTAACTGAGGGTGCCAGTTATTTTTCTTTGGCTATTTTCATGTCTAACTACATCTCTGGCTCAATTTAACTTCACAGAGACTTTTTTCACATTTTAAATTGCTTTAATTTTGAAGTTATGGGCTTTATTAATGTGGCTGAGGCTGCCCCTTGGAATTGTGGGTAATTACCAACAGCTAACGTTAGCTTAATTGCTACTTTAGCTAATGTTTACAATAGCTAGCTTAGTTGTGTAGTAGCATAATGTGAAGGTGATATGTATTTTAGTGGCCTGCAATGTTAACACAGCTTATGAATAGGGTATTTTATTTCATTCTTTCATTCATATTAGGCAGTCACATTATAGTGAGTTTATTATTTGAATGTTAATTATGTCATGAAACTGATTGAAGCAATAAGTGTGGCGATTTATTCATATTTTTGAATCGCTCTACATATTTTTGACAAACATGTTTTAGTTTGATGCATGTTCCAGCTGACCATTTGGTCACGATTGAGAGAGAAATGCCATCTGTTAAATAAAATACATTTAATATATATATATATATATAAATGTATAATCTATCTTTGGCCACCAGCAGCGCTGTGGCGCCGTTTTGCGAATGACAGACTTTCTCCGGTGTTAGTCAGTCAGTCGGTCTCAGCCTTACGTGAAACGGTAAGTCATTAAGATGAATAACAATGAATTCAAATGTCATGATAATTAGTCTGGGCTGTCTGACATTCACTTGAAAGCTATGAAGATGAAGTCAGTTGTGTTTCTTTTGTGTTATTGTGTCGAAGTCGGACTTCTGTATGAGTTTGTTATGCTAACATGCTAACGTGTTGTAATCTGGAGCCGTTAACGGTTCATACCGGTTAATTCATGTCCGACTTTGATGCGTTTTTGTGACCAAAAGTATCATAAGTTAACACGACCGTGCATTCAAATAAAATGAGTTATCGCTTACTACTGTAGGTCAGTGAATATAGAGGCTGACCAGCGGCCAGTTAAGGTGAACTAGAGATACTCTGTTACTTTACGGACACGTAACGAAAGAACAACAAGATATGACCGGGACCCGGTGCTTCATTTGAATCACGTTAACGTTAAATAAACACGCACGTCTCCGTTGGTTTTATGTGCATTTGCATGTGAACGTGTTCTACATGAACACCAAGTTACTGGTGCTACAGATGAGGCTGTTGGATTGGATCTCACATTATGTGAAGTTCACATTATCAGAATGAACATCCTTGTATCAAACTAACCATAAGTGACATGTCTTATGTCTTTTGCATGGAAGTGGTTGCATATCATCCCAGATCGTTCTGCTTTGAAGTCAATATGATGTCCCTTAGTTACAGCTACAAATGATGGGGTAGCTTTCATGCATTTATTTGGTCATTTGCATTTCATACACAGTCAAACCTTCTTGAATATTATTATTATTAATAAGACTATATAATGTCATGAATCTGGAGATGCGTATAATGATTTAGGGGTTGTGATTCATTATGATTCAGTAAGGAGTACTACGTGCGGTTGCTGTCTGGAAACCCTGGCATGTACCAGCACTCTGTGGAGCACAACACCAAGGGAGAGACCACACAGCATGAGCCCGAGCACGGAGAGGACACCATCGCAAGAGTCAAAGGTCCAGACGCAACACCAGGGAACACTTTGTTCTTACTCAGAAAGGTTCTTGGTTTAGTATTCTATCTTCTTGGTGTACTGTGTCTAACACTCCGCTGTGCTCTCCAGGCCTGGTGAAGGCTCCTCTGAAGAGGTCTCGGTCCACAGCGGACGAGGACAGTCGGGAGCAGCTGCTGGAGTCGGGAGGCCCCGAGGAGGAGCAGAGGACGGACAACACGTCTCTGCTGCGCCTCCCGGAGGAGGGAGAGAAGGTCAGCGAGTCCGGACTGCTCCAGTTTTAGAACGGCTCAGGGCTCAAATCAGTCTCCAGTGTTACATACAGTACCTTTCTTTAAGTTATTATTGTGTATAATATTGTGTCACCCTCAGGTGTTAAACTGAGTCTAAACATGGTGTCTACGGGGGCCTGAAATGAGGATTCAATGAGCTTATAAGTCAATTCATAATAATAGTAATGATGGACATGTTTATAATCAATTCATTGTCATTCATCAGATGAAAACATAAAACTTCTTATGATTACAATGGTGTGAGGAAATAAACCCTTTTTGTTGACACGAGTGCTTTCTAGGTGAAACGTAATGTCGAACTGAGTCGACAGTTGATAAAGTCCTCGCTCTCTGTCGTCCGTGTCCAGTTTGCATGAGGCCATCATCCCCAGAGGAGCGAGACAAGGACAGAGTCAGCTGAAGAGAACCTGCAGCATCTTCGCCTACGAGGACATCAAGGAAGTGCACAAGAGACGCTACCTGCTGCAGGTCAGCATGCACATATAGAACCAATACACACAATACACATCTTTGAGTTAGACATTTATATTGAGTAGCTTTCATGGTCATTTTTCAACATGGACACTATTTTCCCATGTTTTTGTGTCTTAGTGACTAAAAGGTATACAACAGTTACTGACATTGGTCCGGTATTGAGGGAGAACGCTGCAGACGGCAGCGGCTAAACAAATGTGTTGTTCTCATTAGTCACTTAGACACAAAAACATTCAAAGTAGAGTCCAGGTTGAAAGATACCAAAGTTACCTCTTGCTTTTCTTAGTGCTTAACTCACCACCTTGTTTTTTGATCATTAAATGTCGTGTATGTCATCGTCTTTCAGCCCATGGCGGTGGAAGTCTTCTCAGCAGATGGGAGGAACTACTTGTTGGCCTTCCAGAAAGGCGTCCGCAACAAAGTTTACCAAAGGTACTGAATACAAACAGAAACACGGCGGTTGGACTGCTGCTCCATTTCAGCAGTCTAATGAAGTCCAAATGTATTGAAACTAAATGAATCAAAACAAGTTCATTTAATAGAAAAAGACTGAATTCTTTTAGCTTTGTTCAAGGATTTTTCTTTACATTTGGTACTGCCCTAGAGAGAAGATTACAAAGCTCTCATAAAGCATCATGTCACTACAATAACAGACCAGTATTGTCATATGTATCAAGTTACACTGGTTTATATGCAGCGTAAAGAAAGTCAGATGGTGATCATCATTCTTGTGAAGATCTGGACTTCAGGGGACAAGCGGGGAGGGTTCGGTGGGGTGTCTTTCAAAACAACATCTATCAATGCATGGACAGATGACAGCATAGAAACACTGAAAGGTTGCTTTCTATGTACAGACTGGGACACCTTCTCTGGAGAGCCAAACCTGGACAATGCCACAGAAGTTACCACAAGTTACATAACATTTTGTGTTGACACTGATTCCAAAAAGGACAATAAAAGTCTACCCTAACAACAAACCTTACATCACAAAGGAGGTGAAGGACTGTATTAACAGAAACAAGCAGGCATTTAAGACCAACGACCACCTACAACTAAAAACTGTACAAAAGGAGTTGAACCAGAGGCTGAAAGAAGCTCGGGAACACCATAGGGAGGCAATAGAGGAAAACCTCCAGGCTATGAACTCTAAAAAACTATGAACTCCATGAAAACAGCCACCAACATGAAACCCACAAAAAAATCCTTATATGCTGTAGATGAACTGGCTAAAGCAAATGAGCTGAATGCTTTTTACAAGCGGTTTGACAATTATGACTTCTCAGCTGAGTGTGACATGGTGCTTGATAGTATTGCTATTGATGATGTTGACAGGCTAGAGATTGACCATGAATCCGTCAACAAGGTCCTTAAGCAAATCAATGTCAACAAGGCCACAGGTCCAGATGGTATCTCTGCTTTTCTATTAAAAACATGTGCAGATGAATTGACACCTGCCTGGTGCCCCATTTTCCAGAGGTCCCTAGATTCTCACACTGTACCAACACGATGGAAAAAGGCAATCATCATACCCGTCCCTAAGAAACCCTGTCCACAGGAGAATAATGATTTTAGACCTATTGCTCCAACCTCTGTTGTGATGAAGTGGATGGAGAAGCTCATGGTGAGCAAACTACGGCTGGATGTAGGCCCACAGCTAGATCCCTACCAGTTTGCATACACACAGCAGAGAGGCACTGATGATGCAACCAACAGTATAGTGCATCTAGTGACTAAACACCTGGAGAATCCGAGGGCCTATGCTAGACTGTTTGTAGATTTCAGTTCAGCCTTTAACCCTTTAACCCCTAGTCCTAATTTGTAGGCCTCTGCTCGAAAATAGCATACCCATACTAAAGAGAGTACAGATCTCTAACTGTAAGGTCTTTTTGGATAATTTTGATGGTATAAATAACACTAACACTTGTGAGATTTTGCTCAGATGTGTAAATATCAGTGTATATGTTACTGGTTTATAGTAAATGAAGATGGCACACAGCTCAATTTAAAATGTTCAGGTTCGCCTGAAAAAAAAGCACTTTTATTGATATTATTTATTTGAAAGAATGCAGGTCCAAGCCTAAAACATCTCTCAAATCATAGCACAATATGTGATCAGTCTTTCTGCAAAAGTTTGACTTTGATAAAGTAAAGCCCAACAAAATGAGAGAGGTTTTAGTACAGAGAGTTCAGGCGAGATTTCCAAAATGTGCATTTTGGCACATCTTGGCACCATGTGTGCCATTTGACTTTTCTCATGTACCAAACTACATATTTCACTTGTTTATCACTAATGGTGTTCAATACATCCAAATACAACCGTTATGAACAAAATGAACGGTGAAAAAACTCGCGATGATACAACAACAAGCTGTGGTGTGCAGGTGCTGTGCGTAAAGTAGTCGCGTGCGTAATGGTGGTTTTCGTCTGCTGTCTTTTATATATTCTATTTGCTCATATATCAGCGATAGTATGACGGAGAGAGATGTTACGGATATGTCCGTCATCTGTGTGTAGTTGCCGTGCTTTCTGCCATCTCAGTTTCTTTGTTAGCATCGAGCTTCGATTGCTTGGTCCGGATATGTGCAGGGTGTGCACACATCCTGGCGAAATATGAATGTGGTACTGTAGTAATTATAATAGGCTTTGAGTGAGTTGTGTTTGGAGTATGTACAAATTGATTAAATCTTATTTTAACTCAGGTTCTGAAGTTTTACGTGGTATGCGACATCATTATATTTCGGTTTCATAATTAGTATATGTTCGATGGTCTAAAAAAAGTACTGGAAACGCCCCATATATGGGGCACTAGGGGTAAGAAGGTTAACACCCTACAGCCTCATGTTCTCCTGAAAACACTGCAGCTGATGAATGTCAACCCCTTCACTATTACGTGGTACTGTCACGGGGCATGGTGGAGGACTCAAATGCAGACCAGGCAGAGTAGCGTTAAGCAGGTTTTGATTGAACAGAATAGGATTAATGTGTTTGAAGTGTTCAGTTTGCCAGACTCTGTTGGATGGTGTTAACATGTGTATCATATTCTGCAGCCATCTGCTCCTCTCCCCTTGGACTGGAGGATGGGAGGATTCGATACGGTCAGCTGACGTCGTCCTCGCACCGCGAGAACAACCCTGCTGATGCTGGACGACTAAACATCGTCCCTAACGTGTGAGCGATCTAACCTTTGATTGGTAGTCGTCCCTTAAAAGGGAAATAAACAGGCTTTCCAACGCTATAAGATTTATTGCCAAGAAGCATTGTTACAACAAAGAAATAATCTACCAAACACAAATGTCCTTACTTTTTGTGCTAAGTTTAAATGCTATACACTGTAGACTATTATGTTGGGGGTATTCATTTTATTATTCAATATGTATTTACCTGTACAATAGCTCCAGGCATGCCAGCTGTCATCTGAGAAAGGCCTTCCTTCAACGCAAGCAACTTCAATATCAGAATTTCCAAGGTTGGCAGGAGGGTGCCATAGTAGCAATCATCATCACCTTGTAGTATATCTAATGCAGCAGCAAGAGGTTTTGACACTGTACAATATTCCTTCAGGAACCGATACTCTCGCTCAGTGATGCATCTATCACCCAGTCTAGTTTAAATCTCTGATTGGGATCTCTATGATGAGGGACAGGGCGTCATGAGTCGAGTTCCAGCGTGTAGCAGTGGGCATGATGAGCTTTCTTTTGATCACATCCTCAACCTGGTCTGAAGCCACAGTAGAGCGACTAGTTTTTGTCCAGAGAGCTGTGCACTTGGCGAGAGCACTTCTGTAAACTGCTTTACAGTCATTGTTACTTGTCAGCCATCTCTCAAGGTCATTTTTGGAGATCAGGTTCAGTGTATGCGATGCACAGCGCAAGTGAGGCGGCAATGAAAATGCGGCGTCTGATTCTGTAGAGTACTTCAGAAACATCAGTAAAAGTGACTTCCTCCTCATCATCGGATAGCTCGTCAGAGTCAGACCCATCATCAGGCTTGGATTTAAACATTCTGAAGGCTTTTACAAAATTGCTGCCATTATCTGTAACGCATGCTGTGACTTCATGCGATAGTCCATAAACTGAATGAATCTGTTCTATTTCATTAGCTATGACATCATATGTATGTCTTCCTCTCACTCTCTTACAGGCTAGAGCTGCCTTCTGACGTTTAAAACTAGTGTTGTCAATCCAGTGAGCGGTCATTCCTAAATAACTTTTGTTGTTGGCGGACCAAATATCTGCAGTTGTTGTAACATAATCCAAGGACTCAAACGTTTTTTTCAGATTGGATTCCATGTCGGAATAACATTGGTCTAGGTATTGGGAACATGTTTTCCTGTCTGACGTTGGCATGTGAGTGCTAGGTATTTTAGCTAGTATTTTTCTAAACCTTGGCGATTCGATAGTGGACAGGGGAAGCATGTCTTCCACGATGTACCCGGCAACTAGTTTGTTAATTTCCATTTGTGTTACCTTCTGCGCTCCAAGAGCAAGATGCTGGAGAATCTGAGCTTGTTTAGGCGGGGTCGGTTGGTGATGAGCGTCTTCAACAGGCTAGCGGGATCTTTCGCCACAAGTTTTGAAGTGCTATGCTGGCCTGTCAAATGCTTCAACAGGTTGCTCATTGAGTTGACAGCAGTTGAAAGACACCTCTCGCCTGGACACAGAGTGCATTTTACACTAATATTTTTGCCCTTTCGAGCAACAAAGTTAAAATAATGAGAATATCGCCACTGGCTGAACCCTCCTGTCTCCGTCTCTGTCTCATCCATTTTCCCGCTTCCCCTGACGCACCAGCAGCTACGTCACTCAAATCGGTCTCTGTGGCAACGGTGCCCAGACAAGCACACAGGCAGGAAACATGCACGCACCACTAAAAGAGAACTTTTCGGACTGGCAAAAATGTCTTGGGTAACGCAGGAAAGCGCGTTCCTGAGGTCTAGTAAAGTAGTGTAGTTACCAATATTTTGAGAGTAATGCGTTACTTTACTTCGTTACCTATAATAGTAATATCGTTACTGTAATCCGTTACTTTGTAACTCGTTACCCCCAACACTGCTTACCACCTCAAACAAGGGGTAAGTAGTCAGACGGCAACAAGAGGAGGAATACGTCTGAAACTCACCACAACACCAGAACAGGGACCAGAAAGGACTGAGGCCAGGACCACAGGTGCCTTTTAAATGCTGGCACTAATTGGGGGGAGGAGCCTAGCCTGAGGGCTGCGTTCACAACCCTACACTTTCTCTGAGGAGCGTTCCCCACTACACATGGGACCAACTGTTATAGAGAACTCTTGACCTCAGCTGTCGTGTGAGTATGGACAGCACCTGGGGGCGCAGTCCATTATTGGTAAAATATGGTTTACCGTATTTTCCGCACTATAAGGCGCACTTAAAAGCATTTCATTTTCTCAAAAAACGACAGTGCGCCTTATAATCCGGAGCGCTTTATATATGGATTAATTCTGGTTGTGTTTACTGACCTCGAAGCGATTTTGTGTGGTACACGGCGCTCTGTCAAAATGTTTTAGTACGACTTTGGTAAACTACAAAGCCGCACCGCTTGCAGCATTACGGCTACCGTAGTCAGGAGTCTCACCGGTAGTTCTGGACGAGGTGTAAGCATAAGCATGCATAAGTATCATAGCTCGCTGTGTGAGTCACGCAGACTCCACTAACTGTGTGTTTACATGTCTGTAATCATAAAGCTACAGCTGTCTCAGAACGCTGCCGTTAGCAGACGTGCTAACTAACGAGCTAACAAGCTAGGGGTAATCTGCCTCTATCTCTCAAGACACCTGCCCAGCTGTTCACTTGTTCTCACAACACAACTCAGTTTCTCACTGATGGCCATTATTTATTCTGTGTGTTTACATGTCTGTAATCATAAAGCTACAGCTGTCTCAGAACGCTGCCGTTAGCAGACGTGCTAACTAACGAGCTAACAAGCTACACTACACGATGTAAACAGTCCGTCCCCCAGATCGTCACATGATGAACTGTAAGATCGTCATAAGCTCGTCATATGCATCACATCTCGCTGTGTGAGTCTCGTACTATCTCGTGAGAATACGGACACGGAAGTGGAGAATCTACAGATTTCTTCAGAGCGCCCGCGCCTTATAGTCTGGTGCGCTTTATATATGAAAAAAGATCGAAAATAGACCATTCATTGACAGTGCGCCTTATAATCCAGTGCGCCCTATAGTGCGGAAAATACGGTAACTTGTTTTAATACCTAACTTCTACACCAGGGCTCCATCTATGTACCAATCTACTTCCTATGTGTTGGTCCAGTCCCTCCCTCACTACATCCTGTGAATCTGTGTATAAACACTCTCTGAGGAGGCTCTATCCCTTCATGAGCCTTCACCTGTCTCTTCCTTATCCGGTGTACCATCAGATTCCCCATTGTCTGCTTTCAAACGTGACTTGTTTGCATGTTTAACTCTACTGGCTCAGCACCTGGTGCTGCTGAAGTGGAGACATGTTTCTTCATCAGGTTCAAGGCACATCTTCTGAGGTGTGGATACTTGTGTTCCATCAGTACGTCCCATAACTCTTCATTCATGCCAGGTGTTTCCCTTGATTTGATCTCAATGTAAATGTGCAGTGAGAGAATCTCTTTCTCAGCAGCAAAGCTGTCCAGGTGGAACACTGATACTATTGAGCTCTCAGTGAAGCTCTTCTGATGTTCTCATGTTGCTCCTCATAGATGTCAAGCTGCACAATGTCTTTGTCCTGATGTTTCACTTCTGTCTGCATGTGAGGAACGTTCACAGCGTTAAAGCCTACTTGACAGCAGTCGTGTCTTTTAAACGTGTTTCCTTCATGATCCTGTTGATGACATGTTCCTCATAATCCTGCAGCTCTAAATCAGCTTCTTGAACAGTAAAGGGAGATCTGTCACAAACACTGAATCCTAAAGCCACTGGTAGTCCTCTAGCTGTGCATCTTCTGCATGTAATGAAAGATTCAGAAAGTCTCATTGAATGTCAACTACAATGTTCCTCTGCTCAGCCATCTTACATCAGTGTGCAGCAGTAGGTCTCTGTGTTCAAAGGCCTTCTCCTCCAAGTGAGTCCAGAATACCGTTCTCTGTAGAGTCCTGGTCCCAACACAACTCACAATCTTCAAGGCAACAACCCTCCCTTCTTTCATGTTGAACATCTTCCACCACAACGCTGCTGGTGAATTCTACATGATAATACAGGAAGTAGAGGAAAACTCTCTCTGTTATGTAACGCGCGGTGCCGCCGCACGTTCTTTATGAATAAATGAACAAAGAGAGGCCTCCTGTTGGAAACGAACAGACGTGAACGAGGATCCCTCAGAAGTGTATGCGCCGACTGAGAGGACCTCGCAGGCGACGGACAGACCCGAACTGCCGCCGGGGTGACCACGGATCCACGGGGCTCGTGTCCCGATGTCCGGTCGTCCCCCTGTGAGCGCCCCTTAGTGCAGGAAAAGGACTGCGAGAAGGGGGAGAGATGCGGAGGACCAGTGCTCTCTCTATATGACTCACTCACCTGGCCTGAGGGAGAATGGCTGAAAAGGAGACAGTTTCGTCCCCTGCACACTCTCCGAAATTACCTCAAAAGCCTCCGCTAAGAGAAACCTATACGGGTAGCCAATCTTAGATAATAATACATCACCAACAGAATAGCAACCAGTAGCGCGCTTGCTGTGTTGTCTTGATCGCAAAACATTGAGTTACTGTTTAGTTTAGTATTTTGCTCGAATAGTCGTCGGTTTTAACGTCTTTATTAATTCTGTAAGTTTTAAATATTTGTATACCCCTGCCCAGAGCCCAACAGATATAAAGCTCTTTTCAAACATTATGAAGCGGGGCTTTCCCCGGTCTTCTCTTAACTATAGAAACGGATGTTAGTATATGTAGGTGTGTGTGCAGTAGTTGCATCAGTCGTGTGCCGTGCTGGAAGTCCTTCAACTTTTCGTCCAATTCAAAGTACACCGTTTGGTTCTAATACAGAGACAAATTATCAATTAAATGACTTAAAGAACAAAATGGAAAAATAATTCAAAAACCCTGAACTCAGTGAGCAAGCTGTTATTTAAAAAGTCCGGAGATTCTAAGAAATAAGTTTGAACCCCACGCAGGTAAAGACCTGGTGGACTTCTCCCTAATGCACCCCGATCTTCTAAAACCGAGAATATTTATACTCTAGATCTACCGGGGGTGTTTTCACTTGGGAGGCCTCACATGGGCTTGGTAACCCCCGTGAGTTTAGTCATACATTGATAGACCTGTTGTTGGTTACCCCAAAGACCTCTACTGATACTCAGGACATAGGAACACGCCATGCTCACTGGTTAATAATTATACTCTGACCCAGATACCTCCTCGTAAGATTTCAACAGGTTACAGGGATAAATGGTAATACATCAAACAATAAAAGATTGTAACACATGATACACCATTGTGCCCAGCGTATGATTAATAACTGAGTATACTCATATATACGTACTCTTCTGCATTAAAGCGTCCATGTCCTTACGGGACAAGAATACGGACGCGGCTCAAGGCCTTAACAAAAGCCTAAAAGTTAAAGGTGACTTACATAAAAAGTCAAAAATTAAAAGTGTGTGTGTTAAGGCTAAGCCTAAAAGTGTGTGTGTTAAGGCTAAGCCTAAAGTTAAAGGTAACTTACATAAAAAGTAAAAAATTAAGTGTGTGTGTGTGAAGGCATGTGCAGTGACGCATGGCCAAGGTGACCTGGCAGACATTAATGCGACGGCAGGCCTCAAGGCCTGTGAGAAGGGTTAGGAAGGTTCAGGTCCGAGACTGTTACATATTACCTAGACAGTACCTGTCCTTACTTAACCACGAGGTCCCCTGGAAAGTCCCTGCACATGAGTGTGTGTGTGTGAGTGTGTGTGTCAGTCTATGTCGTAACTGCACATCCGTGCAGCAGGCGCCGTCTTACAAGAGACACAGAGCCCTATGCCTCTTTCAGTTACTTTTTTGTTTTACTGTATTTTTCATTCATTGTTTTGCTGAGCAGCAATATGGTGCCGTTAACACCTAATAACCAGGGCCTTCCGTGCAGAAAGAATCCACAATTTCGCAAATACTCCAGCTCATCTAACAGTTAGCACAACATGATGAACCCAGTAGCACTAATCCGTCTCTGAGCTTCTGTGCACCGTTTTGTAATGCAGCTCCAAAGTGCTCTACTGTGGTAAGACCACGCTCACATTGTAGACAAGACAGACGCTGTTTGAATCTCAGTGAACATGAAAAGAATCCTCCTCCAGTCTGACTAAATATGTTAACTTTATCATCTTTTGATATTTGTGTTTTGAGCTAACTTAGCCAGCTGGTTATTGATTATTATTATTAATATAATTATTATTGACTTATTGTATTATTTAATGAATCTCTGAATTGTTGTTTCATGACATCTTGTTATTTAGTGTCTGGTGTCTTCTCTCTCTCTCTTTCATCTTCTCTCATCTCTCCAGACTCTGTCAGGCTGGTGAATGGGACTAGTCTGTGCTCAGGCAGACTGGAGGTGAAGTCTAACCAGTCTAACCAGTCTAACCAGTGGTGGTCCTCAGTGTGTGAAGATGACTTTGACCAGCAGGATGCAGAGGTGGTCTGTAGGGAGCTTGGCTGTGGGGCTCCTTCAGTCCTCCAGGGGGCGCTCTATGGAGAAGTGGAGGCTCCAATGTGGACCAAAGAGTTCCAGTGTGGAGGCAATGAGTCTGCTCTCCTGGACTGTAGAAGCTCAGGCTCAGATAGAAACACCTGCTCACCTGGCAAAGCTGTTGGACTCACCTGCTCAGGTAGAAGAGGAGCTGCAGCTTTGATCTGGTTCATTTCTGTTCCACTGAAACTCACTTTGTTCTTTACTGACGACTCTCTTGTTTCTGTTCAGAACCTGTCAGGTTGGTGGGAGGAGACAGTCGCTGTGCAGGAACACTGGAGGTGAAACATCAAGGAGACTGGAGACCAGTAGAAGACTCTTACTGGACCCTGAAGGAAGCAGCTGTTGTGTGTAGAGATCTGGACTGTGGCTCTGCTGTTTCTACCAGACGGAGAGAGGAGTCCTCATGGAGATCTGTGTGGTGGATCGACTCTCTCTGTGTTCACTCTGGATCTGCTCTGAGAGAGTGTTTAACATCATATTCCTCTTCCTCCATCCTGAATGTCATCTGCTCAGGTAAGCCCATCAGTGACATCATCTCTGACAGCAATGTTTCCAGTATGTTCCTTCCTCTGTTACAGTGACAGTTGTGGTGGTAAATATTCCTATACCCTCTTAGCGTGAGTCTCTTAATGCTGAAATAAATAATACTGAAAACCAGGTTGTCTTTTAAGTATTAATTCTCTCAGAGAAGGTTCAATCATCACAACAGAATGCGTACAGTCTCAGTGAGGAAGAACCAAGAACAAAGTGAACAAGCTTCCTTCATACAGAATGAGCAAAGGTGGGCCGATGGCCAATGTTACAGACATTTGGTCTCAGACTGATAGAAACAATGAACAACAAACAGCCAGCAACCCAAACAAGCGGCCCAAAGGCCTTGTTGCTGGAACATTCTCATACAACACAGTTAGTTATCTTTGTGAACAGGCAAGGGAGAATTCTTCTTCTGCACAACAGAGACACGGTGAAGTTCAACAAAGTTCAGAGTAAAACTACTTATGCATGAATACAATATACTGAGTAGAAATATATACTAAGTTAAAGATTACCATCACACAGTCAGTGGGTTTCCATTGGACTGAACTGTAAAGTTAACCAGGACAACGACATCCTGAAGTGTAGAGAGGTGGGCTTGTTTCTGGAAGCTTCAAACCCTCCAGGGACTGCTGAGCTCCACCTGAGAGGACACACCTGTCTGTCTGTCAGACCTGTGACATCACGTCCTTATTCAGGGTCCATCTTGTTCAACGGAGGGTAAACGTGAACTTGTATCATCTCTCTGTGTTTACAGACCTGCTGCTTCAGCCAATCATCTCTGTGTCCTCCTCAATGTACGGGGTCTCTGAGGCCCAGCAGCAGGGGGCTCGGGTGCTCAGGCGCTCCACCTTCACCATCTGCTGCTCCATCCATTCACAGTACCCAGGAGGCTCCTTCCAGCTCACCTTCACCTCCTCCAACTCAGCACACAACTACACCCAGCCAGCTGTCAATCACTCTGCCCACTTCCTGTTTCCTGCTGCAGAGCCCGCCCACCAAGGAAGCTACAGCTGTGTTTATCACCTCTATGTTTTTAATCATAACTTCTCCTCTGAGAGCCGTCTGCTCTCCATCACTGTCTTAGGTAAGCTGACTGTTTACATGCAGGTTTGAAGATGATCAACTGACCACAGAGTCCATGCATGTTGTTGTTTCTTGAATGACACTGTGACTCCTGTCGTTGTGTTACACATGTCATATAGTAACCAAACCTAAACAAAGTCTATGAATGGCAGCAGCTAACAATCTACTGTAGGACAGAGCAGGTTTGGTTACCAGGATAACTCTGGTTCTCTGAGAACTGAAGCAGCTTCTGACGTGACCAATCACAAAGCTCCACTGTCACCACATCAGTCATAACACCCCTTAGCCCCCAACTCACCATATTCAAGTGTAGTTCCTCCGCCTATCAGAAGCAAGAAGGGCGGTGTGCTCCGATACCTCACTCAGAGAACCAGGGTTATCCTGGAAACCAAACGTTGAGACAGTCGTTAACGATAGCGATTACGCTTTCAATTGACTCTTCACTAAGTCCCGCCCCTCTAACATAACTGGCCAATCATAGCGTAGCATGGTCCAGCTCTGACCAGGAGCTCTGGTGATGAAAACAGGACGTAGGTGATGACATCATTGTAACATGAAACCAAGACTAACCAGATTCTCTCTAGTGTCCACCAGGGGGCGACTCCTCTGGTTGTATAGAAGTCTATAGAAAATGACTCTACTTCTCTCTTGATTTATTACCTCAGTAAACATTGTAAACATGAGTTTATGGTCTCAATCTCTAGTTTCAAGTCTTCTTCAATACAGCATGATGTTCATTTAGTACATGATGGTCCATTTAGAGTCAAACAGACCATAAAGCAGGGGATGCTTTAGGGCGGGGCTACACAGTGATTGACAGGTCTCTACCAGAGACGTATACTGCGTCTCTACGTCACTCCTCCTCAGTCCAGATATGGTCACTTCCTGTTCACTGGTTGCAAAAAAACAAGATGGCGACGGCCACAGTCCACAAACCATTGAGTGACGTGACGACGACTACGTCCACTTCTTCTATAACGTCTGTGGTTCAAACAGTGAACATGAAGTAAACATGAAGAGTAATACGTGTCAGTGATTGTAGATTTCAGGGTCAATGGGAGCTGTTGGACTCATGATGTCGTGTGATGTGATGACTGTCCATGTGTTTGTTCAGATCCAACACCTCTGATCATCAAAGCGATCGTCCTGCCTCTGTTTCTGCTGGTGGTGACCGTTGCCCTTTACTTCTACTGTAAGGTACTGACACACGTCTGTTGTTTAGACCAGCCACTGAAATGAAGCTCTCGCTCTGTGTTCAGTGAACTGAAGACAGGTGTGGTGGCCCGTTCTTTGTTCTTCTTCCTCTATACTGGGCCACGTTACGGGGCTCCGTTTATGACTCACACATTAAACTCTTGCAGACGCTGATTCCTTTGCCGTCACTTGATTGATTTATTTTCACTTTCGACAAATTTAACAGCAAAACATAATGAGTTTAACGTGAGGTCAAAGACTGTCCCGATGCCCCGTTCTACACAAAGGAAAAACCAACTCGAGACTCAGTCGCACCTCTTCCTCTGATACCAGCTGATCCTCATCTGATTAATAACAAACGTTCCTAAAGAAAATAATGATACAGAATGCAAATGTAACCTTCATTCATAGATTAAAGGAATGTGTTTAGGTCATACAAATATTTTAGAAAAATTAGAAATGATGATTTGTAATCAAAACTAAAACTATGTCTCTAACAGGACTGTGCTGTCATGTCTCTGCAGGCCAACAGGGGGCAGATGCCGTGCAGACAGGAGAACACTGAGCTGGATCATTATATCCTGTGTGTTCCTGCAGCTGAAGAAGAAGAAGAAGAAGAAGAAGAAGAAGAAGGAGCTCAGGGAGCAGAGTAGCTCCTCCAAGGAGCTCATCTCACATCCAGATGATTTCTACCACACAACCACCACCAGCTCCCTTTGATACGCATGTTCCCTTAAACCAGAAGGCTGAATATGATATCACATTATTACAGCCCGTCTTTCTTCCTCTCAACAATGTGTTGGTCTCTCCACACGTTCTGACTTCCTGTCTGTGGCTCTCAGCTCCAAGCCCATTGGTTCCTGCTGAAGACGTGACTCTTTAAAAACACCTCACAGATATAAAGTTTCATTTAAAAGTAGACTTGAGAGCAGGTTTACCAGAGTCCAAGCAGAAACCAAAGACTATGAGGAACAATGTTAATGTGAGATATTAGAACATGAAACATTGACTTCTATCTTCTACATTCTGTAGAACGATACTCAATGTTGACAATCTGTTGCTGTTTGTCCTTTAAACATATAATGAACTTCATGACTTCACTTATTGTAGTGAGCAAGATTTTGGCAGCAGGACAACATTTAGTTAAAAGATAATCATAATAATCGCTGTGACCAGCCACTAAAACCTCTTTCATTTGTCATTCAGAAATGTTTCTATTTTGCTCATTGTTGTTCTTCATGATTTTACTTCATTCTGTAAATAAGGATTTTACTTATTTTTTTATAATTAAGGCTTTTCTTATTTCATAAGAATGTTGTTATTAAGGATTTTGCTTATTTGTTATAATTAAGGATTTTGCTTGCATCATAAGACAATTGTAATTATTGATTTTGCCTGTTTTTTTTATAATTAGTGGGTTTTACTTAAAACATATGCATTTGGTTAATTTTGTAATTTAGGATATTACTTATTTCATAAGAATTTTGCTTATTTTGTACTTCATGAATGTAAATAATGTTGCAATCAAGGAATTTACAATTTTTGTTATAGTTAAGGATTTTGCTTATTTCACAATAATTTAGCTAATTTTTGTTCTTCGTAAATTGAGTTAATTTTGTAATTAAGGAATTAAAAAACATTATAATAAAGGATTTTGCTTAAATCATGAGCGTTTTGCTTGATTTTGTAATTAACAAAATTACCTTTTTCATTCAAATGTAGCTTATTTTGTAATTCATGAATTTACAATAATATATAATTAAGGATTTTGCTTATTAATTATATTGTAATTATGTTTTTTTCTTATTTCATAAGTTTATTTAATTTTCTAAATAAGGATTTTGCATATTTCATAAGAACTTTGATCATTTTAAGTATTTAGATTACTTTTGTGCTAAAAGGATTTTGATACAAAATATCCTCCTCATCAAACAATCTGAATAAAATATGAACACATACGTAAAACTAAACACACATACTTGTACTGCACAGATACATGTAGTACTAGTACTACTTTAACAAAGTACTTTAACCTTCTGGTAACTAGCCCTATTTTTAGGCTTCTGCTCGAAAATACTATACCCATACTCAAAGGGGCGTTACTCTCTAACTACAAGGTCTATTTGAATAATTTAAATTTATTAATAACACTCAAGCTTCTTTGGCTTCAATGGTGTTTTGACTTAAAATGTGAATATTAATAAAGTTGTTTTTTCCACTTGTGGCTGTTTGCTTGTTAACATGAATTTTAAATACTATGTCAAACATTTCAATGTCTTTTCTCCTCAGATTGAAGGATAGTACATTGATTATATTCTAGGTTAGTTGCCTACATGTTTCCAAGAAAGGCTCTATAGGAAGAATAAACACTTAGAATGAGATCGTGGGGCCAGAGGATTGTAATGCTGCACCTTTAATATCCCCTGTCATGATGGTCATCAGCTCTTTTTTCAGCCCAGAGCGAGAGCATATCACTTGACAGGACTTTTCCTGTGAGGTACACAACAGCGGGTGCATCCACTCAAGCAATATGACAACATGGCCAGTCCCTAACAATGCAAAACAAAGCATGCTCACTGCCACACCAGGTACAGTACATAGCATGTTCAAGGTTTCTGTTAGGATGACCACGTAGCAGCTGGACTTTAGAAGCAGGAGGACTGACACAGACTGACATCTTTAAAGTACATTTCTGATCCTTCGAGGGCAGAGAAAACCCTTGAACTATTGGGCCTCCTCGATCCTCGAGATGCATTTTAGGAATTGGGATCTCCTTCAAGATGGAGCGCCGAGATCGATATCCGGGTCACAAACCAGAGGATCGAAGAGTGGGAAATGAGAGACCCACTGTCTGTCAGTTAGTCTTTGTCCCCCATGTAAAGCATTCCAGTGATTTGACTTGTGTAATTGTTCCTGGTCTCTACCAGATTCTCTCTACCTCACTTTTGCCTCATCCCTGCCTGTACTGTTTGCCCGATTACCTGACGGATCTCCTGTGTACCGAACCTGTTGATAAAGACTTTTATTGCACTTCATCCTGCTCTCTGGAAGTGCTTTTAAATCCTGTTTTCCCTGTGGTTTCTCCAGTCGTAACCGTACGAACTGCCCACAAATGGACTAAGCCAATCCCAGTTTGGTGTGTGGGGTGCTCCAGGCACAAGGAATAATACACCACCATGATAAGCAACTTACCTCCAGTGGCTTGGAGTTTAGGGAGCTGTAAGAGTGTCAACAGATTTTCTAAGCGGCCATCGGCACCCAGGTCAGCTGTCTGGCGGGCCACTTGCAACAACTACTGGCACGCCTTGGTCCTTGTTCCACTGCAGTCACTCTTGCTTCCAATCTGTTACAACTGGTGAATCACAGGGAAAAGACAGGACTCAATCGCACAACCCAGACACAGGATAAGGTGTTGGTAAAACAGTCTTTACTTGTCAGCAGGGGTTCGGTACATGGGTAGGCAGTCGGAACAGGTAAACAAATCAGGCAAGGGATCATGCAAAAACGTGCTCAAGGAAAAACAGGCAGAGATATCAAAAACCAGTAACATAATGATAGGAAATTGCTTGAACACTTGACATAAAGGACGAAAAATACTAATTGGAACAGAGACACATGCAACACAGGGTTTAAATACACTGGGGGGGTGCAGGTGATTAGTCAGGTGGGTTAAATCAGGGGCGGGGCAGACAATCACAGTGGCGGGAAAACAAACAAAGGCGTGAAGTGATCTGAAACGAGAGAAGAGGTAAGTAACACAAAATAAAACAGGAAATACTGATAAATGATGAAATAAGAAACGCATCATTTAGGATGAGACATGACACAATCCTGCCAATGAGATAAGCTACAGTACTCTTTCAGCTCAAGCCTCGGTGTCATTATTTAATGCTCCATGAACTACACATGCTCACTCTTCCATGACATGAAAATAACAAGTACATACATGATGTACACAACCAGGTTGCAAATTAACCCTAAACATCAAATAAAATCAGATGAAGTAACCTGCATTAAATACATCTGTATCAATAACATAGATAATGAACAAAGACACAGGTAATTATAACTAAATATTATGGTTTAAATACACTTATACTGCCATCTACTGGTAGAAATGGTAACTCTGCGTCTCCGTTTACAGGCTGTGCTCTGCCTTCACTCAAGGAACAGAATACGGTGGAAATTAAATATCAGTGCTAACAGCAAAAACTCTGTGAACACAAAAATGACTTTGATTAAACTATATTACGAACTGTATTGCATGAAACAATGCACCGATTAATCGAAAAGTTGATTATTGCTGTATACATGGATACATGCATATTAAAGCGCATGTAGTCAAATACTGTTGCTAACATACTCCCATCGGCCCATATATATATATATATATATATATATTTTATTCTACCCTGGTATGTGCTTGCATCATAGACAAACACTTCATTCTATTGCCTTGGCTTTTATTTTGACATGTTCTTATTTCGTACTACCTGTCTTGCTTTGCGTCTCTCTTCAAAAGAAAAAACAAAAGAGGGATTTGCAAAAAACTAAATGGGCTCGTTTTGAGTTGGTTCTGTCGTATTTGTCGTACAGAACACGCGGAACCTCTCACGTCCCATTAATGTGACAAGGATGCTTGGCGTTTGAGAGCACTGCTGGAGCACTTCACTAATCACGGTACAGTAATGCTATCTGCTTTTATTAGTTTTATGACAAAGTTGGACATGAAGCTGGCTACAGTTGTGTTATCCTGATGTGTCTTCTCAGCCCTCCCGCTAAGTGTCATTTAAAGCTAGCTAACGTTAAGTTAGTGCTGTGTTTCGGTTGCGTTACCGGTGAAATGACACACACAGGGCATTTGTGGAAAGGTTTCTTTAAAGCTAACTTAGCAAACGTTCCACCGCAACAATGCGTGTGCTAGTCGCTCGTGTAAGTGTCGTTGACTTGAAATGACTCCGACTTGCCAGTTTATTGTCTAGTTTATTATAGTTTGTCCCTAGTGTCACACGTAGCGCAGACATTCAGTCAAACTCAACTTTACTGTGATGTTTTACTGTCAAGTCCAAGTCTACAGCTTTAACCAACGTTACTATAAACATCCAGTGAAAAAGCTCCATAATACTGTTGAACATGTGGCCTACCATTATTTGACACTTTAACTATCCCTTCTCTTCCTCCCTCTGCCCTTTGACCCCTTCAGTCTGAGTTGATATTCCTCCCAGTCTGGTAAGAATGACACAATGCACACATTCTGGATTGTATATTAAGCAGACATGTAGGGTTAGTAGTTAGCCTGTCAGGATAATGTATATTGTCCCAGAAATAATTGCAATAAACAATATTATTGTCATTTTAAAGATAATTGTATGCCACTGATACAATGATGATATAATAGCATAATAATGCAAGTACACCCTTTCAAAGTGCAATGAAGTTCTAATTTACTCAGACATTGGAAATGGATTGTGAAACAAAATCCTAATAACTATGGTCTCTTAGGCTCTGTCAATAACAATTGAGCTTAAATAACTATTAAATGTGACAGAGGTACAGAGTCATTCATTCCTTGAAGGTAGAGCTTGGGTGTTTTGAAGTAGGGTTCGTCTCCATAGTCTGTGTATTACCATTGTATGCCGTGGACAGCAGCAAAGCCTACTTTAGACACGTACAAAATAAATTGAAGTGCTGTATTTAGAATGTGTTTCCGACATGGAACTGAACTGAAAGTGGAACTAGTCTATACATTTAAAAATGGAGCCTGGTGGCTTTGAAGAGATCACAGATATGTTTCACTTTCAGACTATGGAGAGGTTCTTCATACAACCCCACCTCAAAACACCCAAACTATACCTTTAACAGGCAATATACTGCCTGTATACTTGTCCTGCACTCCTATTACTATCTGGTCTCTCATCCTGGAATATCACAGAGTGCCATAGTTACAAGATTTATTCTTGAGACGCAGGTCTGTCACATACAGCTCTGTTGATACAGAAGACAAAGTTCAGTTTTTCCTTGGCTTACAATAGTCCTCAAACTTGCCCAGTACTGGGGGAAACTTATCTCTTTCGTCCGCCGAAAGAAGAACATGTTTACAACATGGCCAGCCTCAGTTGACAACAGAACCTATCTTTTGACGATTGTCAACAACAACAACAACAAGCAAGCAAATAAAGGTCAAAATTCTCTGAAAAACGCACTTAAGCGCTGCACCCATGTCTTCAAATGTTAGTAGAAACCCTGCTGTTTATTCTGGCATCATGTTGGTAGTAAATGGATGTACTTGTACAGCACTTTTCTAGTCTTCCGACCACTCAAAGCGCTTTCACACTACATGTCGTCATTCACCATTCATACATTGATGGCAGGGGCTACCATGCCCACCATCAGGACTAACTAACATTCACACCGTAGGCACAGCTACGGGAGCAATTTTGGGGTTAAGAGTCTTGCCCAAGGACACATCAACCAGAGGAGCCGGGGATCGAACCGCCGATCCTCTGATTGAAGGACGACCCTGCTCTTTTAGTCACAGACATTAGATACAGATTGGAAGTGAAGAAAGCAGAATGCCTTCCAGTGGGAGCCGATAGGAGTCTTATCACATGATCCACATCTTTGAGTTGAGACGGAGACAGTTTGTGGTGACAGAGAATGGAGTTCATGGTGTATGGGGAGTTTAAGCCAATTTTAACAGTTAGTGTTGAGCCCTGTTCTTTGAAAGTTGTTTCATTTATTTTCTAGAAAATGTCCTGTATAATATCACAATATAATAGTCGACACCGTGGATGGAGGATTTTATCCATTTCACCACTCCAACCTCTCAAATACAGAAGCTATAATTTTGTCTTTTAAACAAGTGGCCATACAGGAATATGTAATTAAATAGTATACGATTTGGAAAAGTAATGACTTAAGTCAGGAAAAGTTGTGGTGTAACGGATCACTGTTGATCCGTACAGATCCCCCTCACGGTTCAGCACACGTGTGAACCGCCGATTAACTACACAGTTTAACGTTAACCATCACAGTGTGAAATAAGGTTTTACTGACCTCGTTAATATGTGATCAGGACATCATTTATGCTTCTATAGTCTCTGATAATGTTACAATGTAAACAACCAATCAGTGTTTTGCTGGAGGAGAGCTGGTGAAGTGGCTAATGGACAACGAACGAAGGGTCTGTTCAGTTACATTGTGATGCGTTCAGGCTCTGTTCGGTGAAAATGAGTATTGCGTTTACTTGGTTTACAGATTTCAGAGTGGTTGAAATGATTTTTGGGACGGTGAAAATATATTGTGGATCCTTGTAGAGCAGCTGCTATAATCAAACAACAAAGAGATCTGTATCTGACAATATGGATCAATGATCTGCAAATAGTATCAGAGGCAAAAACAAACGTGATCAGGGATCAGTTCTATTTGCTCCTTTTCTTTCTTTTGTGCTGATCCGATTTCTTTCTTTTTTATACGACCCGTGACTCTGATATGATACGATCCGAAACTGTGAGTTTTATGATCCGTTGCACTACAACCAAAAATCTTGCTGTCCCTATTGTTGTGTTGCAGTGCATCATGTCGCATCATGCTGGTCCAGCATCACAGAAACCAGCCAAGCGGCAAAGCACACGGCCCTATGGTTCTAGCTCCAAAGGCCTCAAAGAAATCGATGAAGAAGTCAAGATAGCGATAAACCTCTCTCTGGACCGGTTTCACTACAGTGATCAAAAAGGTATCGACTGCTTTGATATCAGAAAATAAAAGCAGCGCACTTCTGTGTGCATTACTTATTGTGAAATCACATGACAGAGGTTGGCCATTGTCATGCTCACTACTGGTCCCAGTGTGAGCAGGAAGGTATGATGGTTGAGTCTTGTGAAGTGTATTCATATTTACCCTTTTCCTTTCCTTGACTGGGCAGAGATGGAATTTCCCTCGTCCTTGTCCAGTACTGAGAGGGCTTTCATTCATCGAATGGCACAGTCCCTGGGTTACATTTCTAAGAGCAAAGGGTAAGTATCCGAGTACATGAGTCATTTACAAAGGTACATGCACTCTCACACATGGCTAGACCCCAGGGGGCACCAACCTTTTTGAAACTGGAGCTACTTCAAGGGTATTCAAATCATGTCTCGTTTGTACTAACCACTACCATTTTTTGAACAAATCATGAACTCTGTCCCATGTTTATACAAATGATCAGTTATGTAAGATTGATATCCGGCCAATCCAAAGACGAGGATTGTAACCAATTAAATGTAGTTGTACAATGGTGACTGGGTCCGCCCACTTGGTGTCAAAAAGAAAAGCTACTCGCGAGCGAGCAGGTGAAAGTTTTGCGAGCAGAAGAGCAGTGATGGTAGTCGCCCAGGTGCCCGCGGGCACCGTGTTGGCTACCTCTGGGCTAGACGTTGTTTTACAATAAAGCTGGATTTGTAGGGGGATAGGGTGTAGCTGTGGAGCCTAAGCACATAGCTGCTGTAGGCTACGCTGTAGCTGACGTGGACCTGCTCAAAAGTGTGACTGCAGTTTGTTAGCTGTCTGATAATCAGAGAAACATGCTGTTCATTGAAGAGGATATCTGTGTCTTTAAGAGGGGTGGTCGTACCATATGGGTCAACTTTGAGAGCTCCTGTCTCCAGAACGGTTGGTCATTCTGGTTAATCAAATCATGTTCTACACTCTCTCAAAAAGGTTGACATATAGAGAAACCCCTGCTCAGATGGAAAGGGGTGAGGTCAGAGAGTGATTTCTGACAGAATACTCTCACTCTGAGATTTTTGGAACAGTTACAGCAACAGTGTTTGTCGCTTGAATCAGTTTTAACAAGTGTGTTAATGGAAGAAATTTATTTCCATCCCTCTCAGGAAAGGACCAAATCGTTCCCTCACCATCAGGAAGAAGAACGGTTCAGAGAAACCCCGGCCTACCATGCCCCTCACAGTCTCCAACAACTCCTTATATTTCATCCGCAGCCTACTTCAGAGGTTTCCCATCACCACTAAGGAACGCAGAGACATGCAGCCCAACAACAAAAGTGACATGTCTGCTGCTGCAGAACCTGGTGAGTGTCAGTGTCTGGCTAAACTATGACTCTGCAGTGAGTTACAATGATGCAGTTACAGCTAATATCCGTTCCATGAAAATGGCAGAACCTACTTCCACTGGGGTGCTGTCTATACTCCCCACCTCTTGTTGTCTTACCCCTCTGGGATACATGAGGGAAACCTTAAAAGTCAGCACAAAGTGTTGCATTTCAAGATGGAAAAATCACCTCAATGTCAAGTCAACAGATGTGTTGTGTATATAGAGTTGTGCAACATTCTTCAGTTCTTCCCTTAGACGGCAGCTGTGAGAGGAACAGGGCTAGCGGGCGCTTGAACAACGGTATACCCATGGTGCCTCGGAGAAGGAGTCCATCAGAACTGGACAGTTTTCGAAGCTCCCTGCCTGTCCATGAACGCCAGGAAGAGATCCTCCGGCTCATCGGAGAAAACAGGGTTGTGTTGGTGGTTGGAGAGACTGGCTCTGGAAAAACGACACAGGTGGGTCTGCCTCAACACTTTGGTCCCGACTGACGCATCTCCACTACAAACATTCATGAATCCCATAGGATGAACCCTAGTCTTTTCGGTGGTCCTCTTGACTCTTCAACTAGTGCCAAAACTAACAGTATTCCAATCAGCCTCAGATGTTCAGTGCTAATTAGCACATTTGAACACGTTAACACTCTTAAGCCCCAGTTCCACCGAAAGCCGGACATACTACGGATGTCCCCGGATACACTACGGATCAGATCCGGGGTCATCCGGGAGTGGAACCGTAGTGAAACCGTAGTCAGTCCGGGACGTTCCGTGATGAACCGTAGTAAAACCGTGGCCATCCGCGGCGTATCCGGGAAGACGAGCGGCTCGTCGGACGTACAACTAACTAACATCCGGGGTGATCCGGGGACATCCTGGAATGGAGAGGGGGGCGGAGTTGATCGTAGCGCATCCGGGAAGAAACGTAGTAGGACCGGGATGAACCGTAGTAAGACTGGGATGAACCGTAGCATAGCCGTGTTAATCCGGGATGAAACGGGAGCTAGTTGACACCCCGGAGCACCCCGGATGGGTTTAATTTTCGGCGTGTTGTTGTCGTCTGAGGAAGATTCTTCTTCTCTTCTTTTCTTTTCTTCTTCTGCCGCTGCAGCAGCAGCTTTCTTCTTTGCAGCAGTCATCGCCTTCTTCTTGGGTTTAATTTTCGGCATGTTGTCCTTTCAAATATTTTCGGAAGAGTGATTTTGTCTCTGAAAATCAGAACTATTTATACCCTGACGCTTCATCCGGGACGCATCCGGGCCGTGTCCGTAGTTGAACCGTGGTCAAACCGTGCTCATCCGTTGTCAAACCGTGGCCATCCGGGATGAACCAGGCTTGAACAGGGGTGATCCGTGGCGGAACCATTGTAGAACCGTAGTAGAACCGGGAAACATGTCAAATGTGTTGTCATCCGGGACGATTTCCTTCCCGGATCACCCCGGTTCACCGCGGATCACCCCGGTTCTCACCTCTTTTTATCCGGGGACATCCGGCTTTCGGTGGAACTGGGGCTTAAGTCTTGTTTCTGCCTGTTTTACATACGTGTTGTTTTTTTGTCATTATTGTCCTTACTAGAAAGTTAAAAGATACAGACGGGAAACTATGAGAGAATTTGGAACTGTCTCTTCATTTTTCTTTTGAAATATTGTGACACTAAAACAGGGGCTAAATCTACTGATATTGGATAAGTATTGCGTAGTATGTATGGTTTGAGCCGGAGGTAATCCTGTGTCACTGTGCATTGTCCAGATCCCACAGTTCATGCTGGACGAGTGCAGCAGGAATGGAGAGCCCTGCAGGATCTTCTGCACTCAGCCCAGACGGCTGGCTGCCATCGCTGTGGCTGAGAGAGTGGCAGCGGAGAGAGGAGAGAGTGTGGGCCAGACTGTCGGTTATCACATCAGACTAGAGAGCAGGTACAGTAGATCAGAGCCTCTTATCTTAACGCTTCATGTGTTCATCATTTACACCTACAGTAGAACAACTAGTTCAATTCAATTTAACTTCTTTCCCCGCTTTGTGCACTTTTAAATTAAACTTTCAATCCGTTGTATTCTTAACGGATGTACAATTGATATACTGTCTGCAGTGGGTGAGCAAGTTATGTTGTAAAAGATGCTGCATTCATTTATTTTAATACATCCATGTGAAATGTAGTTCACTCTGTTTGCTTTCCAACCATTACAACAGTTTAAACATACATCTTTTTTAAAATGTCAGATACTCGGATCCTCCTCAAAACTCGGCTTGCACAAATACAGTCTACACAGAGATCAGTCCTTTTTCATCTTCCCGCTTATGCAGGCTAACTACCATGGTAGCATTAGCTTAAGCTACATTTGTCTATGATTAAAGATTTGTGGAGCTTGTAGCCTTGTGACCACCGGTCGGAGTTGCAGTTGTCCCGCTTAAGAGGGAGCGGTGTGTCTCGCTGTTCGGACCGGTGGACGCTCCTATCTTCAATCTTAATTTGGTAAATGATAAATGGACTGTTCTTGTACAGCGCTTTTCTAGTCTTCCGACCACTCAAAACGCTTTAACACTACATGTCATCATTCACACCCTGATGACGGGGGCTACCATGCAAGGTGCCACCTGCCCATCAGAACTATCTAACATTCATACATCATTCACACACCGTAAGGCACAGCTACAGGAGCAATTTGGGGTTAAGTGTCTTGCCCAAAGACATATCGACATGGACTAGCGGAGCAGGGGATTGAACCGCCGATCCTGTGATTGAAGGACGACCCTGCTCTACCACTGAGCCACAGTCGCCCCGTGAACATCGATCAGTGACATCCATTAACATTGTTTCTGTAACATCAGACTTACCGTTTGTTAGTTTTCCACGGTTGGCAGAGCTAATTGAGTGGCGCGCTAACGTCACCGTGTCCACTCGGTGTTAGCAGAGTGCTCTCGCTCAGGCTAACTTGGGGGCGCGCTAATTCTGACAGCTACCGTACTAGGGAAGAGAGTGTCCTCACTCCCCTCATTATACCAACTGTTTTCTGACCTGTTTCCACAGTAGAGTGCTCTCGCTCAGGCTAACTGGTGGGACACCAATATTTACAGCGACTGTGCTAGTGAAGAGAGTGTCCTTGCTCCCCTCTCACTGACTGTTCCCTGTCTGTTTAGAGTACAGTCTCTGCCTGAAAACTAATGTCTGAAAAGGGTTCTTCTGAGGTGACTCTAAGTCCTCTATTTAACTTCCCTGTCTAACGTTTGCGAGCCTGTGTAACACTTAATGACTCCAGTAACTGTTGACTTTGAAACCTCAGGGTCTCGCCTAAGACGCTGCTGACCTTCTGCACCAGCGGAGTGCTCCTCAGAACATTGATGGCTGGAGATGCCAGCATGACAACTGTCACACATGTCATTGTGGTGAGCCTCAAGACTAGAAATAAACAGGACATACAGTCTCAGAAAATGATTTGACTCTGTTATCCTGCATGTATTAGAAGCTGGGATTGTTCTTTGAAAAACAGCATTTTCATTGGGTGTTAAGTTTCAGCTCCCAGTTTGACTTTAGTTTGAACATGTTAAAGTGACTTGCTGTGTTCAAACAGGATGAGGTGCATGAGCGTGATGGTCTGACTGACTTCCTGCTCACCAAGATGCGGGATGTGCTTCAGAAGATTCCCACACTGAAACTGATCCTGTCCAGTGCAGCTCTGGATATAGACCTGTTTCTTCAGTACTTTGGCTCCTGCCCTGTGATCCACCGTACGTCCCGCTAACTCTGTGTTCACTAACTGAATGCTCATACCAGCTATTACTTGTTATTATTTTTATACATTTCAAAACATGTTTAAATGTAACAAGGCATCCTATTGGATGATCCCAGCATAGGTAATATGTATCACATGTTTGTCACATGTGTATACTTCACATATTACGGCAGAAAGACCTTCTTTCAGTGGATGAAAACTATTTGCGGTCAATAGAGTGTTCCTGTAGTTTTTGACCATGTTTGATTAATGTAACATCTAAAAAGTTTAAGTTCAGATCTGACATTTCTATCAAAATAGATTGATAAATACTGGAGCGAGTGTTCCAGTCAGAACATGTTTCATTCAAGAAACGGTTCATTCTAATACAAAGATGGGTTATTATTGTTAACTGAAGTAATGCAAATGCAGTGTAATCTGGTGGGAGTGTTATCTGTGTATGTGGAATTTGGTGTTAATTATTAGTAAATTAAGCGTTTTGTTTTATGTTTAGTCATAGGAAGACAGTTCGAAGTGAAGGAATTCTTTCTGGAAGACATTTTGACGCTGACGGGCTTCAACAATAAGGACATGAAGAAATACAAAGAAGAGACACAGAGAAGTATGAAGCTTTTATGAATTAGTCCACAGAATCAGACTGAATATATCAAATGCATTATAGCCTTCCACCTGGCTTTGTCTTAATCTCCTCTGTGTATCACATTCTCAGAGGAGAAGAAGCAGAAGTGTTTGACGGAGTGGTGTAAGGCAGTAGAGGAGAAACAGAGGACCCCTGTGTCTGCCCTGGGCTTCCTCCAGGACAGCAGCTCCCTGGACAGAGGGGACAGCACCTTCAACAAGCTGGTAAACCAACACCATCCCATACACACCCCTCTCTATGCACTGCTTCAGTGGGACAGTCCCGTCTCGTTATCAATGTCGGTACAAGAAAACAATTATGATTAAAGGATTATCTTATCTGATCCAACTGAAAAACTCAACCCATTGTTGCCAACTCTTTTCCAATTAAAGTAGCTAGCAGCACTAGATCCCAACCTAGAAAGCCTCCAAGTGGTCAACACTGACAGCCTAGACCGGTAGGTAGGTAGACCAGTAGGTAGACCAGTAGTGGTGGAACTGACCTCTGTTGATCTGTGATCCGTACAGATCCCCCCTCACGGTTCAGCACACATTAGAACTGTGGATTAACTACACAGTTTAACGTGTGAAATAAAGTTTTACTGACCTCGTTATCCGCCAATATTCAGTAAAATATATGATCAGGACATCATTTATGTTTTTCTAGTCACTGATCTCTGATGATGTGTAAATCAACGAGGAGAGCTAGTAACGTTAGCAGCACCGCTAACGGCTAAAGTATGAAGGTTCTGTTCAGTTACATTATGATGCGTTCAGGCTCTGTTCAGTCAAAGGTCAATTATAACGTGATGTGTTCACATGTAATCTCGTAAAACGTAGTTGGTGAGAAACTTGAATAAATCCAGATGTTTTCACAACATAAATAGATATTAGAGATGAACTATGAGCTGTTAACACTAGCTCTAAGCACATTACAATACATCGTTAAAACTACTAATGACATGATTTAATCAATGAAAATACAATCTTTTATTTCCTTATCATTTGAATTGTGTACCTTTTTATGAACAAAACACTATAAATTACTTTAACAAAGTAAAAGGATAACAATTAGAATGTTTGATGGTTTACTGACTTCAGAGCGGTTGAAATGATTTTTGGGACGGTGGCAAAAAAGTCTGGATCCTTGTAGACCAGCTGCTATAATCAAACAAAGAGATCTGTATCTGACAATATGGATCATTAATGATCTGCAATTAGTATCGGAGGCAAAAACAAACATGATCAGGGATCTCTGAAAGTTATATTTTGTGCTGATCTGATCTGTGATACAAACAAACAGAGTTTTATGATCCGTTGCACCGCTAGTAGACATGCAGATTGACAGGTAGGTAGATGGACATGTAGTCAGGTAGATGGACATGTAGTCAGGTAGATGGACGTGTAGTCAGGTAGATGGACGTGTAGTCAGGTAGATGGACATGTAGTCGGGTAGATGGACATGTAGTCAGGTAGATGGACATGTAGTCAGGTAGATGGACATGTAGATGGACGTGTAGTTAGGTAGATGGACGTGTAGTCGGGTAGATGGACGTGTAGTCGGGTAGATGGACATGTAGTCAGGTAGATGGACATGTAGTCAGGTAGATGGACATGTAGATGGACGTGTAGTTAGGTAGATGGACGTGTAGTCGGGTAGATGGACGTGTAGTCGGGTAGATGGACGTGTAGTCGGGTAGATGGACGTGTAGTCGGGTAGATGGACGTGTAGTCGGGTAGATGGACGTGTAGTCGGGTAGATGGACGTGTAGTCGGGTAGATGGACGTGTAGTCGGGTAGATGGACGTGTAGTCGGGTAGATGGACGTGTAGGTAGTAGGGGTGCAACGGATCACAAACCTCACGGTTCGGTTCGGATCACGGTTCTTGAGTCACGGTTCGGATCATTTTTCGGATCAACAAAGAAAAGGGGAGGAGACAAATATAGCTTTGCTTTCCATTTATTAATTAAAGAACTTCAAGAACACTTAAAGAAAAGAACTTTGGGCTATAGTCTTATATAAAAACTAAAATATTGAAGATGTCCAATTTGAAATGAATTAAATACAATTAAAACATTCAAGAATATTCAATTCTGTTTAAGTTTAAGTGCAACATGAGGTATGTTGATGCCCTCGTCCTTTGATCAATATTGAAAGAATATGTGAGCTAGCTTCCACTGTTTCAACTGAACTGAACTGCTCGGCAACAACTTGGGTCTATGTTTACTTCCTGTCAGGTTATGTCATTCAAATACACAATAATATTTACCATTACTGTGACATTGTTCAAAAAGATGAGAAAATCTCCATTGTCTGGGGAGAGGGTAGACCTTTCTGTAGTGACTGTTACTATTGGGCCTATAGCTTCCACTCTGATGCTTCTGTCAGCACCTGCACCAGGTGTGTGTCTGTGTGACTCTCACAGAGGGGGCGTGTCTACAGCACCTGTCTGTGTGACTCTCACAGAGGGGGCGTGTCTGCAGCACCGGACTATGAATCACTCCTCCGTGGTGAAAGCGGTCACAGTCTTTTCCTTGTCGTATGTCTTTCTTTTTAAATAACGCCTACATACCGTAACGGTTTTGTCCACCACCCTTATCCGTCATTATACTTTACAGGGAAGACAAAATGATCCCAAACTTGTGACTTAAATGACCCGGGAGCTTCTGAAGTTCCTCCGCTCGCCGTGACTTTCGCCGTTAAATGCTTTTAACCTGCTCCGTTCACGTGAACACACTACTGCTTTATATCTGTTCACTGACATACGGATCGACCCGTGATCCGTTACACCACTAGTAGGTAGGTAGATGGACGTGTAGTCAGGTAGATGGATGTGTAGGTAGGTAGATGGACGTGTAGGTAGGTAGATGGACATGTAGGTAGATGGACATGTAGGTAGGTAGGTAGATGGACGTGTAGTTAGGTAGATGGACGTGTAGTTAGGTAGATGGACGTGTAGGTAGGTAGATGGACGTGTAGGTAGATAGATGGACGTGTAGTTGGGTAGATGGACGTGTAGTTGGGTAGATGGACGTGTAGTTGGGTAGATGGATGTGTAGTTGGGTAGATGGATGTGTAGTTGGGTAGATGGACGTGTAGTTGGGTAGATGGACGTGTAGGTGGGTAGATGGACATGTAGGTAGGTAGATGGACGTGTAGGTAGGTAGATGGACGTGTAGTTGGGTAGATGGACGTGTAGTTGGGTAGATGGCCGTGTAGATGGACGTGTAGTTGGGTAGATGGACGTGTAGTTGGGTAGATGGACGTGTAGATGGACGTGTAGTTGGGTAGATGGACGTGTAGTTGGGTAGATGGACGTGTAGATGGACGTGTAGTTGGGTAGATGGACGTGTAGATGGGTAGGTAGGTAGGTAGGTAGATGGACATGTAGGTAGGTAGGTAGATGGACGTGTAGGTGGGTAGATGGACGTGTAGTTAGGTAGATGGACGTGTAGTTGGGTAGACGTGCAGGTGGTAAGTAGACATGTAGACGGGCAGGGAACGCAGTGGAGAAGACATGGTCTTGAGGCAGGATTGGACTATTGGGAGGGACTGAGAAGCTTTGAATTGTGTGTGGAGTGTCTGTTGTTTGAGCTAGCACGGTGCAGTTCCTGTACTGTCGAGTGGGCGAAAACCGAACTGCAGGGTTTCAACTAGGTTATTAGAGTGCAGGTGGGTTTGAAGTTGTGTGGCAACAAGGCTTTCAGGGGTGTTTGAGAGGAAGGGAGGGTTGGAAATTGGCCATTAGTGGTTGAGGCAGGATGGATCAAGACCAGGTTTTTTGAGAATTGGGGTGAAAGCGGTAGTTTTCAAGGGGACATTTCGATGGGACAGTAAGGAATTGAAGCAGTTGGTGAGGTGAGGCTTTTCAGAAAGATGTTTTTCTGACTAGTTGTGGACATGGCGTTGGGGGTGGGATAGTGAACTGGATGAGGTGATGATCAGACAGAGACTGGTGGATGTTGAGTATCCGTAAATTGACAGAACAGACCAGGTTAAGGATACGGCCTTTGACATGGGTGGGGAAAGTGACATGCTGAATGAGGTTGAAATCGTCAAGCAAGGTGGTGAATTCAGATAAAAACTTGTGGGTGGATGGGTCAATGTGAATGTTAAAATCAACTATTGTGAGGAGTTCAGACAGGAAAGATGAGTTAGGTTTGGGTCCACAGTAAAGTGAGGATTATAGTCATTGAGCAACAAGCTTTAAATGCTGATTGAATAAGACTGAAATGAGACGGACGGGGTTTGCACATGTAGTCATAGGCTGTAAATAGAAACAATTAGCTGTGGTTCTGGAGTTAGACAGCTAAACATTCATAAGATGGTAAATCAGGGACCTAAAAAGTCAATGCACTGATCACATCAAATCTCATTTATAAAGAAAAGGATGTACTATTCGGTGTACTATTTTGTGTCGCAGGCTGAGAATGACACGGAACAGCTGGAGCCGTGGCTGCTGAAGGAGATGGACTCGTGCATTTCCAACATTTTCCTCAATGAAGACCAGGATGCTTTTATTCAGCTCTTCAACCTCATCCTCTATGAAAGTGTAAACGGTACGACTCTCAGAGCTGATCTCTGCTCTCACTCACTTTTCTGAAATCACTCATCTTTCTTACACCCCTCATATCATGTACCTTTACTGGCCCTGTGCTGTCCTCAGTGTAGTGTGAAATGAATGGATGTATGAAGATATGAAGGCTCACATTGTTTTCTTTACCTAGTGGACTACAGGCACAGTGACACAGGGGCCTCTCCTCTGATGGTGGCAGCAGCTCAAGGGTTCCTCACACAGATGGAGCAGCTGCTCAGCATGGGGGCAGACATCAACATGAAGGCATCCAATGGCTGGTAGGACGTCCACCATGTTGTCACCCGGCTGACGTTAGGCCGCTATGTTAAATGACGTGACGTCCATGGACATGAAGGAGCCAGGAGCACATGTACTGTACATAGCACATTGTATTGTTTTAATATTCCTCCAAGCTGTTGCATTGAGTGTCAGTGTTCATCTCATTTCAGGACAGCCTTAGACTTTGCCAAACACTTCCAGCAGACAGATGCTATGGATCTACTCAAATCGTCCATGTGAGTGTAATGTTGACCACGATGTGCAAAACTAAACTAACTCTTCTAAAAAGGGGAAAAGGAGTAATCCGTTTCTTTTTTTTTGCCAAAGAGAGGCAGTGTTAATAGCATGTATTTGGTGTTTCTGGAATGTTCAATGTAAAAATGCATCATTCTCAATATATTAAACATACATTTGGAATAGCTGACTTTTCCCTTTGCTGCAGTGGCATTTGTGGCTATGGTCAGCCCATCTGCCCCCAATCATTTTTGCACAGTCCCTGAAGAAGCTGCACATAAAGTAAAGGCTAGTCTGAATTGAACTACAGTTTGAGAAGGTTTTCTAAATGCGTACTGTGCAGTCCTCTGGGAGAGGTGAGCGGCCTGGATGAGTCCACTCTGATGCAGTGTGGCAGTGCGGAGCTGAGCCCTGAAGAGCAGGAGCTGCTCAAGCTGTACCACCACAGCTTTGACGATGAGCGGGTGGACCTGGACCTCATCATGGATCTGCTGCACTACATCTGCTCCACCACCAGTGATGGTGAGCCTCAGCACTTCATTTGAACAACATTGCTGTTTACTGTACGATTCTCACTACCGAGTCGAACCGTTGCCTGGCGAACGTGACTATTAATCACAGGCCGATTCAGGGAACACGGATGATATTTCAGGATTATTACAATCTGAGCTTCTATCTGTTGGTCTTCAGGTGCTGTCCTGGTTTTTCTTCCTGGATATGATGAGATTGTGACACTCAGGGACCGCATCCTGTATGACGATAAGAGATTCACCACCCACTCTGAAAGGTGAAACTTTGAACATCGTGCAACATCTATAGTAGTCTATGTTTTTAGATATGTTGACTTGAAGTCATGATAAGTTGGAGACGTGGTCCTGGATTCGTCTGGGCCTTATTGCCATGTGTTGAGTTGATTGTGTTGAGCATAGTATAGCACAGCAGCATATTATGTAGCGTGTCTTTGACGGAGGTGTGTCCTCTCTCAGGTACCAGGTGTTCACTCTACATTCAGACATGCAGACTATGGATCAGAAGAGAGCCATGAAGAACACTCCACCTGGTGTCAGGAAAATAGTGAGTCACTGAGTCAGGACACCAAAGCTGCATCCTGTCTACACGATGACTAGGAGCTGGTGACTAGTAGGGTTTGCCCTTCGAACGGAACTTTACAGGAACTTTGTAGGATACTAACTCACTATCAGACTAAAGAATAACATTTAGAAATGTTTTCCTTTCAGATTCTTTCTACTAACATTGCTGAGACGAGCATCACTATCAACGATGTGATCTTCGTCATTGATTCAGGAAAGGTCAAAGAGGTACACTCACTGGAATTGGATTTACAAAACAAGAGTAAAATGAGGTCTAACAACAAATAAAGGTTCACACTCGGTGGTTGGTAATGAACTCCTCAATGTGTTTCCTGTTGTAGAAGTCCTTTGATACCCTCAGTCATGTCTCCATGTTGAAGACGGTTTGGATCTCGAAAGCCAGCGCTTTGCAAAGGAAGGGAAGGTAACCAGCAATGTCCACACTCTTGATCTTATATCTGACCTCGTATAGACTCAATGTCTGCTCTTAATGTCGGTGTTAAAGAATCTACTGAGTGTGTGTGACCCGTCCACAGATCCGGCCGCTGCAGACCAGGGATTTGCTTCCGCCTCTTCAGTCGACTCAGGTTCAACAACATGCTGGAATTCCAGGTTCCACAGCTGCTGCGGATGCCACTGCAGGTAGCAACACACACACACGCACACACACTCACACACACACACCCTTCATAGCCTGTTGCATGTGGAAGTACTTGCTTTCAAGACATTCTTCACAGCAAGTGTTTTAAGATTTACACTCAGTTTTTTCAGTTATTATTGGAGGATTCTAATAGAATGAAGTAGATCTTGATGAGCACCAACACAGACCTACTTAGAATGCATAGCCTTAGTAATGGGCTGTAATAGTGATGATATGTCATGTTGTGTGTGTGTAAGGAACTGTGTCTGCAGTCCAAACTGCTGGCCCCCTCCTCCTGTCCAGTAGCTGAGTTCTTGTCCAAAGCTCCACAGCCTCCTGCTGCACATGCCATCAGGAACGCTGTGCAGATGCTAAAGGTAAGAAATACTACTACGTACCTCAATTATTCCTGATCTCTGACACGAGCAACTACACGAGCACATACAAGCCTACACATCCACATTCAGTATTACAGTTTGTATCGATACATACCGCTGTTCTCTGCAGACAATAGATGCTATGGACCAGTATGAAGACCTGACTGATCTGGGCTACCACCTGGCTGATCTCCCCGTGGATCCCCACTTGGGCAAGATGGTGCTGTGCGCTGTGGTGCTCAAGTGTCTGGACCCCATTCTAACCATTGCCTGTACACTGGCCTACCGAGACCCTTTCATCCTTCCCGCTCAAGCATCTCAGAAAAGAGCTGCACTACACAACCGCAAATGTTTCACCTCCACCTCCTTCAGCGACCACATGGCCCTGCTGAGAGCCTTCCAGGTAGGTGGGGGATGAATATGGGAAGCCCTTGATTTGAGGGGAGATGTAAAGGGATGCTTCCTGTAATCTTATCTTTTTTTTTTCTCCTGTGAAATACATTCTAGTTTTACCTCCTCAGGTCTCTATGAAGTGAAAATACAGCATGCCTGAATGCCTGATTATTGTTTAGTTTAACTGCTCATACATTATTGCTGTGGTTTAGATATATCTGGGCCTTTTACACTGTTTGAGACGGGGGGGGATATGGCCAAAATCTTCTATCACCTAGTGGCGGGCCGTCAGGGCCTTCAAGGCCTTCTCTGCTGGCCTAAACAGAATCACAAAGTTATATCTATTTTATAATTTAATAATTTTTCTTAAACACACTACATGTATCATAATTTATAAAAATATTGTTCCCATTATCTTATTTTCTCATTGCACAGCTACTGTCTTCCTCAGTTGCTTCCAGTGCAGCTTGTTTTAAGTAGAGCTTTTATCCAATCAGATTATGATATTTAGGAGCACTGTCTCCAAAAATAGTCACAAAATGTGACATAATGGTCGCAGTCTAGTCAAGAGTATTGTTATCAAGTAATGTGTGACAATCCATCATGATGCACATGTAAAGTGATATTCCCCGGCTGAATGGAGTTCATGTTTGTCCTGTGTGGTGTCAGGCATGGCAGAAGGCCCGCAGTGAGGGCTGGGAGAGATCCTTCTGTGAGAAGAACTTCCTGTCCCAGGCCACCATGGACATGATACTCGGCATGAGGACACAGCTGCTGGGACAGCTCCGAGCCATTGGTCCGTTCCACTTTCATTTTCCTTTTATATTTGACCCGCCATCACCAGCCTGGCTGTGATCCACTTAACATCCACTTGTGTGTCTATATCGCTTTGTACAGTAAAGCATGTGGCGGAGACAGAGACTTCATGGTGCATTCAGGTTCACCTCGTAAACTCAAGCTGTTGTTGTAAACCCTCCTGCCATCTTATTTTTGTTGTTCAGTTTTTCCCAATTTACTGGTGAAATAAGTTATTGTTATCATCATTTAAATGTCATCACACGTAGTGTGGTACGTTCCTAAAACATGCACCCTTGAAACCACGTAGCCTCATTTTAAAGAAGAAAATGACAGTTGTCAGGAAATAAAACCGTTGATCTGTATGAAACAAGACCCCGTAGTCTAACGATGACAAATCGGGACATTTAAATCGATTGGAGAATTGTGGCCCCGTCATATAAAAGTACAAACATGGAAGTCTGACTTTGAAGGAAGAAAACACATTTGTTATTGAAGTAGTTTTTGTCGCATGCATAAATGAAGATGGATTTAAAGCGGCCCGTTTGTTTCCCAGGTTTCGTGCGAGCCCGCGGGGGCAGTGACATCCGGGATGTGAATCTGAACTCTGAGAACTGGGCCGTGGTGAAGGCAGCCCTGATGGCTGGCATGTATCCAAACATGGTCAATATCAACCAGGAGACCTCCCTGCTCTCCAGTAACCGGGAGAAGAAGGTCCACTTTCATCCCACATCTATCCTGAGCCAGTCCCAGTTGAAGGAGGTAGGGGAACAAATGATTGATATAATCCTTTCAGCATTTTGTTTTCTAGCTTTTGAAAAGAGTCAAATCCATGTAGGTTTGTCCTCTGAAGCCACAGAGGAGGGAACTGCATGTACACATGGATCCCCTCAACTATGGCTTGGTGCATATGTTCTTTACTTTCATGCACATTGGATGAAGTGGATTTTCTCTGCAGCCCCTATACGCAGCACCGACAGACGGATTGACAGACAAAAGGTTTTAGTTGTGTTACAGTGTGTGTGTGTGTGTGTGTGTGTGTGTGTGTGTGTTTAGAACGGCCCAGCTAAATTGGCCCAGGCCCTTCCCACAGACTGGTTGATCTATGACGAGATGAGGCGAGGCCACAGGATGGCCAGTGTCCGCTGTTGCTCCATCATGACTGCCTTCACTGTGGCTATATTTGGAGGGTGTGCCAAACTACCCAGCTCTGCCTTGCAGGAACCTGCTGCACAGACTGGTAACAATTCAAATCTCATGACTTTGTTCTTCATGAATATTTATTTAAGTGCGGCGATGTCTGTCTGTTCAAAGCTGTTTTCCACAGCAAGATATTTTGACTATTAGTCAGATTGCCATGAAATCAGTATGGTTCCTGATGTCACCGTAACACTGCGGGCCAGTGTGCACTGTGAATATTTGGCAAAAAGCTTTCCGTCCTAAGCTCTACATTGAGATTCTGTCCACAAACTAATGGGTGACAAGGCAGAGCCCTGGTTGAACCAAACACTGGTTGAGAACATGCTTAACTTCCTACCAAGAAGAAGAAGAGTGAAACAACTCAAACTTCCATCCAGTGGAGTTCCTCAGTGTCACATGACGGGAGAATCCTGTTCAACTTGATACATTCGTTTAATTATTGAGTGAGGAGGTTTAAACTGATGTTCCAACAGTGCTAACCCTTCACTAACCTTCTGTTTCTATGGTGAAGTCTGAAGAAGAGCTTTACTAAAGTTCATTCCAGCCTGTTCATTTATTAGTAAAGAGACTTTCTACAAGATCAAGTTATCAGAGATCATTCAGACACACACTGGGCCAATAAAGCTGATTGTGATTTTGATGAGCTTTCCCGGGGGGCTGAGCATACTCTGATAACTGAAGTAAACCAAGTCATCCCAACACTATCCAGATACAGTCTCTCCCAGAGAGATGTAGAGGGGTCGTGCTTCCCTTCAGTGCTTCCTCCCGTAACAATGGGATTTCTTTCACTATCCTCTGAGGCCAATGGAAAGCAGACATGCCCTTCCCAAATGTCTCACGTCTTGACCATTATTAACATAACTTTTGAAATGTCATGGCACTCTCTCCTGAGAGAGGTTGATTCCGAAGCCTTCCTGTTCACGTTCAGTCCGTGTCTCCCTGCTCCTTCTTTCAGACAGTCCTCTGGTTGACCTCAGTGACAGTGAGACGGACGACCTCGCTGAGATGAGGATAGATGACTGGCTCATCTTTCAATTGGACAAAGAGGTGAGAGAACATCGCTGCTGACACCGACCTTTCCACCTGTTCCTAGTTCATGAATTTAGAGGTGACTTTGTAGTGTGTTCTATGTCAGTGGTCCAAAACTCTGTGGCTTGTGAATCAATGTCTACTTTGCGCCTCAGCAGTAAATATTACAACGCTGTAAATATGTTCATGACAGGATCCCTGACATTAGGAAATGGAAAGGTTTTGGGTTAGCTCATCCTCTCTTTACTCACAGGATCACAGGATCACAGGATGCTTGTTACAGGTTGAGACTAAGTCTCAGCCTATTTGACTCTTGCTTATCAGTAGCAGCTGGTGATGGCATCTCTGATCTCTGGAAGCTGTAATCTATCAGTCATCTGTAGAAAGGGCCTGGAGCAGACTAATTGATTTGCAGCCTTTAATTGTGCAAACAGACCAACGTTTCAGCACTTGACACAGGGACGTGTCAGCTTGTAGACAGCATGCGTGCTGCTGCACTTTATGAAGGATTTGACAGCGTTGGACTATTAAAGGCTTCACATCATCAGCATGCTCAACCCTCTGCATCTAAGAATTTAGCTGTCACATTTTAATATTGTCTAGAACAATCATGCTTTTTACAATAAAAGGTACGACACATAAAATAGAGACGTATGGTAAGTGGAGATGATGTAAGTGGGTGTGTGATGAGGAATAAATCGGTCCAACTCGTTCTGGGTTTTCCTCACAACTTAAGAGAAGTCCCAACGCCGAACCAGACGAACCCAAACCCACTTCTCCTCTCTCCTCTCTTAACCCTGAAACCTCCAGCTGCCTGAACAGTGCCGACTAGTGGCGATATCTGCTACCAGATCCTCAATCTAACATAACTGTACACCAACCACACTGAAGTGTTTTACCCTTTATAAAAGACTTCCTCCTAGTCTTATACGTATGTGATATGAGTCAGTCTGTTGTTGAGCATATATATAACACTTTAGATTATACAGGTGTTTATACATGTTGCTCCATATAACATTACAGTGAGAGAGATATATATATATATATATATATATATATATATACGGCTTGAATAAAGACTTGTATAAGGTTACAAGTGCTCTAAATGGAAGAAAAAGCCGTAACTTTAGAAACAAGCCAATGTATTTGGACAGTGTTTTTGCCAGTTCATCAATATGACACCTGTAAACACTCCTTGTGTACCCCAGGAGTCTCTCTCTATAACCTGACCATTTATTTAGTTACCAACATGTTCAAAGATCACTTTGAGCAGAATACAGTGACGTTTGCATTGCTTCTATTTAAGAATGATTTACTGCATTGTACGCCATGGATCCACCTTAATGAGTTCCTCATTTAGATTCTTTTTCAGATCATTTCATGTGTGTGAGATCAAATTATACTTGATGTAGAATGCTAGAGAACCAAAATCCTTAACGTACAGTATGAGGACGAGCGGCCCTACTGGACCCCTGGGGGACCCCATCGTTAATGCTTTTACTTTGAGATGTTGTAATGGGACATCACTACGTCTGCTATAAACTATTCCCTCCAATACTTTGGAGAAAGTAGACGATATAGATAAAGGTTTCTCTTTTGTTAGGTCTACACCGTTGCTCTTGTTTGTGTCCGCCTCCTTGACATTTTCTACTGAATCTCTTCCTTTTTTACTTACCATTTAATCTCATGTTGCGCATCATGTTTTCAGGCTGCAGGACTGGTGTTTGAACTGAGGCAGAAGTGGCAAAATTTGTTCATCAAGAGGATCCGTTGTCCTTCAAAGCCTTTGTCTCCACAGGACGAGGCCATCATCCAGACCCTGGTTTCTGTACGTCACGTTCTCTTTTCTTCCTCGTACTTTCACTTAACGACACCAACGTAAAGCAATGCTCGTGTATGCAAGTGTCAAATATAAGATGTCCTCCTCCTCTTAGAATATTATGTCTGTGTACAGTTGTACTACAGTCATTGCATTGGTTGATGTTGATGATGCAGCCACACGTTCAGACCATTGAGGATCTCTGTTTTATTTATTTATAGTGCTGTTAAGAAACCTTTAGATAATAATAATCATTTATGTCTTCATGTGCTCCTTCTAGCCTAAACTGGACAAATGGCTGCCTCACTTAATCGTTGTAATACATGTTAAAATAACCCAACGATCAATGTGTAAGAGAACAAAGGGTAACTCTTGTAATATGGTTAATTGAAGTGACAGATTGAAATATTGGTCAATATTCAGAATTTACACTTACCAGAATGGTAACATTCTGTACGTGGCTGTGGCGTAGTTCCAGTGTTTTCCTGACTGAGGATGCATGTGAACCGGTGGACCCCGACTCAAACTCTGATCTCTGTGCCCTTTGCAAGTCTCTCATATTATTACCTTGTTTGACAGTCAGTCTATCTTTTCACCATCCACAGGAGTAAAGATGGATAGATCATGTTCGGACGTGTACAGTATGTTAATGTGTGCACTTCATTCATGCGGTGGGGTGTCTGGATCTCCATCTGTTTGTTAAAATGACTGATATGTGGATAGAATGCCTCTGGCAGTATAGTTTGCCGTATGGACCTGCGGTTAGATCCCCATGTCGATGTGTCCTTGGGCAAGACACTTCACCCCAATCTGCTCCCGAAGGCTGTGCCATCAGTGTATGAATGGGTGAATGACATGTAGTGTAAAAAGCGATTTGAATGATCAAAAGACTATACAAGTACAGTCCATTTACCATTGACCGTGATGTTCCTCAGGTGCTGGCGGCAGAGGAACAAGCAGCAGGCCTGCAGCAGCCCACAGGGATTGGCCAGCGGCCCCGGCCCATGTCATCGGAGGATGGGCCCCAGGCTTCAGTGAAGAGCTCCAAGAACAGCCCCCAACTACCCACCAACACCAGCAATGACCAGTATGAAGGATGGATGGATGATTGCAGTGTGTGCTTAAAGATATTGACATGCGACTGTCCTCCCTGGCAGGGCTGTAAAGAGACGGATAAGAGCAATCCTCAGCGTTTGGTTATACTGTCACATTCTGAAGCAATTCTGCAGTGCTGCTCTATTGACACCGACAGCAGAGTTCTCCTGCTTGCGGAGCCGTGCCAGCAGTGCCTACATGTACCAGGATGCATTGCAGGCAAACTTGTGGCGCCCGGAGGGTCCCTGCAGGCCACATCCTCTTGCTTGGCTAATGCAGCCTCCGCCTCGTCCTCTCCGCTGTATGCTCTGGCTCCAATATATATATATGGCCGAATATCCAAACCACTGTCAAATGTGTCCTCGTCCAGAACGTCCTCTGCACTTGTATTTTGGGGAGGCCATTTTCGCTGTCTGGAATCCAAGCAAAGAAAAGAAGGGAGTTCTGTTTCTGAGCTCCATCTAGAGCCCCCTGGTTAGTGGCTACCCAGACTAGACTAGAAATCCAAGCTTTACTTTACTTCTTTGCATCCAACTGCATCACAGTCACATCATGCCCACGTCCCTTTTCCTTTTTATAAGAACGGCCTGAGGTCTCTATACTCCTGCTGTCTCAGTCACATTCCTTCCTTTACCACTCCACAAAGCGGCCCGTCATGTCTCCATAGCTGATGCACAACTGCTGGGCGGTCTGAACAGTTCTGCAGACGATGGGACTCTGAGTTGAAAGTCAGAGGTGAAGAGGGTGAAGAGGGTGAGGAGGAAAGGAGCTACTGTGCTGCTCAATAACCTGTTCAGACACGGAGCCTCACATGAGGTCTGAGGTGGGCCAGGAACACCCGCTCCAGGACTTCCATGTTTCAGATGTGAGGGTGGGAGTTTCATTGAGGGAGGCTGCCCGGAAAAAACACTATAGAAGCCAAATAGAATTTATTAGACCAGAAAACAGGAAGACATCTTACTACAATATGATAACACGTCTACAGTATAAAAGCGTAGAAATCAGAACTCAAGGCTGCTCACTAATCTAAGCCTGTTTATATTACTGGTGTTTGATAATCAATCATGTCCTATTTGAATATATCACTTCATGCTCACACTACTGCTCTATATCACCACGTCCCATCAGGTCTCGTAGGATGCCAGCAACCTGGAGCCTTCTACAGGGGAAAGGCCAGCACAGAGAGGAGGCCTCGCTGCCCATCAAGCAGCTCTGTGATGAGCTTCACTCCTCCAGCATCTCCTCCTGCTCCGTGACCCTGGACAGTCCCTCTTACAGCCCCTGTCCCGCCTCCTCAGGAAAGGTATCCACTGTCTGTTGAGCGTTGTTGATCCTCCCCATTTTCCTTTGCTCTTTTGTGACATTTAAAATCCTCTCTGTGTGTAATCTTTGTGTGTTAACATCTGACAAATCGTTTTGAAGCATGTGTTTTTGTGTGAAAGGTCACAACTGTTGCAATCTGTGTTGTTTGTAGACCGTCACCACTCCCACCAGACATAAGCCTGTGGGGAGATGATATATTCAGCTGTCTGTCTGTCTGTCTGTCTGTCTGTCCATGGCATACCACTGGACCCATCATCCTACAGCTCATTTATGATCGTATGCTCAAGGACCTTTCATGGTTGTAGTAATTCACATATATTTGATGGACTATTTTTTGGACTGCTGACTCCTCTTAACCGGCCACAAGCAGCCACGAGTGTTTTGCATTTCTTGCTATCAGTCGGGCTACAAACAAGCCTTACCTAGTCTGTTACGGGCCACATCTTTGGCTTTCGTCGGGGCTCACTGACATCCATAAGAAGGTTTGGTTTCATTTGGAAGCGGAGCATCTGCAGACTAAATCCATACCGACGTTGGGTACAAGAGGAGGAGAATTATCTTCCCTGCCATCTTGACTGTAAGGGAGCCGGGAGGGCCACCTGAGTGAGGGGAGAGGGAGAGACACTCTACTGTGCTGAGGGCACCTTCTACTTCCCAGTGTTGATGGAATTCATGGGGGGCAGAGAACTGCGTTTATTTATCAATTCTCTTGTGTAACAACGCCGGCCTCGTGATTTGACAGTTTGAAGCAAGCAGGGATGAGGAGCAGGGACGAGGAGCTGGCTACAGAGCTCTAACTTTTATTTTCAGACCCAACACTGACTCTATTGACAGGAGTCAATATCAGTGACGATGTAGTGGTGAATCCTCTGTAGAGCATCTCGTGTCACCCCGAGAGCCTTCGGTGTTTGGATGGACATGTTTCATTGTACTAGTGACTGTCTCATCAATAGACCGTTCTTTGTCGAGTGAGCTATGCTGTGGTTTTCCTCTAGCAGACCTCAAAGCCAGCGTCCCCCCAGCTGGTCTTCTCTTCAGTGCGGTACTTCATCATGAAGAGCAGCAATGTGAGGAACGTAGACATTGCTCAGCAGAAAGGTATCTGGTCCACCACACCAAGCAATGAGACCAAACTCACCAAGGCCTCCCTGGAGAAGAGCACTATCATCCTCATCTTCTCTGTTCAGGGCTCTGGACACTTCCAGGTAACACTCTGACCAATGCTGCATGCACTTCAGTTTCTATTAATAGAGCTCAGACGTGTGCCAGAATCTTAACCCCACTATCAATATGGGTCTTTAAAAGTGCTGCATTCTGTCTTTTTCACAGGGCTACGCCCGCATGACATCGGCCATCAGTCAGGAGAGCTGCCAGGACTGGGGCTTCATGGGACTCGGAGGGGTTTTCAGTGTTGAGTGGATCCACAAGGAGAGTCTTCCCTTCCAGTACTCCCAGCACATCCTCAACCCGTGGAACGACAACAAGAAGGTCCAGATCAGCAGGGACGGACAGGTGAGAGGACGGTGCTGCTGGTCTAGATACAAGTCACAAAGCGACAGACCCAACCAACAATGCACATTTAACATCACACACACATGTAGAATAGGACTGAAACTGTCAAAACTACGCTTGACAAGAGCAGTATAAACTGGTCAGGGGCCATTTGTTCAGGGTGATGATTGCAGAAGGAAGTCCAGGTTGTTTGTAGATATTTGTACAGGTCTTTACGTAGGTGCAGCCTACATGCATTATAAAAACATAAGTAATATCATGAAGGAATGTGGGTAAAGCAGAGCCCTACGAGGTGCTGCACAAACGGGAACAGATGCGTGTAGAGTCTTGTCCTGGTTCCAGATTATTCAGCTGTGTGTCGGCACTCTTTTATCCGTCACGGGTGCCGAAAAACACTTCCTCAGAGAGGATACGCCGGTGTCTCCTCAGCTCCTTTGGCACGCTTCCTCGATCCTCGAGATGGATTTCCGGAGGAGTCGAGGAGGCACAAAGTAAATCGTGACCTGAGAAAGACCCTCTGCTCCATCCAGACGATCGCATGACTTCCTGGTTTCATTGAGCTGTTGCTGTTGTATATTTGGGCTGTGACTAATGATCTTTTTACTTATTTTTTACGATTGATCACTTTTCAATGACTTAAACAGAAAATAGGGATGTCAAAGATGAAGGTTTCATCCAACCGACTGACTAAGAGACGGAGATATTTCATTTCAAATGAGTTAAAACAGGGAAACACTTCACTTTTGGTGTGTTTGCTTGATAATTGACCTAAACAATTTCATTTCAGCTCGAATGTATATGTTTCTCCAGTCTGCTTCATGTTTCTCCTCAAACACTTAATTCTACTGGTCAGTAGAACATACCACACGTTGGTACTGTTCTGTTTTTGCCAGTGGATGATGCACACTGCCTTTGCTTTTGGAATATCATCGCTGCATTTTGTCCATCTTTATTTTTGTCTCGTGCAGGAGCTGGAGCCCCAAGCAGGCAGCCAGCTGTTGTTACTGTGGGAGAGAAACTCTGTGAATCCAGACCAATAAGAGGTAGCAGCAGAACACCACAAGCATCTGGCTCAAACTACATGCATACATTGTATATTGATATTTTTCTATCGGATCTAGTAGATATTAAATGTTTTACTTCTATTTTTCCTTGAACAGTACAAGGACTGCACTACCAGTTAAGTTGAAATGACGGGACAATGGAAGAGGGACTGAGTCATTGTTGTCTCTTGTTTCTGTGTTTTTATTTAATAAGTTCTCATTCAGGTTTTATTCATTCTGGTACTCGTGTTCTTATCAAATAATATGTTCATAAAAAAATGTCTGGATGTTCTTAGAAGGGATGAAACATGTTCACTATGGAGAAAGACAGAAGCTACTACAGTTCGTTCAGGTTTTAGTAATGATGGTGTTGAGCGTGACGTGTGTCCACTATCCATGTTGTGTCTGATGACGTTGCAGGGCCTCAGGAGACTATTGGTTTGACTCATTTTAACACTTTTGTCAACTTTTTTTCCTGAATGAGGACAGAAGAAATGTTAATATTTGTTGTTTGCATTTGAATTGTTCATTTTTTGCTGCTGTATGAGGAAACGTGAACTTTGCTGTGAGTTCAGGCATCCTCATGATTGTTAATGGGTTAACAAAATAAACAGTGATTTCATCTTAAAGCCGTCAGTGTGGTTTCCTCTAAAAGAAGAAGATAGAAACTTTGATACGTTCATCAACATTCATCCCTTTTGGCTTCATAAGAAAAGAAAGAAAAGATATTCTATATGGAGGGCTGAGGATGAACTAAGGAGTCTCACTCTGAGGAAAGAAGCTGTTCATCAGCTGATACTTCTGTATCAGCAGCAGGTGAACAGGTTGTGTCTGGGTGGGTTTAGTCTTTAATAACCTTTGAGCTCTTCTCAGTATCACAAGACAACCCGGTCAGTTGGTTTGTGGGCTGTCGAGATCAGAAAACATTCAACAAGCCATTCAGATGTGTCTCTCCTTCCTCATTAGAATACACCGCCCACAGGTTGAGAGCTACCTCTGCAAAGGTGAACCATACTTCTCTCACAAGCCAATCAGAGCAGACTGGGCTTTAGGGGAGGGGCTGTGAAAGAGACGGCACTAAAACGGACTGTCGGATATATTCTGTTTTATTTATAAAAAAATAATTAAACATGTTCTACTAGAAACCTAAAATACAAGTATGAGCAAGACATGTCTCCTTTATGTTTATGAAGTTATCAATTCCACAAACTTCCCTTTAAATAATACTTTTCAATTAATTGGAAACTTAATATTGTGCAGTTTATGTAAAAAATATTTTTAACAAATTTGCCAAAATGTCATTACTTTCTACATTAAAAAAACAGAAAAGAAAGAGAAAGGTATTGTTCTGGAAAAGAACGATACAAGTGAATAGTTCATTCTCTAAGTACTGCTGCTCCACTCACTTCCAAAAGACCTTGGACCCTCGCAGCAGAAAAGGAAAAACTTGAAGAAGGAAAATCTATTGCACCTCTGGCACCTCTGGCCAACCTGACGGGTTTTGGGTTGTTATGTGTACAGAATGAACAACAAAATAGAATTACAATATAGTCAATCCATATGGCATTCTGATGATCTGGTATTTAATTCTCCTATTTTGTTGCACTGTTGTGTTGGTGGTGTTCATGTTTATGAGGATATTTTGTATAACTCCTCTTCGGTTTACTGTTGATTTATTTAATTGAAGTGGCCGTGGGGCAGACACAGTCTCCATGTGGTTGTGGGTGGGTAACCGCTCTAATGGAAGCGCAGAGAAGTGTGTAAGTCTGCAGCTCTGCTTCCTGGTCTCAACTCTGATAAATGGTAATCTCTGAAGATTTACAGTTTACACATTAAACATATGTTCACTTTATGAATTGGGATGCAATCAAACGACATGGCTCCAATATTAAACTGCTGTTAACACCGTAATGCATTATAATATTACAACAGCCCAGATTTTACAGATAATACTTCAGTACTTCTACTTCGAACGGACAGACATCCTACAGTGTACTTCTTCCACCACTGATGAAGACACTTTGCATGACAGTTCACAGAACTAAAGTAATGTAGGGCCTGATATAAAAGGTTCATGTAGTCGATGCCTGTCGCACATGTTTCTACATTGTTTGGAGCTTGGCAGACTGTATGAAGAAGTTTAAATGGCATTGACAGAATTGCATAACTTAAACACCTTTTCATTGCCATTATGTTGCTAGTGCAACAGCTTTGATCGTTTTTTACTTCCTGGTAGCAAGCCTACTGCAGGAAATAAAAAGAGTTTGTGTTGCCACGTTTGAAAAGGAGTTAAGCACGAGGGAGCCATATCATCCATGAAATGTAATTGTATAAATAAACATGTGTTTTGTGGACTTGGAGAAGGCAGACGAACGTGTCCCCAGAGGAGTACTGTGGGAGTATGTGGCACCGGGGTTATTGTCATCCGGTCTTTAACCCAAGTGAGAGCTGTGTGCACATAAAGTAAACCATGTTTTCAGTGGGTGTAGACCTCAGTCAGGGTTGTCCCTCGTCACTGATTGTGGTTGTGATATTCATGGGGAGGATCTCAAGGTGCAGCCGGGGGTAGGTGACTGTCCGGTTTTGGGACATTAGAGTTGCATCTCTTCTCTTTGCAAATGATGTGGTTCTGTTGGCATACTGCATTTGATATACTATGTGGACATACTAAATATGTTTCTTGCATACTAAATAGTATGGCAGTGTGGTTATTGGAACGCACCCCATTAGGTTTGGTCTGTGTAACGGGGGATGGGACCTTGTGATTTAATGTTGGGTTGAGTGCAGGTCAGCCTGCTTCACTCATACAGCCCCTGAAATGGGACATATAACCTGAGACTCTCTTGGTTGCTACATCACTGTAACCTCATAACTTGTGTTCTTTTCTCGATAGAACACAACTTTGAAAAGCAATGGGAAGAAGTGTCAGGACTCCCCTCATGGAGCCAACAACCAGCAGGTGAAAACTACATTAGTAAGTGCAGAACCTTGAGTTTCAGATAGCTGTTTTTAGTATAGAGACCACATGTGATTCTGACCTGAATAGTTTAAACCGTAACACCAGTCATCAGTCAAAAAGGGAAATTGACATACCTGAACATTCTACAGACTTTTGGCCAGTGGACCAGTTTTAAAGCCACTGTATGTAGAATTAGAAAATGATCCACTCATGCACGGCGCTGCTCTGTAAGTGATGGTGTAATTACAAGCATTGCACTGTTGTACACTTTCTACAGAAAGAAGATAAAAGACTTCAACCCAGAAGACTGCAAGACAGTTTTGAGAGAGGTATGGTTTGTTCAGTTTTAACATCCGGAATACTGTCGAGTCAAGATGTTTGTAAATGACTAAATCATTTCTTAAACTATGACTATTTTCCTTCACATATGGTTTGTTGAGTTACCATGTGTAACCTGGAGACTGCACCCACTATGCTAAGCTAACTTGGCTTAATAAAATACTTCAACTGCTGCACTGTCTCTGCTAATGTGACGGCATTGAATGAGTTATTAGATGCCTTAAAAGAATCACAATGCTGTCCTCTTTTCAGAAATGGGATATTTTTAAGGTTTGCAATTACTCAATTTCTAATTTGGGGTGTGGCCCTTGAGGGGAGATTACTCTGTAATGAATGAGGAGCACCAGTTGTGGTCCAGAAAGGGAACATTTAGTTGAATTCCAGGTCAACAGCAAACTGAGTGGAGAATAAAAGAAAAATCTTTCTTTCAACATAGTTTCAGACCTTCCTAAGATTAACATCTCCCACAAACCAGACCTGTAAATGAACTGTTCTCTTCACAGATGTGGCTCCATGCAGCTCCAACGGTCACCAGACCGTCCACAGCAGAGACTCCGAGGAACTGCAGTCTGCCAAGGCTTTCCTCAGTTTCAAATTCGACAGAGACGCCATCATGAGATGCTGTGACTACTGACATGGCTGATGAGGAGCTGTGCCTCTCCTGTCAATGCATGGAACTATGGCCTCAGAGGCTTTTTACCTTATAGTCTAGGGGATGTTGCTGAACTTGTCCTTTTTCCTTCTTGGCCTGCTTGTCATGAGCACACATCTACAGTGGGGAGTTGCTCCTCTATCATTGAACACATCCAATAAGCAGTTTTGTCTTTTCAGACTATATAAAAGGCATGGTAACCTAACAGCACTGCTTTCCCTCTGAGGCAGAATCCTGTTAGTCGAAATTCAACAACACATAGACCACGAGGAGAGGACTGCTCAGGTTAACCATTCGTCTTTTAAAGGCAAGAGATCAACAGTTTTGAGAACATAATGGATTTTAAGCACATATGAGGTGACTGAAACATAAAAAAAACCAATCAGTTGGGGTATCTCAGTGAATTCCGCCAGTGAATCAAAGTTAAATTTAGTTTATTATGTACTGATTTTAAGATGTAATAACGTTAGGGTTAGTCATTTCCTCCATTTCTCCTCTTGAGTCCTAAAAAATGCTTTGGATGCTTAAAACAGGTGATTATTTATAGTGTTATTGGCTTTATTACCATTATTTCTTAAGATTTTATCCAGGAATGTAGTATGTAATGGAATATTGACTTGGGGAATGAAGAGCAGTCTTTGCAAGTTGAATGTCATTAAATTCATGTTGCTCTGCTGTATTGAGTTCTATGGAAATCAATCATAAAGGCCAGAATGATTCCTGATCACTGATGTGACGTAATGATAATGACATGGTAATTGAATGAAACTTGTATTTGAATTTAAATGATGTCCAGGTGGTAGCTGAAAATGAACATTTCCATAATGTCAGGAGTCTTTCAAGTCAACCATTATAAGATTGACTACTATGAAAATGAATGTTTCTTATTGTGGCAGGGTTGTGCTCAGGGTCACACAAACAATGGTCAGTGTGAGGTTTGGGAGTCATTGTGCATTATACACCATATGTGAAAATTGGATTTTAACATTTTAATTCTGTCATATATCACATGCACATAACCGGAAAATGACTTTTCAGTTTGATTAAATAGGCTCGTTGGAATGTTTTTGGCAACAGCCTTCCATCCGTTGTTATTTTCCAGCCGGCTTGTAATTCAAGGCTGTTCTATCCTGCAGCTTCCACACGTTCAAAATCCTGTCGAGATTTCGTGAAACAGAAGTTCTCAGTCATATCTTTTGGCTGGTATGAAAACCTGCACACTGTTCAGACTGTGAGGCATGATGGAGGACCATTCTGTTCAGGCTGTGAGGCATGATGGAGGACCATTCTGTTCAGGCTGTGAGGCATGATGGAGGACCATTCTGTTCAGACTGTGAGGCATGATGGAGGACCATTCTGTTCAGGCTGTGAGGCATGATGGAGGACCATTCTGTTCAGACTGTGAGGCATGATGGAGGACCATTCTGTTCAGGCTGTGAGGCATGATGGAGGACCATTCTGTTCAGACTGTGAGGCATGATGGAGGACCATTCTGTTCAGACTGTGAGGCATGATGGAGGACCATTCTGTTCAGGCTGTGAGGCATGATGGAGGACCATTCTGTTCAGGCTGTGAGGCATGATGGAGGACCATTCTGTTCAGACTGTGAGGCATGATGGAGGACCATTCTGTTCAGGCTGTGAGGCATGATGGAGGACCATTCTGTTCAGGCTGTGAGGCATGATGGAGGACCATTCTGTTCAGACTGTGAGGCATGATGGAGGACCATTCTGTTCAGACTGTGAGGCATGATGGAGGACCATTCTGTTCAGACTGTGAGGCATGATGGAGGACCATTCTGTTCAGACTGTGAGGCATGATGGAGGACCATTCTGTTCAGGCTGTGAGGCATGATGGAGGACCATTCTGTTCAGGCTGTGAGGCATGATGGAGGACCATTCTGTTCAGACTGTGAGGCATGATGGAGGACCATTCTGTTCAGGCTGTGAGGCATGATGGAGGACCATTCTGTTCAGACTGTGAGGCATGATGGAGGACCATTCTGTTCAGGCTGTGAGGCATGATGGAGGACCATTCTGTTCAGGCTGTGAGGCATGATGGAGGACCATTCTGTTCAGGCTGTGAGGCATGATGGAGGACCATTCTGTTCAGACTGTGAGGCATGATGGAGGACCATTCTGTTCAGACTGTGAGGCATGATGGAGGACCATTCTGTTCAGACTGTGAGGCATGATGGAGGACCATTCTGTTCAGACTGTGAGGCATGATGGAGGACCATTCTGTTCAGACTGTGAGGCATGATGGAGGACCATTCTGTTCAGACTGTGAGGCATGATGGAGGACCATTCTGTTCAGACTGTGAGGCATGATGGAGGACCATTCTGTTCAGGCTGTGAGGCATGATGGAGGACCATTCTGTTCAGGCTGTGAGGCATGATGGAGGACCATTCTGTTCAGGCTGTGAGGCATGATGGAGGACCATTCTGTTCAGGCTGTGAGGCATGATGGAGGACCATTCTGTTCAGGCTGTGAGGCATGATGGAGGACCATTGCACTAGACTACTGTGAACATAAGTTATTCTCTCAACCAATGACAAATACAAATGACTCTCAAAGGCCCACATTAAGGGATTTCTAGCCACTATAGATGATAAACAAGACTATTTTCATTAAAGTTTTAGAAGTCTTTAAAGTTCAACCCACAGTCGTACAATTTATATTCTCTCAAGGTTATACGAACATGCGTACATGTGAGATGTCTTTGTGATTCTCACGGGTTTCTTTGTTATTAAGTGTACAGACGGTGATCTCAAGTGAGCTTTGGTGAGAGGTGTAAATATTGTGTATATGTTACTGGTTAATAGCAAATGAAGATGGAACACAGCTCCACTTTGAAAATGTCAAATTCGCATGGTGAAAAAGCATTATTATTCAGTGTGGCTTTGTGGCACAAAGGCAGTAAAACTGCCTGTGCCAAAGCACACTGACTGTAATCCTGCGGGACTAATACTATTATTATTATCCAGGAAGTTTGGCGCACTTCTCCTCACACAGCGTTGCCAACAGCGGCGCGAAAAATACATCCAGACGTGCGGCCTGGTCGGGAATAGTGTGCTAAGTATTTTTCGGAGAGATTCGCCCAGCGGTTTTCCCGAAAATCCCCAAAAACGGAGCAAAATTTCTCCATTCACTTGAATGGGGTTTCGGCGTGAAGAGAGCAAAAAAACCTCTTAACTTTGGGTCCATATTGACTAGCCATACTTTAACGTAGAAAAATGATTCAAAGTTTAAAACGTAGACAAAACGCTGGACATTATTGAGCCAAATGGACATTTTGATAGCTAGCACAGTTTTCACGAACTCACAGATTAAGTTTCAGGAACATTTTGGGTCCATTTCAGATTTTATAATGGGTGTGTATTGCGCTGCTCGTTAAGGGCTAGAGTGAGAGCATAATTGTTAGAGTGGAGCAGAGCAGGAAAATATTCTGTGATTTTTACAAACAAATTGCTCAGAGTCCCACAATTTTCACTCTTCATGCATTATTTTTTGCTACAAAGTTAGCTAATCGTGTGCTGGTCTAGAGAAATGACTGTGGAATCCAACAGATTTACACATTTTGCACAGTAGCCTTTAATTGACAGGAAAACCAACTTTCTGCTCCATAGAGACCAATGTTAAATCTTACTTCAAGATCATCTTCCACAGAACACGGTACCACATTTCTAAATCGCCGGTTCAGCCACATTTTTTACACTACAGACACAATTTTCACATGATCTGTTCTTCAACTCATCCTTCCTCTCATTTATTAATATCGGAGCAATAGGAGCTACGGTTATGGGGGTTTTGAGGATTTGTTTGAGATTTGTTTCCCTGCTTTTTCT